>CM060664.1:2761829-3076829 GCA_030686955.1 Odontamblyopus rebecca
CCCTAATGACTAGAAATGTTGCACCAAATGAACTGGTCAGAGCATTTCAGAGTCAGTCTTATTATTGGAGACGTCCCGATTAAGATTTTTTGAGGAGTGCTCTTTCCTACACCTTTTTTTTTATAGCTCTGTTTGTGCCGTCTCTGAAATGTGTCGTGAAGGAAGTTCGTACTTTAGCTCCAAAAACTCCATTAGACGACGAAACCCTGACCGACCTTTACCTTCTGTGAAACGCCTCCTCCAGTTTTTGCTGCTGCGGCTTTGCCCTTGTAAATCTCAAACTCGTCCGGATGATTCTTTTGTAAGTGACGAATCAAATTGGTCGTGGCAACGGGTAGAGTTCAATTTGTCAAGTGGACAAAAGTTTTGATAGAAGCCGTTTCGCCGCTGATCTGAGCTGCTTCTTGAAACGTTTTCTGTCAAAACCTTTGTCCAGTTGACAAATTGAACTGCACCTGTTGCTGTGGATTCTGCCTGGACGAATGAGGGATTCTGCACACAAACTCGTCGTGTTAAAGTGGCTCTGCTGGAGAAACTGTTTGTTTGCAGCGTTTGCGTCGCTGTTTGACTCTCGTTTTGTTGCAGTGAAAAGTCCCGCACAGCGACACGGCGGCGTTTTGATTTACGGCGCCTTAAAGCGCGACGATGCTGCAAAACCGTGAAACTGGATCAGTCCGATCACATGACTGAACCCGATCATCGTTCTCCCTGGCTCGTGGCGAGGGTGGATGCTTTTTCTCTCCTCCCTACACTTTGTCTGCGCCCTCGCAGCTTCTTTGCCCCACACAGCAGGTGGGCGGCTCTCAGTGTCCAGGCCCTGCAGCCAGGGGGCGCTGGCTGCAGGGCCTGGACACTGCCTCCACCTCCCTGACTCCTGCTCCCGCTGCAATGTCCTGGCATAATTTAATGTCATGTCATAATGTTTATATGTGTTCTTCTTGTTCTTCTTCCTCTATTTTCCTTTTTCTCTGCCGGAGTTAGTTATAGTTATAGTTATAGTTAGAGAGTTATTAAAGACAGTCGTCCCGGTGGAAATCCCATGCTTTCCTGTTCAGCAGTAAATAAAGATGGTTACGTCACACTTAGACTCACTTGTTTAGTTTAGTTTTATGTGGGGTTGTAATGTCTAGACTCGTCCGTTTAGTTTAGCTTTGTGGAGGGGAAATATGGGATTGTTTTTTTAATCACTGTAAAGCTCTTTGTGATGCATTTTTGTATAAAAAGCGCTCTATAAATAAAGTTTGTTGTGTTGTTGTAAAAGAGCCGTATCAGGAGCCGAGACTGAATATCGGATCGGGACATCCATAGTTATTATGTAGAATATCATAATATCATGAGGTTTCCCACGATATCACAATAAATATCGTACCGTGAGCTTTGGATATCGTTACACCCCCAGTAACCAGAGCGGGGATGTGGTGATACCAGATTCTAGTTTTACGATGAGTGAAATGTGTGTTTGTGCTGCAGAGACGAGGAGAAGGGCCGACAAATGTGGAACCTGTACGTCCAGAGGGAAGACAGCGCCATCGTGGGTAAGAACCAGACTTCTTGTTTCTGTGGATATGTCACTGCTTTTGTGGATTATTCTGGCTTTAATCCTCCTTCAAACGTACTTTTCGTCGCTTTGGGAACAGTACCTCACATTTTCTAGCTTAACTTAACATGTCTAGTCTAAGCCTGTGGCGCTCGCCTCTCCACAGACGTGTTCGGGGGCCAGTTGAAGAGCTGTCTGAAGTGCTCCGTGTGCGGCTCCTCCTCCACCATGTTCGACCCCTTCTGGGACCTGTCCATCCCCATCGCAGAGGTACAAACGTCTTTCTGAATGGACATAAAAGGCTTTAAACCCCTGCACACGGTCCACACACAGGGACTCTGACCGTAAAGCTGCACTGTGCCACTTTTCCTGTTGCTTTTCTCCATGGAGATGTTAGTGCTTTGTCTGGAATGTTTCACTGTGTGGCATTAAACCTTTTTCTAGATATTTTTGAGCTATAAAACCGCCTGTGACTAGTGTTGCCGTCTGTCCTGGATTTTAATGTTCTGTCCCGGGGAAAACAAATACTGAATGTCCCGTGTTTTTTTACGGTTTTCGCCGTCCGTCGCTTCATTCTGACAACCCAACCTTCATCGTACGTTCACACCGCGAGGTTGAGGTTACATCTGAGTCCAGACGCCCCCAACGCAACAAAGCGAGAGAAAAGTACTTTAGGCGCGTTCAAAGCGTCAACTGCAGTCGGCGAGTACCGTGTTTGAGAAAGTGATTTTGGGGATTTATTACGTAAACCGCCTCCTGGTTCAGTCCTCGTTTAGTCCTGGTTCAGTCCTGGTTTAGTCCTGGTTCAGTCCTGGTTTAGTCCTGGTTTAGTCCTGGTTTAGACCTGGTTTAGTCCTGGTTTAGACCTGCTTTAGTCCTGGTTTAGTCCTGGTTTAGACTTGGTTTAGTCCTGGTTTAGTCCTGGTTTAGACCTGGTTTAGTCCTGGTTTAGACCTGGTTTAGTCCTGGTTTAGTCCTGGTTTAGACATGGTTTAGTCCTGGTTTAGACCTGGTTTAGTCCTGGTTTAGTCCTGGTTTAGTCCTAGTTTAGTCCTGGTTTAGACATGGTTTAGTCCTGGTTTAGACCTGGTTTAGTCCTGGTTTAGTCCTGGTTTAGACCTGGTTTAGTCCTGGTTTAGTCCTGGTTTAGTCCTGGTTTAGACCTGGTTTAGTCCTAGTTTAGTCCTGGTTTAGTCCTGGTTTAGACCTGGTTTAGTCCTGGTTTAGACCTGGTTTAGACCTGGTTTAGTCCTGGTTTAGACCTGGTTTAGTCCTGGTTTAGTCCTGGTTTAGTCCTGGTTTAGTCCTGGTTTAGTCCTGGTTCAGTCAGGAAAACCTGAGATGTCTGTAAATGTTAAACAAACTTAGCAAATTAAAAATAAATAATTTTTCATTCCACATGAGTAAAAACAGCAGAACTTAGTCGTCTGTTTCGCTCTGGTACAAACAAACAAACAAACAAACAAACAAACAAACAAAAACCTGCCTCCACCTCAGCTCCTGTCGAGAATAATAAACTCATCCGGTGACATTAACCACAGGAACAATTTAAAGCAAAACTAATTCAGCTTCAGCACAAAGTTCTGTTCATTTTCGCTCTAGAAAAGCCATTTTTTAATAGGTAAGTTAAAATGACTTGAATTAAGATTATTTGTGTAGATTTAACTTGACAAGTAAAATAATCTAACAGTGGAATATGTTTTTCTTAATTCAAGCAACATTTGATTTTCTTTCTTATTTTAAGTGCAAAAAGTTGTTGTTTTTCTTAAGTGCAGCAAGAGGCATTTTCATATTTTAAGTACGAAAAGTCTTGTTCCTTTGGCAGATCATTTTCTGAATTTCTGAATTCAAGTCATCTTAACATGGGTAGATTTTAGTTTTTGCATTGTACAGAATTTTTATCAAGATTTTTGTCATTTAGAGATGTTTTAGTGTTTAGTGTCTTTTTGATCATAAATCAGATACAACATCTTTAATTTAAGCTGGAGCTGAATGACATATTTTAAATGCTGTTTTTACTGCTATATTTGAGTGTTTTTGTTATATGAAACGTGACAACATTCTGATGAAGCCTTCTGTTCTTTTTATCCTGATCCTGTATGTCCTGGACTGTTTCCTCATAAAAATCGTCACATTAAAATGAACGTTTGTCTGCGTCTGCGCAGAAGAGCTCCGGAGAGGTGACGCTCAGAGACTGCCTGAAGCTCTTCACCAAAGAGGACGTGCTGGACGGAGACGAGAGCCCCGTAAGTCCACGTCCACACTGTCCAAAACACCTGACCGCGCCCTGACCGCGTCCTGACCGCGCCCTGACTGCGCCCTGACCGCGTCCTGACCGCGTCCTGCTGACCGCGTCCTGACCGCGTCCTGACCGCGCCCTGACCGCGTCCTGACCGTGTCCTGGTATTTCTGTCTGACTGTAACTCTGTCTCTCATCTGTCCGCAGACCTGCGATCGCTGTAAAACCAGGCGGAAGTGCACCAAACGCCTCAGTATCCAGAGATTCCCTCGCATCCTGGTGCTTCGTATCCTTTACTCACCTGTACACACCTTTATTTACTTATGTACACACCTGTTCACACCTTTACACACCTTTACTTAACTGTATACACACCTTTACTTTCTTATGTCCACACCTGTACACACCTTTACTCACCTGTGTACACTCCCTTACTTACCTGTTCACACCTTTACTTACCTGTTCACACCTTTACTTACCTGTTCACACATTGACTTACCTGTACACACCTTTACTTACCTGTTCACACCTTTACTTACCTGTTCACACCTTTACTTACCTGTTCACACATTGACTTACCTGTACACACCTTGACTTACCTGTACACACCTTTACTTACCTGTTCACACCTTTACTTACCTGTTCACACATTGACTCACCTGTACACACCTTTACTCACCTGTATACACACCTTTACTCACCTGTACACACCTTTACTCACCTGTACACACCTTTACTCACCTGTACACACCTTTACTCACCTGTTCACACCTTTACTCACCTGTACACACCTTTACTCACCTGTATACACACCTTTACTTACCTGTTCACACCTTTACTTACCTGTTCACACATTGACTTACCTGTACACACCTTTACTTACCTGTTCACACCTTTACTTACCTGTTCACACCTTTACTCACCTGTACACACCTTTACTCACCTGTATACACACCTTTACTCACCTGTATACACACCTTTACTCACCTGTACTCACCTTTACTCACCTGTACCCACCTTTACTCACCTGTACCCACTTTTACTCACCTGTACCCACCTTTACTTACCTGTACACACCTTTACTTACCTGTACACACCTTTACTCCCTGGATACACACCTTTACTCCCCTGTATACACACCTTTACTCCCTGTGTACACACTTTTACTCACCTGTACACACCTTTACTCACCTGTATACACACCTTTACTCACCTGTACACACCTTTACTCACCTGTGTACACACTTTTACTCACCTGTACACACCTTTACTCCCTGTATACACACCTTTACTCCCTGTATACACACCTTTACTCACCTGTATACACACCTTTACTCCCTGTGTACACACTTTTACTCACCTGTACACACCTTTACTCACCTGTATACACACCTTTACTCACCTGTACACACCTTTACTCACCTGTACACACCTTTACTCACCTGTACACACCTTTACTCACCTGTGTACACACCTTTACTCACCTGTATACACACCTTTACTCACCTGTATACACACTTTTACTCACCTGTTCACACCTTTACTCACCTGTATACACACCTTTACTCACCTGTGTACACACTTTTACTCACCTGTGTACACACTTTTACTCACCTGTACACACCTTTACTCACCTGTTCACACCTTTACTCACCTGTGTACACTCCCTTACTTACCTGTTCACACCTTTACTTACCTGTTCACACCTTTACTTACCTGTTCACACATTGACTTACCTGTACACACCTTTACTTACCTGTTCACACCTTTACTTACCTGTTCACACCTTTACTCACCTGTACACACCTTTACTCACCTGTATACACACCTTTACTCACCTGTTCACACATTGACTCCCTGTATACACACCTTTACTCCCCTGTATACACACCTTTACTCCCCTGTATACACACCTTTACTCCCTGTATACACACCTTTACTCACCTGTATACACACCTTTACTCCCCTGTGTACACAATTTTACTCACCTGTACACACCTTTACTCACCTGTACACACCTTTACTCACCTGTACACACCTTTACTCACCTGTGTACACACCTTTACTCACCTGTATACACACCTTTACTCACCTGTATACACACCTTTACTCACCTGTACACACCTTTACTCACCTGTACACACCTTTACTCACCTGTGTACACACCTTTACTTACCTGTTCACACCTTTACTTACCTGTTCACACCTTTACTCACCTGTACACACCTTTACTCACCTGTATACACACCTTTACTCACCTGTATACACACCTTTACTCACCTGTACACACCTTTACTCACCTGTACACACCTTTACTCACCTGTTCACACCTTTACTCACCTGTGAGGATGTTAAAGTGCAGATGATTATAGCTGCAGAGTTGTGCTGTTTCCTTGACTCTTCCGCCTCAGACCTGAAGCGCTTTTCCGACTCAAACGTGCGCAGCTCCAAACTCTCCACGTACGTCAACTTCCCCCTGAAGGAGCTGGATCTGAGGGACTTCTCCGACACCAACGGTCAGTCGCCAATAACGAATCCGATAACGCTCCGATGTCCCGCTGAACTAACCCCTGCGAACTTTAGGCCGTGTTCTAACGCCGTTTCCTCCTCAAAAACACACCCGGACTTGTGTTTTATTAACCCTTTAAATCCCGGAAAATTGGTTTGTGTGAATTAAAACGAAACGCAACTCCAGGAAGAAGTAGTCAAGAAGTTTGGGGCCTATGGTTTATGTTCTTTATAAGGTTTATTATATTTTGTCTCTGGTCTAATCTTTGGTTGTTATTTTTTGTTGAATATTATTATGTTTTTTATTTGTATTTATTGTTTAATTCGTGGTGTTGATGTCTGTCTGCTTGACCAAGATTATTATTTCACATTGCAAAAAACAAAAATCTAGTTAAGTTGAGATGACTTGAATTCTAGAAAGTTTTACCATGAGTTGAGTAAATTTCACTTGACAAGTAAAAAGATATGCCAAATGAAAATACATCTTTTGATACTTAAAATAAGAAAAACAACAATTTTTTTGCACTGAAAATAAAAAGAAAATTGATTGTTGCTTGAATTAAGAAAAACACTTGGCAGATAATTTTGCTTGTCAAATTGAATCTACTCAAATAAAGTAAAATGTGCTTAATTTAAATCATTTTAACTTGCCTAGATATTGTTTTTTTCCAATGCACAGAGACTATGATTAAAAGAAAACAAAACAAAAACATACACCAGTTCTGTTTGTGATGAGGAAACAACATTAGAACACAAAGAATGGTGTAATATGGGGACCTTGAACACATTGCGACACTCGTTTGTTTACACGTTCCCTCCTCAGTGATCTTCACATGTAATATGGTGTAATGTGGGGACTTTTCACACGTGTCGCTCTTGTTTGTTTACACACTCCCTTAAAGAGATTTTCATGTGTAATATGGGGTATAACGGTGTAATATGGGGACCTCTAACACACTGCGCTCTCGTTTGTTTGTACGTTCCCACCTAAAAATTATCTTCATGCGTAATATGGGGACCTTTAACACATTGTGACACTGAGTTGTTTACACTTTCCCTCCTCAAAGTGATTTTTACGTGTAATATGGTATAATAGGGGTATAATGGTGTAATATGGGGACCTTTAACACGCGTCGATCTCGTTTCTTTACACGTTCCCTCCTCAAAGTGATCTTCACGTATAATATGGGGTGTAATGGTGTAACATAGGGACCTTTAACACTGTTGCTCTTGTTTGTTTACATGTTCCCTTAACGTAATCATGTGTAATTTGGTGTAATATGGGGACCTTTAACACATTGCGACAGTCCTTTGTTTATACGTTCCCTCCTCAAATTGATCTTCATGTATAATATGGGGTGTAATGGTGTAATATGGGGACCTTTAACACACTGTGACACTCTTGTTTGTTTACACATTCCCTCAAAGTGATTTTCATGTGTAATACGGGGTGTAATGGTGTAATATGGAGACCTTTAACACACTGTTTCGCTCTTGTTTGTTTACATATTCAATCCCCAGTGATCTTCATGTGTAATATGGGGTCTAATGGTGTAATATGGGGACCTTTAACACGTTGCGACGCTCTTGTTTGTTTACACGTTCCCTCCTCAAAGTCATTTTCATGTGTAATTTGGTGTAATATGGGGACCTTTAACACATGGCGAGACTCGTTTTGTTTACACATTCCCTCCTCAAACTGATCTCCCGTTTCTCACGGTGATGTTTCTGTATGTTCCAGAGCGGGCGGTGTACAGCCTGTTCGCCGTGTCCAATCACACGGGCAGCGCTCTGGGGGGGCACTACACGGCCTACTGCAAGCACGCGGGCCTGGGCGAGTGGCACAGCTACAACGACACCAGGTACCCACAATGCACCTCACCTCTGCCGCCACAGCTCAAACCAGCCACGCCTTCCACCATAGCGGTCTGAGGCCGATCACGGACTGTTTATATGTGTTAGATTTGTAGGGAGTATTATCTGTTACATAAGGATGAGTTGTACAGTTGTAGGGAGTATTATCTGTTGCAGTGGGAGTTGAGCTGTGACCTTTGTGTTCTTCCTCAGGGTGAACCCCATCTCCTCCAGTCAGGTCCGCAGCAGCGACGCCTACGTGCTGTTCTACGAGCTCAGCCCCTCCCTGCACAACAAGTACCAGACCTGCCGGCTATAGGACCGGACCCGAACGGACCGGACCGGACCCGACCGGACCCGACCGGACCCGAACGGACCCGAACGGACCCGACCGGACCCGACCGGACCCGAACAGACCCGAACGGACCCGAACGGACCCTTTATAACAAGCAAAGACTATATTTATAAATGGACATGGCTCTAACCCTCTACCAAACAAAAAGTGAGCATGGGCGTTAATTGGCAGGTCTAAACCAGGTCTAAACCAGGTCTAAACCAGGTCTAAACCAGAATGAATGTTGGTCTGAACCCGCTCTACATCTTCCTGGGTTTTTTATTTCAGAATGTTGTCCATAAATCCAGATCTGAACATTAATAACAGACCAATCAGGCACCTTCTTTCCCTGAGGTCCCTCCCGCTGCCGTTAGCAACAGGTTTGATTGACAGCGTTGCTAAGGTTCTTCCCGTCTGCTCCCTGCTAAACCAGAGCTTCAGCAGCGTCACTCCTGATGGGCTCTTTCGTCGCCCTGACACTCGCGGTCGAAATCCCAAATGTTTGGAACTGGGCTCCAGATTCGCCGCTCTAACCGCCGGCCTCGATGAGCTTCATTTGGAGCCGGCCGCTGTGGGCGACGTCACACTCCCTCAGGACACTTGTGTAGGGCTACGCAATAATTTGATTTTAACTCGCCTGATTTTGATTTTTCTTTTGGGATTTTTGACTTTTTCTTATTTTTATTTAAAATCTTGTCGTTTTAGTTATGCTTCTGTTTTGTGTCCCGACCCCGTCCTTTAAGTCTCGGATCTAAACTGTGGAAACATCGCCATCTTCTGGACGAACACAGCCATTACACACAAGACTCGAGGATAAAAACATATGCAATACTTATTTATTTATATATGAACTTTTGTTCTATGTGCAATGAAGAAGAATGAAGACTGTGACTGCAATGTTTAATTTATAGTTTATTTAATTAGAATGTCAAAGTGTGTGAACAAAGCGTGTGGACAGAATGTAGGTTTTTGTACAGTATTTATGAGCCGTGCTGTGAAAAGATGAAGCCACAGCCGAAGGAAACGTCTGAGTTATTCACTAAATTATTGAGTAAAATATATTTATCAACCTGTGTGTTTTTATTCACGCAACATTAAGATGTGAAAGTGACAGAAGCATAAAACCAGGTCTAAACCAGGTCTATAACAGGACTAAACCAGGTCTAAACCAGGTCTATAACAGGACTGTAACAGGTCTAAACCAGGTCTATAACAGGTCTGTAACAGGTCTAAACCAGGTCTATAACAGGTCTAAACCAGGTCTAAACCTGGTCTATAACAGGACTGTAACAGGACTAAACCAGGTCTATAACAGGACTGTAACAGGACTAAACCAGGTCTATAACAGGACTGTAACAGGACTAAACCAGGTCTATAACAGGACTGTAACAGGTCTAAACCAGATCTATAACAGGTCTAAACCTGGTCTATAACAGGACTAAACCAGGTCTATAACAGGACTGTAACAGGAATAAACCAGGTCTATAACAGGACTGTAACAGGACTAAACCAGGTCTAAACCAGATCTATAACAGGTCTAAACCTGGTCTATAACAGGTCTAAACCTGGTCTATAACAGGTCTAAACCAGGTCTAAAACAAAACCATTTTGAGTACAAACCAGATGTAAACCAGGTCTATAACAGGTCCCAAACAGGTCTAATCCAGGTCTATAACAGGACTAAACCAGGTCCAAACCAGGTCTATAACAGGACTAAACCAGGTCCAAACCAGGTCTATAATAGGACTAAACCAGGTCCAAACCAGGTCTATAATAGGACTAAACCAGGTGTAAATCAGGACTAAACCAGGTCTAAAATAAAACTATTATGAGTACAAACCAGATATAAACCAGGTCTATAACAGGACTAAACCAGGTCCAAACCAGGTCTATAATAGGACTAAACCAAGTCCAAACCAGGTCTATAATAGGACTAAACCAAGTCCAAACCAGGTCTATAATAGGACTAAACCAAGTCCAAACCAGGTCTATAACAGGACTAAACCAAGTCCAAACCAGGTCTATAACAGGACTAAACCAAGTCCAAACCAGGTCTATAATAGGACTAAACCAAGTCCAAACCAGGTCTATAACAGGACTAAACCAAGTCCAAACCAGGTCTATAACAGGACTAAACCAAGTCCAAACCAGGTCTATAATAGGACTAAACCAGGTCCAAACCAGGTCTATAACAGGACTAAACCAGGTCCAAACCAGGTCTATAATAGGACTAAACCACGTCCAAACCAGGTCTATAATAGGACTAAACCAGGTCCAAACCAGGTCTATAACAGGACTAAACCAGGTCCAAACCAGGTCTATAACAGGACTAAACCAGGTCTATAACAGGACTAAACCAGGTGCAAACCAGGTCTAAAAGTGAAACTGAAGAGCTCCAGGTCCCAGCTGAAGGAGCTGGGCCACAGTTTGAGAAACGCTGCTGTAACATACTTTAAATATTCACATTATAAAACCTGAGATTATCTGGAGTCGTGCTGGTCAGTCACAAGAGCGACTCCCACAATTCATGTGAGAATAATCCACACGCAAATGAACCGCCCCCGAAAACTGGAACCGCACTATAAACACAACAGCGCCATCTGGTGGACGCCTGCCGTCACTGCACAGATGTGACGCTCAAGTGAAGGGCTGAAAAATGCTCTGAAAATACAGAAACAATAAAGTTTGTGTTTTTGTCCAAGGAAAATGGAAGAAATAAGATGTGGCAGAAGCATAACAATAAACCAGGTCTAAAACAGGTCTATAACAGGTCTAAACCAGGTCCAAACCAGGTCTATAACAGGTCTAAACCAGGTCTAAACCAGGTCTATAACAGGTCTATAACAGGTCTAAACCAGGTCTAAACCAGGTCTAAACCAGGTCTAAAACAGGTCTAAACCAGGTCTAAACCAGGTCTAAAACAGGTCTAAACCAGGTCTAAACCAGGTCTAAACCAGGTCTAAAACAGGTCTAAACCAGGTCTAAACCAGGTCTAAACCAGGTCTAAAACAGGTCTAAACCAGGTCTAAACCAGGTCTAAAACAGGTCTAAACCAGGTCTAAACCAGGTCTAAACCAGGTCTAAAACAGGTCTAAACCAGGTCTAAACCAGGTCTAAAACAGGTCTAAACCAGGTCTATAACAGGACTAAACCAGGTCTATAACAGGACTAAACCAGGTCTAAACCAGGTCTATAACAGGACTAAACCAGGTCTATAACAGGACTAAACCAGGTCTATAACAGGACTAAACCAGGTCTAAACCAGGTCTATAACAGGACTAAACCAGGTCTAAACCAGGTCTATAACAGGACTAAACCAGGTCTATAACAGGTCTAAACCAGGTCTAAACCAGGTCTATAACAGGTCTAAACCAGGTCTAAACCAGGTCTAAACCAGGTCTAAACCAGGTCTAAACCAGGTCTAAACCAGGTCTAAACCAGGTCTATAACAGGTCTAAACCAGGTCTAAACCAGGTCTAAACCAGGACTATTACAGGTCTAAACCATTTCTAAACCAGGTCTAAACCAGGTCTATAACAGGTCTAAACCAGGTCTATAACAGGACTAAACCAGGTCTATAACAGGACTAAACCAGGTCTAAACCAGGTCTATAACAGGACTAAACCAGGTCTATAACAGGTCTAAACCAGGTCTATAACGACAGGTCTATAACAGGTCTATAACAGGACTAAACCAGGTCTATAACAGGACTAAACCAGGTCTATAACAGGACTAAACCAGGTCTATAACAGGTCTATAACAGGACTAAACCAGGTCTATAACAGGACTAAACCAGGTCTATAACAGGACTAAACCAGGTCTATAACAGGACTAAACCAGGTCTATAACAGGACTAAACCAGGTCTATAACAGGACTAAACCAGGTCTATAACAGGACTAAACCAGGTCTATAACAGGTCTATAACAGGACTAAACCAGGTCTATAACAGGACTAAACCAGGTCTATAACAGGACTAAACCAGGTCTATAACAGGACTAAACCAGGTCTATAACAGGACTAAACCAGGTCTATAACAGGACTAAACCAGGTCTATAACAGGACTAAACCAGGTCTATAACAGGACTAGAACAGGACTAAACCTGGTCTATAACAGGACTAAACCAGGTCTATAACAGGACTAAACCAGGTCTATAACAGGACTAAACCAGGTCTATAACAGGACTAAACCAGGTCTATAACAGGACTAAACCAGGTCTATAACAGGTCTAAACCAGGTCTATAACAGGACTAAACCAGGTCTATAACAGGACTAAACCAGGTCTATAACAGGACTAAACCAGGTCTATAACAGGACTAAACCAGGTCTATAACAGGACTAAACCAGGTCTAAACCAGGTCTATAACAGGACTAAACCAGGTCTATAACAGGACTAAACCAGGTCTATAACAGGACTAAACCAGGTCTATAACAGGACTAAACCAGGTCTATAACAGGACTAAACCAGGTCTATAACAGGACTAAACCAGGTCTATAACAGGACTAAACCAGGTCTAAACCAGGTCTATAACAGGACTAAACCAGGTCTAAACCAGGTCTATAACAGGACTAAACCAGGTCTATAACAGGACTAAACCAGGTCTATAACAGGACTAAACCAGGTCTATAACAGGTCTATAACAGGACTAAACCAGGTCTATAACAGGACTAAACCAGGTCTATAACAGGACTAAACCAGGTCTATAACAGGACTAAACCAGGACTATAACAGGACTAAACCAGGTCTAATCCAGGTCTATAACAGGACTAAACCAGGTCTATAACAGGACTGAACCAGGTCTATAACAGGTCTAAACCAGGTCTATAACAGGACTAAACCAGGTCTATAACAGGACTAAACCAGGTCTATAACAGGTCTAAACCAGGTCTATAACAGGACTAAACCAGGACTAAACCAGGTCTATAACAGGGCTAAACCAGGATTAAACCAGGACTAAACCAGGTCTATAACAGGACTAAACCAGGTCTATAACAGGACTAAACTAGGACTAAACCAGGTCTATAACAGGACTAAACCAGGTCTATAACAGGGCTAAACCAGGATTAAACCAGGACTAAACCAGGTCTATAACAGGGCTAAACCAGGATTAAACCAGGACTAAACCAGGTCTATAACAGGACTAAACCAGGTCTATAACAGGTCTATAACAGGACTAAACCAGGTCTATAACAGGTCTAAACCAGGTCTATAACAGGACTAAACCAGGTCTATAACAGGACTAAACCAGGTCTATAACAGGTCTATAACAGGACTAAACCAGGTCTATAACAGGTCTAAACCAGGTCTATAACAGGTCTAAACCAGGTCTATAACAGGACTAAACCAGGTCTATAACAGGACTAAACCAGGTCTATAACAGGACTAAACCAGGTCTAATCCAGGTCTATAACAGGACTAAACCAGGTCTATAACAGGACTAAACCAGGTCTATAACAGGTCTAAACCAGGTCTATAACAGGTCTAAACCAGGTCTATAACAGGACTAAACCAGGTCTATAACAGGACTAAACCAGGTCTATAACAGGTCTATAACAGGACTAAACCAGGTCTATAACAGGTCTAAACCAGGTCTATAACAGGTCTAAACCAGGTCTATAACAGGACTAAACCAGGTCTATAACAGGACTAAACCAGGTCTAATCCAGGTCTATAACAGGACTAAACCAGGTCTATAACAGGTCTAAACCAGGTCTATAACAGGTCTAAACCAGGTCTATAACAGGACTAAACCAGGTCTATAACAGGACTAAACCAGGTCTATAACAGGTCTAAACCAGGTCTATAACAGGTCTAAACCAGGTCTATAACAGGACTAAACCAGGTCTATAACAGGACTAAACCAGGTCTATAACAGGTCTAAACCAGGTCTATTAGTCCGGTCGATAGATGCAGATTTTCATGCGAATCGATCACTTTGCGATAAAAGCGTCAAATTTGGTATGATGACTCACAAAGGGGTTCTGATCAAATTTGGGACCGTAGGCGCTCAAGATTTGGGCCCTGGGGGCCATGGCAGCCATTTTCCAAAATGGCCGTCATGGAAATGGGAAAATGGATTAAAAGCACCCAGAAACATCATATATTTGGATCAATTTTGGTAGGAAGGTTCCCAAAAGGGATCTGATTAGATCTAGAACCATAGGCGTTAAATATGGTGGCCATTTTCCAAAATGGCCACCAAATATTTATTTTGTATGGTAAAATTATGGATGAAAATAGATGAAACAGCCAGAAACACAACATATTTGTATCAAATTTGGTAGGAAGTTTCACAAAGGGCATCCAATTATATTAGGAACCATAGTTTTTCAATCTGGTGGCCATTTTCCAAAATGGCCACCAAATATGGATTCCATAATGGGAAAATGTATGCCAGAAACACAGCATGCAATAACATATTACTATCAAATTTGGTAAGTATGTTCACAAACTGGGACTCATCAGATTTAAAGGTGTATGCTACTATTTGGGGCTAGATATGGTTAAAATTGTTGCTCTGGGTTTATAAAGGTGGTAGAGGGTCTTATTTTTCATGTTAGGCGTTGTGTTGTTTTAAACTGTCTTGGGGGAGTATGTAGCTCAGCTAGCAAGAGCCAATGGATTACACGTAGCGAGACCCACTACAAATTATTTGGGAAACATAGATTGTCAGTAATTGTAAATCTTGCATGATCTCTGAAATGTTCTCTGTGCTCAACCAAGTCATGAGCTAGTTTTCATGCAGTAATTAATTCAGCGAATATTGTGCTAACGAGCTAACGTGCTATGATGCGTTTTGTCAACAGTCGCTGCAGCCAATTGGAATGCCGGACAGTGTTGAAAAGTCGCAGAAAGTCGCTACTGGCTCTCTGAAAAGTCGCTAGGAGTCGATAGATCAGAAAAATCGCTCTGCAATTTCGCTCCACCGGTGGACGATTTTTCCGCTTTAGCATTTTTCGCATTTTCGCTTTTCCGCATTTTCGCTTTCCGCTCGGGTCTGAACTGTCCTTTAGGATGAAAAAAGTACAGTAATTGTGAACTGGGAAACTAACTTCCATGGAAAATGGAATATAAGCAGTAACACCTTTACATTTCATTCAGTGACACATTGTGATGGTGTGAGCAATAGAGTCAGTGAGATTTTTTCTTTCATGTAATTTTGCTTTTGATAATGTTAATAGTCATTCCAAATTTCATTTAGTTGTAGCTTTTAGGGGTGTGAGAGGTCAGTCTTGAGAATTTAGTTTTCATTTATTGTCTACTAATTCTACATAGTCTTTACCTACTGTATTTCATCCAGTGAAGAGGGTGTGAAGTTAATTGGTGACATTTCTTACTATTCAAATTATGTTGACTTGTTAAAGTGCAAATCTGCACCCCAAGTCCTCTAGCTGACGCCAAAGCCTGTAGCCTGTACAATATTTCAGCACTCCCTGTGTAGCTTAATCGAACGAATTAGAAGGTATAGAGGTATATGTGCAAGACTTTGCTGGCATTTCGGAGAACGTTAAGAGAGGAACAGGAAATTGAATATTTTTTTTATTTTTCGGTTATTTTTCAGTTAAAATTAGCAACCCAATCAGTAACATACTGCGACCCAATGCAATGGCAAAAACATTTAAAGTATACAATTCAGGATACACCGACCCCCCCACAAAAAACTGACAAAACAATGACATGTTGTGAGTTGAATCTTGTATGAATGTTCAAAACTCAACTGGTGAAGGGTTGAGCCACTTGTTCTTCGTTCTGTTTGTTGTTATGCAGTCCTACATCAATATCTAAAAGCCAAAAAAAAGTAAAAACAAACAAAAATACAAAAACAAAACAACCTAATCCTAATGAGCTGGCACCTTGCCGTGGTGGATCAGCTTGCGTGTCTCTTATCATGCCAACTGAACTTTCTGTTTCACCATTTGTGAATTTCTTTGGCTGAGACAAAGATCAGCTCTTAATCAGTTTTCATGGTGATCACATTTTCCATGATTTGGATCACATAAATAATTTAAAGACATATCAGTAGCCATTTTTGTGAAGTATGTTTATATTGACATGTATTTCTGTTGTATTATTGCACTGTTTTTAATCTGTTTTCCAATTAGGAACTCCATTTATGGTGGCCATTTTGGAAAATGGCCGCCATATTGGATGTCGATAGTTCTAAATCTATTCAGTCCCCCTTTGTGACATCCTACCAACTTTGATACAAATATGTTGTGTTTCTGGCTGTTTTCAATTCATTTTATCATTATGGAATCCATATTTGGCGGCCATTTTGGAAAATGGCCGCCATATTGAATGCCTATGGTTCTAAATCTAATCAGTCTCCTTTTGGGAACCTTCCCACCAAATTTGGTACAAATATGTGATGTTTCTGGGTGCTTTTAATCCATTTCCCCATTTCCATGGCGGCCATTTTCCAAAATGGCCGCCATGGCCCCCAAGGGCCAGATCTTGAGCGCCTACGGTTCCAAATCTGATCAGACCCCATTTGAGAGTCTTCATACCAATTTTCATGCTTTTATCGCAAAGTGATCGATTTTCGCAGCTATCCGCCGGACTATATAAACTAAACTAGAAAAGCAGGTGTGTTCACACTTTAAACGGTGGTGTCGGTGTAAACTGTGGAGTTTATGGCCTGTTATACCGTATGTGCCAAACTGTTATTATAATGTCATCAAACGGGAAGTGAGTCCACGCAGCCCCCACCCGCTCCAACTCACATCATCCAACTTTTATCGCTGATTGTTTTCCAGAGTAAGCCTCATTTGAATATTATTGTCCGTCTAAACCGTCCTGCAGCCCGTGTGCAGAGGCTGATGGAGCTCCTGTTGACTTAAGCCGGTTATTGCCGATCATAAACACCAGGATCTGGGGCTAAAGTGCAGCGCTGTGACCCGTGGGAGTCTGAGCTCAGGTGACGGCAGGTTGTTTTCCTCCCACCTTCCCGCCACCACATAAATAATTTTAAAATTGCACCTGAAGAATCCCACAGAATCAGTCCCTTGTGAAAGCTGCAGGTGCATATCCTAAGGGTTATTTTAGTACAGTTCTCCTCGCCTGGATTTTTGTCTTAATTTCACTTTTCAAACTGCCCCTTTTACCCCTAATGAAGTGTTCTACCTCCTTTTGTTCAGTCAAACCTGTTATTTCACAATCTGCTGCTGTAGTTGTGTCATGAGGCTGTGAGAAAAGCTACAGGACCAGAAATAGAGATGAAAAAAAAACAGAAAATAAAATTCACACTCTTTTATACAAAACCCACAGCAAACATGTAGAAACAACTTTTTGGACATAAAAATGCTTAATTTAGGGCCTGAGCTACAAAAATGCAAAATATCAAGTCTGTAAGTAAATTAAAAATCTCCTTATTGCCCTAAAAACAAAAAAAGTGCAGTGGCTCCATGACTTTCCTGGTCCAGTCCTGGAAACAGCTCCTGTCAGGTCCAGGGCCAGAGCCACAGCACTTCTGCATTTCCAGGGTGGAAATTACATTTGGATTTGTTCATTTGGACTGAAATAAACCTTTAAATAAAAATAGAAAGAGATGCACAATTACACACACCAAGATGTGTCATTTTCCATGTGTGTGAGAATTAACTCCACTTAGAGCGACTTTTTCCCTCGTTATAAACACACACAGTCAGAGGAGTCGACCATCTTGACTCACTTCACTCTTTGGCAAAGTTTGGCTCCATCAAAATGGACGGAGCGCATGAGTTTGGGGAAAACAAAGTTCCTGTTGGACACTCGTTTTGCTCCCGTCATCACACAGCGTGAGTGTGACGTAGGATAAAGCCGCAGAAATGTCCGGAAACCTCTATGTCTGCACTTTCAGAGGGGAAAAGGACGTTTCTGTCTTTTACCGTTACAAAGTTCTGCGGTTATACAAACATGTTCCTCTGAGTCGTGGACGATGTCGTAGGTCTTCAGTGTTAAAGAGTGTCAGCATGTCCATTATATTTATGAGTGTTTGCATATCCGTGTATGTAAAATATTGTTTTTCTTTAGCTAATATTGACTTACAGACAGACAGGGTCATAAATGTATTAATTATTAAACGCTGAACACTGTAATCTGTGTGTCATTCGTTTTTCAAACTAAAACCAAAAATAAGAAAACAAAAAACAACTCTTTTCTTCATATTTGTCTCCAAAACCAAAATGAGAAAACAGATAATGATTCGTTTTTTTTTCAGTTTTCGATTTTGCGTTTAAATTAGGGCTGTCAATGGTAACGTGTTAACTCATGTGATTAATCACAAAAAAATATCGCACAAACGTTTTTTTTTAACGCAGTTTAATCCCCCAGTTTATTCTGAACGCTCCTCTGTGGAAAGTGCGGATGGTCCTGAAAGGCGGCGCAGGTTATTAGGTCAGTGATCAGGTCCAGCAACGGCGATACTGCACCAACAACAACAAACCGAGTGCAGCCGCAGCAACAAAACTACCAGCATTAGAAAAATGTCAATAATATCACTTTTTGATAATAAATAGAATTTTTGTCAAAATATTTTGGTCTTTTTTTTTTGAAGAATAATTAACTGTGATTAATCATGATTAATCACAATTGTAAAGTGTGAATAATCTGATTAAAACATGAATCATTTGACAGCACTGGTCTAAATGAATGGAAAACACAGATGTGGTCACACCTGATCCCGTCACATCCCAGAGGCTCAGCAGGACCTGGTCAGGACTTGGATGGAGACACTGGGAACTCCAGGTGCCACAGGGGGGCGCCGGTCACAACAAAACCTGTCGTGTCCTTAGGCAAGACACTCCGCCCACATTGCCTAGTGTGAAAGTGGAGTGTGTGTGAGTGTTGGTGCAGACTGGAGCCTCACTTCCGTCAGTCTGTCCCAGGGCGGCTGTGGCTACAACCGTCTTTTACCACGACTGAGTGCAGCGTGAGTGAAGAATGAACTGTAAAACGCTTTCGGAGTCTTGAAAGGTGCTGTATAAATGCAATGATTAATAATTAATTAATAGTTTCCTTTGACTAACCGATTTTGTGCCGGGTGTTGAGTCCAGCGCGGTGCCCAGACTCCGGCTGTGCCGAGCCCTGGGACAGACTGAAGAACAGTTTATGTTTTTTCTAACTGTGCGTCAAAGCCACGCAGACGATAAGGCCTGAGGTTCTGTCCTCTCTACCTCTGCTCTGCTCATGAGACGCTTTGAGTAATAATGTGTTTAATGCAGCTTTAAACATTTATTTTATTTATAAGTGCTGAAAAAACAGCTCTCCCGCCCTGATGCTTCAGCTTCTGTGGGACTAAAGGACACGACTCAGTGGGTATGAGTGTTCTCTCTGTGACAGAGGATGTGCTGCTGATGGTGAGTCTGTTCTGTGCGTTTATCGCGTTGGAGATGTTCATGTTGAACTTTTCAGAGCTTATACGTGTGCAGTAGCACAGGCCCCTGGTGTTGTGGTGGTGAGTTACTTCACGGTGCAAAGACCTCGAGGCAGAACCATAAATCAAAAACAACAGCGACAGAGCGGCGGTGGGAGTGTCAACGCAGAACTATACTTCAGACTCACTGCAGCCTGGAGAAAGTCTGATTGACCCGACACACTCGGTTTGCTGTGGAAATCTTTACATAATCATCTTTAATCTTTATGTCGGCACTTATATAAGTCGTGTTAATTCCATAATAAGTGCGTAAATTAACCTGATGATTTATAAGCACAACTGAGGACTCGGCTACAACAGACTCCCCATGACCCAGAATCGGACCCGTCCTTCACCCTGTTTGTCTGTGAATCCTTTGGGTGGTTTATTTACTCTGTTTGATTTATGATTTATTGAAAAGACACAGGGAAAGACTGGAATAAATCAGACTCAAATCAGATTTAAAATAACTTCTCAGTTTTATTCTTTATACTTTAGAAATTGCACAACATTCCTGATAAATCTTATTGGACATAATAATAATAATAATAATAATAATAATAATAATAATAATAATATGTTTATAGGAAATAATTTAAGAAAATATCTAAATTACAATCATGGAGAAGTTTTCTGTTGCATTATCAGAGTAATAATATTCAAAAACAGTAGAATTTCAGCTCTTACGAGTTCTCCTGACTGTAGGATTTGGTCAGAAGAACATTTCCAGTTAAGACAAAGTTTTACAAATGCCAAAAGTGTTCGTAAGAAGGACTTAAGTGCAAATCTGTTCGTAAAAATGCTTCATCAATGAAGCTCTTTGTGAGTTTATTTCTAATCCGTGTGTCATTTGTTTTTCAAAATAAAACCAAAAATAAGAAAATAAAAAAATAAAATAAAAAAAACTCAAAACTTTTTGTTAATTTTTTATGATTTTTCATTTTTGTGTTTAAATGAATAATGAAAAAAAAACCAAACAGCCGTTTCCCGTTTCCCGAAACAAGTTTAGTCCTGGTTTAGTCCTGGTTTAGTCCTGGTTTAGACCTGGTTTAGACCTGGTTTAGACCTGGTTTAGACCTGGTTTAGGGCTGGTTTAGACCTGGTTTAGACCTGGTTTAGGGCTGGTTTAGACCTGGTTTAGACCTGGTTTAGGGCTGGTTTAGACCTGGTTTAGACCTGGTTTAGACTTATTTTTGTTTTTATATAAATATAAAAAAAAAATGAACGAATGACACACAGATTATTTTACATACTGTATATTACAAATCAATCCTAAACAAGATACAAATTCACAGTCATCCTGTAGGCCCGTGTGTGTGTGTGTGTGTGTGTGTGTGTGTGTGTGTGTGTGTGTGTGTGTGTGTGTGTGTGTGTGTGTGTGTGTGTGTGTGTGTGTGTGTGTGTGTGTGTGTGTGTGTGTGTGTGTGTGTGTGTGTGTGTGTGTGTGTGTATGTGTGTGTGTGTGTGTGTGTGTGTGTGTGTGTGTGTGTGTGTGTGTGTGTGTGTGTGTGTGTGTGTGTGTGCGTGTGTGTGTGTGTGTGCGTGTGTGTGTGTGTGTGGGCCCATCAGACCGCAGCTTCATGCAGACTCTCCGCACTCGTCCGGACGTGTGTCGTTCCATGTGCGAAGTTCGGAGCCGGAGTTATATTTTCCCGGTGTACTTCAGCAGGCCGTACACACCGCCCCCTGCAGGACAAACACACACATGAGTTTACACCCACAATACCTGCGTGAAGTCGCCCCGTCAAACACAAACCTACACAAAAACTATGTCAAACGTTTCTGCTGTTTTGTGCTGCAAAAAGTTTCATTTGTGTGAGTTTATTTCTAAAATTATTAATTGTTATTTCTGTGGTAATTATAGGACGTCATTTCCGCTCAGCTGACGGAGACAAACTCCACAAAACTAGAGAAGAGAATCGACCTGAGGCTGAGGAAAAGTCTGTGTGATTCTATAAAATGTGAATCAAAAGCAAAAGACTAAAGACTGAGACAGACTTTTCCACAGCCTCAAAAAAGGACACAAATTAAGACCTGTTCACTGGCAAAGACCACAGCAACGACACACGTGCGAAGAGAAAAGAGTTCATTATCTGGAGACGATTATCGGCTGGGTTGAGACTCAGGGTGGGGGGTCAGTCTCAATCGGGAGCCCCCTAGTTGTCTTATGTCTGGAAGTGAACAGACTGGGGTTGGGAGGGTGGGTTCAAGTTATTTTCGGGACAAACTGGGATGCCGGGATAGGCTGCTATGAATATATACATCCTTAATTTTAAGGATAGAGAGGGATCCGGAGTCATTTGTAACTTTGATGAGGGCTGTTTCTGAAAACCAGACCGGAAGGATTCACACAACTGATTGGTGCAAAGGTAATCGCAAAGCTCAGTGGACACGAAATGTTCAAGGATTTTGGATAGGAACATGAGGTGTGAGATGTGGCGGGAGTTGTTTGGCTCGTCAGGATCCAGACCGGGTGTTTCGAGTGTCAGGGTGACTGCAGCGAGCTTGAAAAGGGGGAACAGTTTCAGAGGTGAGCGATGAGTTTATAATGTCCAGGATGAGTGGGCTGAGCCAGCGGAGACATGTTTTGACCAGGGCAGCAGGGATGGGAACAGTTTGCTCTTGCTGAGGTATTCCGTGAGATCGGAGGTTTAGATGGGTGATAAGGAGGACGGGCAGTTTTGTGAGGTATCGGGCAGGACAGGTTGAGAGTCGGACCTGGGAAGAGTGAAGGCAGAAAGTTGCTGGTGGATGTTGTGGAATTTGGAGGGGAAGAAAGAGCGGAAGGTGTTACATTTGTCTGTGGTGAAGGAATAAAAGCATCCCGAATTTCAAACTTCCGATTATCGTGCAATGCAAACCGGGAAGGGCCCTCCGAAAAAGTGACCATCAACCCGGTATGTTTCATTTCCCAGTGGAAGCGTCTACTGTAAAAGTGTTGCCGTTTTCAAGTCTTTTGAACCATATCGCTGTTGTTTTCTGGTTTCAATATCTTAATATAGAGATCAAATAAGTTACGTTATTCTTTGATAAGTTTAAGACCTCAACTTTTCTTTCTTTATGGAAAAATGAGCCGTCAGAACCCGAGTCGGAGCAACTGTCACTGAGTCTGAAGGCGAAGAACCGACATTCATGAGCGTCGCTGAAGTTTGGACCTGGAAAGTCGATGCTCTGAAAAATTACCTCAGAAAAAGACACTTGAAAATTACTGGCGGAAAAGCCGAACTCGTTGCTCGGGTATTTGCCTTGGGGATCAAAATAGAACCAAATGCGCAGGAACTGTTTGCTAAAGCAAGAGTCGAACATTTGTAACCAAGGCTGATCGAGGGATCAGGATTTTGCTTTGTTGTTGCTCCACATACAAAATGTTCGCCTCAGACTCGGGATGATTTCTTTGACCTTTTTCGTCCTTCCTGTGTGTCAGTCCTGCCCGTCGCCTTCGCTTTTCACTATTTTTCAGTTTTGTTGGGAAGGGAAACAGTCTGAACGGAGGTTTGCAGTCACACAGATCTGATTCCCTTTTGCAGTTATGGAGTTCACAAACTTCTGGAGCCCATTTCTCGAGCCGTTTTCTGCTGTTGGGACGTCCAACAACCGGCTGACAGTAGATGCATTACAGAGATTTTTTATTTACTTACAGACTCGATATTTTGCATTTTTTTAGTTAAGGCCCTAAATTAACGATATTTTCTGTTTTTTTTTTTTTCATCTCTATTTCTGGTCCTGTAGCTTTTCTCACAGCCTCATGACACAACTACAGCAGCAGATTGTGAAATAACAGGTTGGACTGAACAAAAGGAGGTCGAACACTTCATTAGGGGTAAAAGGGGCAGTTTTAAAAGTGAAATTAAGAAAAAAGGCGAGGAGAAATGTGCTAAAACTGCCCTCAGGTCTTTGGGGGCTAGTGATACTCGTGGGATTTGGGCAGCGGTGCATCGTCGTTTTGGTCCAAATGTACAAAAAAAACAAAAAACGCTCCAGTGTGATGTGCAGAGATCCACAGCCTGCGGCGCTTTGTCCTGACGTTCACAGTCACGTTTTAGATCAATATTCTGATTTAAAAGATCCAAATTCTAACTGGCGCAAAGTTCAATGTTTTTTTCTGTCAAAAAAATAAATGAACTTGAAAAACTGTCCCAAGAGTTTGACAAGTTTTCGCTCTGAATCCTATAAACCTCAAAGTTAATCCATATCCTCACGCTGTTCCAAATGATCCAAATGATTCCAGTGAATGTGTTTGCAGCTTGAAAACACAGTGGAGCACTTCCTGTATCACCGCATGACGTCACAAGGTGGAACAGGGTGTTTTCGGTTTGAGATGTTTGTATGTTTGTGATGAGGAAACTACATTAGAACAACATGACCATAAACTAAACTATAAAAAGCCGTGAGGCGGGAGGACAGAGGTCAGATTCCTGCTGCGCCCTTTTCCAAAGCAGATCTGGAGTTTAATATTAACCCATCACCTCGTCACGGGAATATTGACGGAAAATGTCTTCACGCAAACAGATCCATAAACTCCCTCTTCAGAAATGCTGCACAGACAGAGCGGCTTCTTCAGAGTGGAGTTTCAGTTACATTCGTCACGTATTAGGGATGTAACGATAACGTAAATCTGGTGATATCGTTTCATCAAAGGTGCCACAATAATATCGTGGAGCATCACAGTATATCGAAGCTGGTTTAACAGGGAGCAGAAGCTTTGCAACGCTGTCAATCAAACCTGTTGCTGACGGCAGCGGGAGGGACCTCGGGGAAAGAAGGCGCCTGATTGGTCCGTTATTAATGTTCAGATCTGGATTTATGGACAACATTCTGAAATAAAAACCCCAGGAACATGTAGAGCGGGTTCAGACCAACATTCAGTCTGGTTTTGACCTGGTTTAGACCTGATTTAGACCTGGTTTAGACCTGGTTTAGACCTGGTTTAGACCTGGTTTAGACCTGGTTTAGACCTGGTTTAGACCTGGTTTCCACCTGGTTTAGACCTGGTTTAGACCTGGTTTAGACCTGGTTTAGACCTGGTTTAGACCTGGTTTAGACCTGGTTTAGACCTGGTTTAGACCTGGTTTAGACTGGGTCTGGACCTTTTTCACAACGGCAGGAAGTGCCGCAATGTAGCGTTGCCCAACTTCGCTGTATTGAGCGCGAAGTGCCAGGTGGAAAAATGGCTTGTTTTTTGTTGCGTTCCTGGTTGTTCTTGTGGTGCACAAAAACAGCCATATCTCTCGTTTCATTCTTTTCTAACGGATCTGGAGCAAAGAAAAACAGTGGATTCGAGCCATAAGACGAGACGAGAGTGCGAAGTTCTGTATCAAGAGAGGCAGCACCTTCGTCGACATTGCTGGTTGACGATTTGGACTTGGTGATGTCCAACACGTCCGCAATCCTGACGGAAGGAAGTCAGGCTGGTAGAGAACACCCCAGATACTTTTGTAGACTTTTTCCATCAAAAAACCATTAACCTTCCTTTGTTATCTGCCATGGCCTTTTTAATCTAAAGAATGTATTTTATGGGTTTAGAGGGCTGCAAACCCACAACTGTTACATCATTTCTGTATCTCAGGTCACCAGGCTCTGTCTTTATCCATCATGGTTAAAACAACGAGCTGTTGCTTTGTTCTTTCTCATTATCTAGAATATCGGTATTTACAGCCACACCCTTTGAGACCCTTGGCCCAGACGAGTTGTTTGGTGGTTTAGATCCTTTCTGTCGTCTGTATTATTACCTCATGTTGGTTTGATGACGTTTGTGAACTGCAAAAGAAGCCTGTTTTTGTGTCTCCCTGTCAGAATAGGGAGAGATGGACCTCGCGTGAGGGACAGAACGTTTTGTTTTTCATTTTCCTCTGATTGTGGCAGTTATTTCAATAAATCCATGCTCTTTTATCGAAGACAACTCTTCTTCAGTTTTATTTTTAGAAATCCACAATAGATTTAGAAATCCACAACAGCGCAAGCCACTTCCTGCCATAATAAAAAAGATCTATTCTCCACCAGTTTCCCAAATCTGCCCCATCACCAAATCTTCAACCAACAAGGTCCACAAAGAAGAAACATTCTTCATGAAGAATTTATCCACAACGATCGAGGGAAGAAAGACGAAAACTTAAAGGAAAAAAACGACTGAGCAACACTAACGTTATGGTCCTGGAGAAAACAGAAGGAACTTGTTCACTCTGATTCTACAATCGAACTTAAAAATCGATTTCATGATGTCGATATTGGCACAGACAGATAGATTTGTGCAGTTTTAATGCTACAGATGTTCACATATCACGTCTCACATTCGAACTGCACAAATCTATTCATCCCAATATCGACATCATGAAATTGATTTTTAATTTTAATTCTGGAATCAGTCTGAATGAATGAAGTTACTTTTTATTCATGACCATTAACCAGAAATTCCGCGAAACCTGTATCACGGCACTTCTGGTCGATCAACGTTCAGATCTTGATTTCGGGACAAAATGTTGAAGTCCAAACCCCAGAACCCTGTAGACGTGTTCAGACCAACGTTCTCGGTCAGAGTGACCTCCGTGAAGTTGGTCCCCATCAAACGCAAACCTACACAAAAACTATGTCAATCGTTTGTGTTTCGTTTGTGCTTCTTCAGTTTTGGAGAAATTAACGATTCTTTTACAGGTCAAACTGGGGTCAGTCCCACAGGAAGCTTCAAAATGCTCGAAAACACTCAAAATGGAGTCAATCGTTTGTGCTGTAAAAAGTTTTGTTTGTGCGATTCTGGTTCTTCAGATATTCACAGTTTTATTTTGGTCGATGACGTCGTCCAGAACCTCAGAATGTGAAACAGCCTCAAAACAGGAAGAAAATTATAGAAAATGTTTATATTTCGTTTGTGCTGTGACAATTTTCATTTGTGTGAGTTTATTTCTAAAATGATTCATTATTATTTCTGCGGTAATTATAGGACGTCATTTCCGCTCAGCTGACGGCGACAAACTCCACAAAACTAGTGAAGTTTTGAGGCTGTTTCACATTCTGAGGTTCTGGACGACGTCATCGGCCGAAAATAAAACTGCAAATATCTTAAGAACCAGAATCACACAAACAAAACTTTTTGCAGCACAAACGAAGCACAAACGATTGACATAGTTTTTATAGGTTTGCGTTTGATGGGGCGACTTCACGCAGGTGTCCGAGTGAGGATCCTGACAGCAGCAGGTTCAGACAGAGGCTCTTACACGCAAACCGAACCCGTGCTCACTTCCACTTCCTGTCGGGAACGCGGCGGCGAGCGGGTTGGCTACGTCCACCCGACCGCGGCGGCGTACTCACCGAGCAGCCCCGCTCCGGCGATGCTCCCGATGACGATCCCCGCGATGGCCCCATCCGACAGGCCTCCGCTGGGCGCCGCCGTGGCGTTGGGCGTGGTCCCGGTTACCTCAGTTGTGGTCATGGTCGTGGTCGCGGTTGGGGACGTGGCTGTGGCCGGGGTTATGGTTGTGGGCGTGGTTGTGGTTGTGGGCGTGGTTGTGGGCGTGGTTGTGGGCGTGGTTGTGGGCGTGGTTGTGGGCGTGGTTGTGGGCGGTTTTGTGGTCGTAGTAGTCTGAGCTCCACACAGAACTGTAAAGCAGGAGACAGGCGTTATAGTCATTTGTGTCATTCGTTTTTCAATATAAAACCAAAAATAAGAACACGGAAAAAAAACTTCATTATTTGTCTCCAGAACCAAAATAAAAAAAAAACAAAAACAGAGAATGACTGTTTTTATTCAGTTTTCGAGAATAGCCGTTTCCTGTTTTGTCCAATTTTGATCCTTGAGCAAGTTGCGTAAACCGGAAATGAACCTTTACTCAGAGCACAGACACAAACAAACCTCACGGCTGCTGGACTTGAGGATCAATATCAGATGATTAAACAGCTTTTTGAGGATGGAAAAAGGCTGAGATTTAACACGCTGCCACAGTTCGGTATTAAAACATCCTCGGAAAAGTTGGTGAGAAGATTCTGTATTCAACACCAACTCCAGCGTAAAAGACGTGCATCAGACGCAGGACTGGAAACTGCCGTCCTGTCGTCAAACATATAAGTTAATAAGTTAAGTAGCCTAAGTAGGGCCAGTGATTTTCCACAATCGTGGAAAACGACAGAAAACGCGGAATCGTCAGCGCGAAGTGGAATCGTTAGCGTGAAACGGAATTAGCCTATACATTTCTTTAATTTTTCACAAAAATCAACCTGAATTATTTAAAATATTTTTTTTAAAAGCCACTTAAAACTGATAATCGATGTGTGGCAGACGTCTTTTTCCGGTTTTGGTGCATGTGTAGACAGGTACGCTGCGTGAACCCATAGACCGTATGCGCCTCCTCCCGCACGCCACGACAAAACGTGTGTGACAAACGTACGTGTGCGACAAAACAGAAAATGGCTGTTCTCCGTTTTTTCTATTTTTCATTTAAAC
Organism: Odontamblyopus rebecca; assembly: GCA_030686955.1. Classification (NCBI taxonomy): domain Eukaryota; kingdom Metazoa; phylum Chordata; class Actinopteri; order Gobiiformes; family Gobiidae; genus Odontamblyopus; species Odontamblyopus rebecca. The sequence continues at coordinate 2,790,125 of CM060664.1, forward strand.
ACAAAATCAAACGCTGAAAAACGACTCGTTATCAGTTTTTTTCATTTTGGTTTTGGAGACAAATAATGAAAAAAAAAACAGCAAAACAAACCGCACGGCCGCTGGACTTAAGGATCATTATCATATGATTAAAAAGCTTTTTGAGGACAGAAAATCTCAGGCTCAGATTTCTAACGCACTTCGACAGTTCGGTGTTAAGATCCTCGGAAATCTGAATCAAAACTGGAAACGGGAAACGTCCGTTGTTATTTCGTTTCCTTACTTTTGGTTTTATATTGACAAACGAATGAACAAACGATACACGGGTTGGTGTACTTCCCTTTCTCTCTCATTCCCCGGGGGTGTGATGCTAACTGTAGGCACTGCTCTGTCTGAACCTCTGTTACTCAAGTTTCGAGACTTTAATCTGAGTTTTGTTTTAACACAATCCGAACGGGAAGAACTGAACTCTCTGAGCTACAACAGGTGATCTGATCTGTGCTGTTAAACAAGTCATAACATAGCAGTCAAAAGCTAGCATTAGCACTCGCATTAGCACTAGCATTAGCACTTGCGTTAGCAGTCGCATTAGCAGTCGCATTAGCACTTGCATTAGCACTCGCATTAGCATTAGCACTTGCATTAGCACTTGCATTAGCACTAGCATTAGCATTAGCACTTGCATTAGCACTTGCATTAGCACTAGCACTCACATTAGCACTAGCATTAGCAGTCGCATTAGCACTCGCATTAGCACTAGCATTAGCACTTGCGTTAGCAGTCGCATTAGCAGTCGCATTAGCACTTGCATTAGCACTCGCATTAGCATTAGCACTTGCATTAGCACTTGCATTAGCACTAGCACTCACATTAGCACTAGCATTAGCATTAGCATTGCTAACAGTTTTTCAGTGCGTCGCCCTCGCCTTTTAGTTTAAAATCAAACTCCTAAAACGCTCGGACTGACGTTCTCCTGACAGATGTGCACTCTAAATCACTTTTTGTGCTTTTTAAATTTATTTATTTATTTTATTGCGTCACCATGGTAACTGTTGAACGCTACATCACAAACATACAGGCAGAACACCCCCAGTGTGATGTCCCCGCTATTCCGACATCCCCCCATTCCGACACTTTTTATATCCCATTCCGACAATTTACTCATGAGGAAGCGAGGAGGTGGGTTGGTTTAGACCTGGTTTAGACCTGCTTTTAGTCCTGATTTAGTCCTGATTTAGACCTGGTTTAGACCTGGTTTAGACCTGCTTTTAGTCCTAATTTAGTCCTGATTTAGACCTGGTTTAGACCTGCTTTTAGTCCTAATTTAGTCCTGATTTAGTCCTAATTTAGACCTGGCTTAGACCTGGTTTAGACCTGCTTTTAGTCCTGATTTAGTCCTGATTTAGACCTGGTTTAGACCTGGTTTAGACCTGCTTTTAGTCCTAATTTAGTCCTGATTTAGACCTGGTTTAGTCCTGGCATAGACCTGATTTTAAACCAGGACTAAAATCAGGACTCAAACCAGGTCTAAACCAGGACTAAACCAGGACTAAAACAGGACTAAACCAGGTCTAAACCAGGACTAAACCAGATCTATAACAGGACTAAAACCAGGTCTAAAACAGGACTAAACCAGGTCTAAACCAGGACTAAACCAGGTTTAAACCAGTTCTAAACCAGGTCTAAAACTTAACCAGGACAAAATCAGGACTAAACCAGGTCTAAACCAGGACTAAACCAGGTTTAAACCAGGTCTAAACCAGGACTAAACCAGGTCTAAAACAGGATTTATCCAGGACTAAACCAGGACTAAAAGAGGACTAAACCAGGTCTAAAACAGGATTTATCCAGGACTAAACCAGGACTAAACCAGGTCTAAAACAGGATTTATCCAGGACTAAATCAGGCCGCGCCTCCAGTCCGTATAAATCTGGTCCTGAAAAGAGCTCAGTCCAAACTTAATAATCACATGTCGGATGTCGGCTGTGGGGAAAAGCGAATGTGGCGCCGCTCGGACCACGGGGGAAATGTGGGAGTGCAGGACGTGTGAGAACAAACGGACACACGACTCCCACAGACAGACGCCGGTGTCGGAGCGGAGGCCCGTAACCAACCTGCTGTTGTTCTTTCTGGTCCGATCGCGTTAAAACAAAGCTCAGGTTAAAGTCTGACACAGCCTCAGACAGAGCAGTGCCCCCGGTTAGCGTCACACCCCCAGGGAACGTTGATTATACCGATAAACTGGTCAGTCTGGTCAGTCGCGGTTCACTCGTGTGGTCTCGTGTACGTTCGTAAAGTGTCCAAGCGACGCACCTGCACAGAGGAGGCAGAGGAGGGCGGCAGGGACCGGCAGGTGCATGGCGGCGCAGCGGGAAAACGGTCAAACACAAAGTCCTGACGAAAGTGCAGAGAGAAGAATTGTCCTGTAAAAAAACAAACAAAAACAACATATTAACCCCTGAAGACCTGAGGGCAGTTTTAGTACAATCCTCCTCGCCTGGATGTTGTTCTTCATTTTGTTTTTAAAACTGCCCCTTTTCCCCCTAATGAAGTGTTCTACCTCCTTTTGTTCAGTCCAACCTGTTATTTCACAATCTGCTGCTGTAGTTGTGTCATGAGGCTGTGAGAAAAGCTACAGGACCAGAAATAGAGATGGAAAAAAAAAACTGAAAATAAAATTCACTCTTTTATACAAAACACACAGCAAACATGTAGAAACAACTTTTTGGACATAAAAAATGCTTAATTTAGGGCCTGAGCTACAAAAATGCAAAATCTCAAGTCTGTAAGTAAATTAAAAATCTCCTTATTGCCCTAAAAACAATAAAAGTGCAGTGGCTCCATGACTTTCCTGGTCCAGTCCTGGAAACAGCTCCTGTCAGGACCACGGCCAGAGCCACAGCACTTCTGCATTTCCAGGTGGAAATTACATTTGGATTTGTTCATTTGGACTGAAATAAACCTTTAAATAAAAATAGAAAGAGATGCACAATTACACACACCAAGATGTGTCATTTTCCATGTGTGTGAGAATTAACTCCACTTAGAGCGACTTTTCCCTCGTTATAAACACACACAGTCAGAGGAGTCGACCATCTTGACTCACTTCACTCTTTGGCAAAGTTTGGCTCGATCAAAATGGACGGAGCGCATGAGTTTGGGGAAAACAAAGTTCCTGTTGGACACTCGTTTTGCTCCCGTCATCACACAGCGTGAGTGTGACGTAGGATAAAGCCGCAGAAATGTACGGAAACCTCTCTGTCTGCACTTTCAGAGGGGAAAAGGACGTTTCTGTCTTTTATGGTTACAAAGTTCTGGTTATAGAAACATATTCCTCGGAATCATATACAATACTGTAGTTCTTCGAGGGTTAAAGGGCTCATCACACACTTTTCCACCTTGTGATGTCATGTGGTGATACGGGAAGTGCTCCGCTGTGTTTTTAAACTCCACACACCTTCACTAGAATCACTTGGCTCATTTCAGGCCTGGATTTGCCAATATCTACTCAACTAAAGGGAAAAGGAGCTGTTCACCTGAAAACTACCACTTCATGACATCACAGGGTGGAACAGAGCGTTTGGAGCTTTGGAGATGTAGACAGAGGAATAATAAAGAATTACTCAAAACACGTCTCCAGGTCTGTTTTTAAGGAGGGAACAGGACTTTACGGGGGTCAGTTTTGTGTAATATCAGAGCTTTAAAGATTTATCGTCATCACATATTCATAGAACCAGAGTTACGGCCCGTAACCGAACCCGGACTGACCGAACTCGGGGTTCTGGCTGCAGACGTACGGAAACATGTCACCTCCACTTTACTAAACGGGGAAGTAAATATTGATTAAATAAATAAGATCTGGTGGGACGAGGACGACAGGTGCGGCTCCACTGATGTCGCTTTAGATCTTATAAAATATCCCCCTCTGGTTTTTCAGCAAATCGCGCCCTGTGGCTTTTAGGCCGTGGGGGACGAATAATTAGTCAGAAAATAATTTACTTTCTGGTCAAACATGTTGATTCTCCCAGCGATTAACCTCAGCATTGGGGCGACCAGACGTCCCTGTTTCCCGGGACAGTCCCCGTTTTGAGCCCTGTGTCCCCTGTCCCTGCTGCAGATTTACACAAAACCACTGATTTGTCCCAGATTTATACGAGAAATGTCCCAGGTTTTCCCTATTTTTAACCAGTTTGAAACCTGCCAACAGTAAAGAGAGGCACAAATTGTCGTTTGTTTAGGTAAAATACAGAAAAGCTGCTTAAAAATGACCAAAACACAAAGAAGTCATAAATTCGCATAACAGTTTACCTTAAATTACGCACTCGTTTTACAATTTTATTATTACCAACCGCCCAAAAAAAAAAAAGGGGATGTCCCAGTTTGTTATTTTTATTACACACGTGAATAGTCCCACGTAGCGTCTTCGGGCCGACAGAACTGCGCCGGCGGCAGTTCCCCGCACCTGATCTCAAACCGACTGACGGGTTCACGGCGAAAATCAGAGCGAGCCAAATAAAACTTGTTTGAACAGCGACAAAACCGTGGACGGGAGCAGGTTCGTCCGGGTCACACGCGGTTTTAAGTCTGCAGAAATATGACATACTGTTCGTCTGGCTAATAACCGTGTTTGCCCGGGAAGGTTAAATCTTTGGATTCGGCGTCACCGCTGCAGATGAGTCCGAATACTGTCGATGTCGATGATGCCGGTGATGATCCGGGAGTGTTGTTTCACACAGCCGTGGTTTTAGTTAACGGAAAAGAAGGAAAAACAAACGAAAGAAAGACATGACATAAAAGAAAGAACTAAAGGAACAAATGGAAGAACGAACGAATGCCAGAAAGAATGAAAAAAGAACAAGTGAACGAAAGAAAGAACAGATTTTAGGGATCAACCACTGCCCCTTTTTCTTAAACTTCGAACACGACAATCCTCCAGGGAACACGGTCCGCCCAAACCCAAACTACTGAATCAGAATCCGAATTTCTTTGGCATTTCAGTAACCAAAGAGTAACAAGAACTCCCCGTATTAAAACACAAATCTGCATTTTTGTTTTAAGCGATAAAGTGATGCGTATGTCGTCATCCGGAGATTGAAAACGGTCAGAATAATCCGGAGTTTCACACGGGTCCAGTGACATTTTGTGGGAAAAAGCTCAGGTGAAAGACGAGCTCAGGCACGAGGGAGGACGTTTCCTGACGCTTCACGCCCCCTTTTCACTAAATAAGCCCGATTTAGTCATTTTGTCCTTCGTTAACGTCGTGGTTGCCAGGTAACGGTGACGTAACCGTGCGTCTCATACCTGCTGCCGTGAGCCGACGTGGATTCAGCCGATGCCGGAGCGATGTGAGCGTCTCTGCCCGGATGTATTCTCTTATATAAGCCTATAAGCACCTGCCCCTCACCTGCCCCTCACCTGCCCCTCACCTGCCCCTCACCTGCCCCTCACCTGCCCCTCACCTGCCCCTCACCTGCCCCTCCCACGCATCCCGCCGCCACCCGGACTCTCGTCATAAACTTTATGACTTTCCGCAGACGAACACGCGCCTGGAGCCCGGAAACGGGGCAAACACGGAGCTGCGGCTGTGTTTCGTTTCACTGTTTAAGTCTCACCACATTTACACCTTTGAAACTCATGGTACCACATGTATTTATTATTATTTTTATTCACTTTTATTTAAGAATCACATCAGAAAAAGCACAACTCTCCCAAGAAGAACATGAGCAGTTTTCACTCACCACTTTTTACAATTTCCTTAAACTTATCAAGAGACGCTACGACTTTTAATTTAAGGCCTTTTTGTAACTTATTCCAAGTGCCTGGAGCTGAGTGGGACAGAAAGATATGGATCATCATCAGTGTTTATTTGAGCCGAATAAAATAAAACGAAACAAAACAGAGCAAAGAAGCACAAGCACTTATCCCCTAATACAATTTATAATGAGTAAACTTCTCTTTATACGTTAGAAATTAGATTTAATTCTGTTTAACAGCTCAGCAATGTTGTGATTTTTGTAAATCTGAGAAGAATAAAACTGGAGAAAAGTTGTCTTAAATCAAAGAGTCTGGATTTATTAAAGCAGCTGTGCACAAAATTACAAAGAAGTAAAGAAATCAAAACCTTCTGTCCCTGAACGGCAAAACCGAAACAGTCGACAAACGTCATGAACTCAACATGAGGTAAAACACACGACAGCACTGATCTGAACAGCTCTGAAAAGGAGACGACTTGTGTGGGTTAAACTGGGGCAGTGATCAGACTGAACCCAAGGAAACAATAATTCTACATGAACAGAACCTCTGAAGACATAAGGCTTATTTTAGTACTTTTCTCCTCGCTTGGATTTTTGTCTTAATTTCACTTTTCAAACTGCCCCTTTTACCCCTAATGAAGTGTTCTACCTCCTTTTGTTCAGTACAGCCTGTTATTTCACAATCTGCTGCTGTAGTTGTGTCATGAGGCTGTGAGAAAAGCTACAGGACCAGAAATAAACAACTTTTTGGACATAAAAATGCTTAATTTAGGGCCTGAGCTACAAAAATGCAAAATCTCAAGTCTGTAAGTAAATTAAAAATCTCCTTATTGCCCTAAAACCAAAAAAAGTGCAGTGGCTCCATGACTTTCCTGGTCCAGTCCTGGAAACAGCTCCTGTCAGGACCACGGCCAGAGCCACAGCACTTCTGCATTTCCAGGGTGGAAATTACATTTGGATTTGTTCATTTGGACTGAAATAAACCTTTAAATAAAAATAGAAAGAGATGCACAATTACACACACCAAGATGTGTCATTTTCCATGTGTGTGAGAATTAACTCCACTTAGAGCGACTTTTTCCCTCGTTATAAACACACACAGTCAGAGGAGTCGACCATCTTGACTCACTTCACTCTTTGGCAAAGTTTGGCTCGATCAAAATGGACGGAGCGCATGAGTTTGGGGAAAACAAAGTTCCTGTTGGACACTCGTTTTGCTCCCGTCATCACACAGCGTGAGTGTGACGTAGGATAAAGCCGCAGAAATGTACGGAAACCTCTATGTCTGCACTTTCAGAGGGGAAAAGGACGTTTCTGTCTGTTACACTTACAAAGTTCTGGTTATAGAAACATGTTCCTCTGAGTCGTGGACGATGTCGTCTTCAGGGTTAAACATCAGGGTTTTTCTCTGTGGAGGTGAACCTCCCGTTGGAGCAGAGGTGCTGAACCTTTAATCTCGCCTCTTTCTCTTTTCAAACATTTTTCGGGTGATTTTTTGGCGCCTCCACCAGAGCAGCACAAACGAAACTTTCCTCTTTCCAAACGCTCTTAAAGGACTGAACCGCCTCCACATCTCTCTGGACCAGACTTTCCTTTCTTTTTTCTCTTCTTTTTCCTTCTTTCTCTCTTTCCGTTTGTTCCTTTGTTCTTTCTTTAGTTTTCATTATTTCTTTCATTCTTCTGTTCTTTTTTGTCTTCTTTCCTTTGTTCGTTTTTTCTTTCTTTCTTCTGTTCTTTTTTGTTTTTTCTTTCTTACTTTCTTTCTTTCGTTTGTTTGTTCCTTCCTTTGCTCATGCCTCCTTTGTTTTTCTTCCTTTCTTTCCCTCATTTGTTTGTTCTTTTGTTTGTTCTTCTCTTCTTTTTCATCTTTTCTTTCCTTCATTTGTTCGTTCTTTCTTCTTTTTTGTTCTTTATTTCATTCTTTCTTTATTTTTCATTCTTTCTTTCGTTCTTCTGTTCTTTTTCGTCCGTTCTTTCCTCCCTCTTTCTTTATTTCTTCTGTTCTTTTTTGTTTTTTCTTTCCGTTTGTTCGTTCTTTCTTTCTTTATTTTTCATTCTTTCTATTGTTCTTCTCTTCTTTTCCATCCTTTCTTTCCTTCATTTGTTCGTTCTTTCTTTCTTTATTTTTTGTTCTTTTTCGTTTTTCTGTTCTTTTTCATTTTCTTTCTTCTGTTATTTCAATCCTCTTCTTTTTTCTTTTTTCTTTTTTCTTTCGTTCTTTCCATCGTTCTTTCTTTATTTCTTCTGTTCTTTTTTGTTCTTTCTTCCTTTCTTTCCCTCATTTGTTTGTTCTTTCGTTCGGTCGGTCTTTCTTCTGTTCTTTTTCGTTCTCTTTTTCATTTATTCGTTCTTTCATTCCTTTGTCTTTTTCTTTCTTTCTTTCATTTGTTCTTCTGTTCTTTGACGATACGATATCAGCAGATTTACGTTATTTTTACGTCCCGAATAAACATTCTGTGTTTCTGTTGGATCTGAACGTGTTTCCTCGTGTTTCCTTTGCCCTTCACACACGTTCACTGTGTGGGCGGAAAAGTGACGACGTCTTTTCTAACAAAGGAAACTCAAACCGTCGGCGCTTCTTATCTCGACCCGATGAGGCGCCGCAGCCGAGGAGTCGCCGCGGCTTTAGTGGGAAACGAAACTAATATCAGGAAAAAGGCCACGGATTTTTCACCATTTCAGGACTAAACCAGGACTAAACCAGGACTAAACCAGGACTAAACCTGGACTAAACCAGGACTAAACCAGGACTAAACCAGGACTAAACCTGGACTAAACCAGGACTAAACCAGGACTAAACCAGGACTAAACCTGGACTAAACCAGGACTAAACCAGGACTAAACCTGGACTAAACCAGGACTAAACCAGGACTAAACCAGGACTGAACCAGGACTGAACCAGGACTGAACCAGGACTAAACCAGGACTAAACCAGGACTGAACCAGGACTGAACCAGGACTGAACCAGGACTAAACCAGGGCTAAACCAGGACTAAACCTGGACTAAACCAGGACTAAACCAGGACTAAACCAGGACTAAACCAGGGCTAAACCAGGACTAAACCTGGACTAAACCAGGACTAAACCTGGACTAAACCAGGACTAAACCTGGACTAAACCAGGACTAAACCAGGACTAAACCAGGACTGAATCAGGACTGAACCAGGACTGAACCAGGACTAAACCAGGACTGAACCAGGACTAAACCAGGACTGAACCAGGACTGAACCAGTGCTAGACCAGGGCTAAACCAGGACTAAACCTGGACTAAACCAGGACTAAATCAAGGGCTAGACCAGGACTAAACCAGGACTAAACCAGGACTAAACCAGGACTAAACCAGGACTAAACCAGGACTAAACCAGGGCTAAACCAGGACTGAACCAGGACTGAACCAGGACTGAACCAGGACTAAACCAGGACTAAACCAGGACTAAACCAGGACTAAACCAGGACTAAACCAGGACTAAACCAGGACTAAACCAGGACTAAACCAGGACTAAACCAGGACTGAACCAGGACTGAACCAGGACTGAACCAGGACTAAACCAGGGCTAAACCAGGACTAAACCTGGACTAAACCAGGACTAAACCAGGGCTAAACCAGGACTAAACCTGGACTAAACCAGGACTAAACCAGGACTAAACCAGGACTGAATCAGGACTGAACCAGGACTAAACCAGGACTAAACCAGGACTAAACCAGGGCTAAACCAGGACTAAACCAGGACTAAACCAGGACTAAACCAGGACTAAACCAGGGCTAAACCAGGACTAAAGCAGGACTTTTATACACAGCTGATGTCATGAAGTTACGATTTCAAAAGTGAATTAAAACTGTGTAATGAGCGTTTGGAGCTTTAACATTTTCTGTCTGTTCTAATCCTTAAAAAAAAAAAAAGCTTCAGTGTTTGTTTCATTCACATGTTTGAGTAACTCTTTATTATTCGTCTGTCAACATCTCCAACGCTCCAAATGCTCTGTTTCACCTTGTGATGTCATGCAGTGGTAGATACTGTGTTATATTGTGCTTTATCATGTTTATAACTTCATTTATCATTCATATAAAATGTTTCTTCATAACATCACTGATGTCACGGAAACACCTGAAACCTTTGACCCTGAGATCCGCCTCACTGTGAAAAAATAAAGCTGCAATGTGTAACTTTTTCACACAGAACATGTGCTTTTATAAGAGACAATTCATTACATTTATACAGTGGAATAAACTGCTGTAGCCACAGTTGCCCCGGGGCAGACTGACAGGAGCACAGTTGCCCCGGGGCAGACTGACAGGAGCACAGTTGCCCCGGGGCAGACTGACAGGAGCACACTTGCCCCAGGGCAGAGTGACAGGAGCACAGTTGCCCAGGGGCAGAGTGACAGTAGCACAGTTGCCCCGGGGCAGACTGACAGGAGCACAGATGCCCCGGGGCAGACTGACAGGAGCACAGTTGCCCAGGGGCAGAGTGACAGTAGCACAGTTGCCCCGGGGCAGACTGACAGGAGCACAGTTGCCCCGGGGCAGAGTGACAGGAGCACAGTTGCCCCGGGGCAGAGTGACAGGAGCACAGTTGCCCCGGGGCAGAGTGACAGGAGCACAGTTGCCCCGGGGCAGACTGACAGGAGCACAGTTGCCCCGGGGCAGACTGACAGGAGCACAGTTGCCCCGGGGCAGACTGACAGGAGCACAGTTGCCCCGGGGCAGACTGACAGGAGCACAGTTGCCCCGGGGCAGACTGACAGGAGCTGCAGTTGTTTTGTGCCGTTCCACTGGGCCTGGTGGAAAAGCAGCAGTGCAGCAGTTAATATTAAAATAAAGAAAATAAAAGTGTGTTTAAAGGTCATTAATTATTAATTATTATACAAGTCTAAGTGTAATTTATGTTCTTTTTTCCAACAGTGGCATTGGTGATATCAGTGGCTCAAGAATGTACAAGCCACAATAAAGATTTATGAATCCATCAGTACAAAGAACTCTTTATTATCTGCAGAGGGAAGTGCAGGACAAATATTCTTAGATAAGAAGCCTGTGCTTCTATCAATCATGAGATCATCTTTGCACTGTTTCCTTATAACCTCTGTGATATTGCCAAAGTATTCAGTCATCATCCAAATAATGGAATCATGTGTTCCAGCAGAGAGCTTCATGTGACCTTCAGAGGACTTCAGGAAAACGTATTGTTATTTGTAGTTGTTTAAATGGAGCTCGGTAATGTGCCTTTTATAAGACAAATGTTCCTGTAAATAATGTTGACTGAGATGTGCTTATGTCTGTGAGTGACTCTGTGAACTGCTGCTTTTACTGAGTTTGTTTGAGTGTAACTGCTTTGTATTTTTATTCATGTAAATCAGGGACTGCAGAAGGAAACAAGCTGTTTCACTCTAATCTGATGCGGAATATCTCTGTTTTTATGAGCTTAATGTCTGTACATTTACCTTCAAATAAAGGCTAAACTAAACTAAACTAAGAGGAGCTCCAGAGCAGCAGAGAGCTTCATGTGTTTCCACTGTCGAGCAGCTGCGTCCAGGCCACACATCACCAAGAGCAGTGAAAGCGTCGGATGCAGTGGTGTAAAGCGTCACTGGACTCTAGAGCAGTGGAGACGCTTCTCTGGAGGGACCGAGCGTCTCCATCTGCAGATCTGATGGACGAGTGTGGGTTTGGCGGCTCCAGGAGAACAGTTCTTGGGGCCAAGTGTAAAGTTTAGTGGAGGGATTCTGGTGTGGGCTTGTTCTTCAGGAGGAGCTTGGACCCTTAGTTTCAGTGAAATGAACTCTGAACTTCAGCAGAACAAGAGACTCTGGACACAGACTGAGACTGAGGCATTTACACACTGTACAGAACAACAACCCACACAGCAAAAAAGGCCTATGAAAGATAAGAAAAAAATACACATTTGGAGGTAAAAATGTCCTATTTTAAGTGAAATTTTCTGCCAGTGCAGTAAGAAATTTTCACTTACCAAGTTTTCTTAAAACAAGACGAAATATGAATCTTGTTCTAAGCAGAAAACACGAGTTTCAAGTATTTATGGCAAGATTTTTCCCCTTATTGGTTTGAGAAGGAAGTTAAAGAGGCTTAACCTGGACTGAGTTCATATAAAAAGTGCTTAGAATAAGTTGTAATATCGAGATAAGATAAATCAGGATGAAATATCTTGAAACAAGTAAAAAAAATCTCATCTTATTAAGTTTAAAAATCTTAAAATTGATCTTTCAAGATGAATCTACTTAATTCAAGTCAGTTTAACTGTGAGAAAATCATTTTTTGCAGTGCAGAGACCGAATAAAAACTGAATCTGTCATTTCTTCCCCATCCTCTGTGTTTGAGAAAAAAAGATAAATAAAAAGAATCCCTCCCTTAAGCTTGTTAGCACAAAACGCCTGCGTGTGACCTCCACCCACCAGAAAACATCACAATCTTTACAAACTTTTAAAGGGCTCATTTCACCAATGAAACACACTTTAATATGAACTTATTAAACCAGTAAAACACACTTTAATATGAACTTTATTAAACCAGTAAAACACACTTTAATATGAACTTATTAAACCAGTAAAACACACTTTAATATGAACTTTATTAAACCAGTAAAACACACTTTAATATGAACTTATTAAACCAGTAAAACACACTTTAATATGAACTTTATTAAACCAGTAAAACACACTTTAATATGAACTTTATTAAACCAGTAAAACACACTTTAATATGAACTTTATTAAACCAGTAAAACACACTTTAATATGAACTTTATTAAACCAGTAAAACACACTTTAATATGAACTTATTAAACCAGTAAAACACACTTTAATATGAACTTTATTAAACCAGTAAAACACACTTTAATATGAACTTTATTAAACCAGTAAAACACACTTTAATATGAACTTATTAAACCAGTAAAACACACTTTAATATGAACTTTATTAAACCAGTAAAACACACTTTAATATGAACTTATTAAACCAGTAAAACACACTTTAATATGAACTTATTAAACCAGTAAAACACACTTTAATATGAACTTATACTATATGCAATAGTGGTACAATGTTAACCCCCCCCACCCCACTGTCTTGGTTTAGTCTTGGTTCAGTCGTGGTTTGGTCCTGGGTTTCTGACCTGTCGTTTCCCTGTGTTGTTTGGAACTCACATAATAATAATAATAATAATAATAATAATAATAATAATAATAATAATAATAATAATAATAATAATAATAATAAATAAAAAGATTAGGGCTAGCGAGGAGTGGGCCTGTTGCTAGGGGGCATTGCCCCTTGATGGTGGGCTCACCAAAACCTTGCCTCTTTTAATGCTCAGTACAGGACACACACATACACATTATACATTTCAATAAATAACAAATATCACCACTAGGACCACAAAATAAACATTGTATAATGCTAACATAACTCATACAATAACAATACATAGAATTTATTGGGGGAAAAAATGTGGGTGATGACATAATGTGTGATGGCAATAATAAAACTATTATTATTATTATTATTATTATTATTATTATTATTATTATTATTATTATTACTATTACTATTATTGTTATTGTTACTTGTTTTTCCGGAAACGCCGCATTCAATTCCACTGCTACGCGGATGACGCCCAGCTCTACCTCTCCGGCAAACCAAACTCCACACTCCCACCCTCTTCCCTTGTCAACTGTATCGGTGAAATAAAATCATGGTTCACCTCAAACTTTCTCAAACTCAGTAGCAATAAAACTGAACTTCTCCTTGTGGGCACCAAATCCACCATAAGCAAGATTAATAATTTCTCCATTCCCATTGACGGCTCCTCCATCTCTCCCTCCCCTCAGGTCAAGAGTCTGGGTGTCATCCTCGATAGCACCCTCTCCTCCGCCTCCCACATAAACAGCATCACTCGCTCCGCCTACTTCCACCTCCGCAGTATCCATCGACTCCGGCCCCTCCCTCACTCCACAGTCCACTGCCGTACTCGTGCACAGCCTCGTCACTTCCCGTCTAGACTATTGCAATTCACTTCTGTTTGGTCTCCCACAAAAAACTCTCCATAAACTTCAACTGGTTCAGAACTCTGCTGCTCGCATCATCACACACACACCTTCCACCAACCACATCACACACACACCTTCCATCAACCACATCACACACACACCTTCCACCAACCACATCACACACACACCTTCCACCAACCACATCACACCCGTCTTACAGCAGCTCCACTGGCTCCCCATCACACACCGCATTCAATACAAAATCCTGCTCCACACATTCAAAGCCGTCCACAGCCTCACACCTCCATATCTCCCTGACCTCCTCCATATGGCCACACCCATTCGCTCTCTTCGCTTCTCCTCCTCTCTCCAGCTCTCTGTCCCTTCTGCCCGTCTTGTGACACCGGGGAGCAGGGCGTTCAGCCGCTGCTCCCCAGCTCTGGAACACTCTCCCTCCTGACCTCCGCAACACAGACGCTCTCACACACTTCAGATCCAAACTCAAAACTCATCTGTTCAAACTGGTCTGTTCATTATAACCACAACTGCACTGTCTTTTCATATGCCTGATTTTAATGTAGATTTTAACTGTTGCTTTTACTGTTATAATGTTTATATTTTTTATATTGATGTATAAACTTGTTGTGAGGCGACCTTGAGTGCCCAGAAAGGCGCCCTATAAATAAAATGTATTATTATTATTATTATTATTATTATTATTATTATTATTATTATTATTATTACTATTATTATTATTACTATTACTATTATTGTTATTGTTATTATTATTATTACTGGTATTATTTTCCCCTTTTCCTACATTTTACTCATTTTACTGATATCCCCTCGAGGGACCTCGCCCGAGGTGGTGCCAGACTCCGCCGTGATCGTAGCTCTCCTTTAGTCCTTGTTTGGACTTGGTTTAGTCTTGGTTTAGTCTTGGTTTAGTCTTGGTTCAGTCGTGGTTTGGTCCTGGGTTTCTGACCTGTCGTTTCCCTGTGTTGTTTCAGATCAGGGCGCTAAAGCTGAGTGAGCCCAGTTCAGATCTGAGTTAGTTTGGGGCAGTTTTCGAGTGAACAGCTCCTTTTACCTTTAGTTCAATAGAGAAAAATCCAGGCCTGAAATGATCCAAATGATTCTAGTGAAGGTGTGTGGAGTTTAAAAACACAGAGGAGCACTTCCTGTATCACCACATGACTGTGTTGTGTCTTCAGGTAAATGTGCAGGTTTGTGTGTTAAACGTGTGAATGAAACAAAACAACTCCAGGTGTGTTTGTGATGAGGAAACGATCAGAAACAGTGATCTGACCTTTAAGTGAAAGTTCATGTGACGGGTTTTCATGTTCTGATTCTGGTTTGGTTTGGAGCAGAGTCTCTGTCCTGAAAATATATCACAGTTTGACATCAGTTCAGTGACTGTTTGTGAAGAAAAGTTCAAAAGTTCTGCATGTCATATGTCTCCATCCAGACAAATCACGCACAAGGACTTTTTATGACACTTTAAACCTTCATTTAACTCAATAAAAGTTATTTATTTTAATCTAATTCTAATTCTTTATTTATATTATGAAATTTCTGGCTGTGTCTGAATGTCCACCCGAGTCCCTAAGCCTCAGTCACTGCATAACGCCCCCTACAGGGCACAGAGACTCACTACAGACGCTTCACGTGACTCTGGGTGAACAAAGTCTAAAGGCTAAACTCAGATAAACCTTGATTTTTGATGCTGGATTTTACTTGCACAGACTGGATTATTTGCTTTTTGTCTGAGATGTGGAAACGATCGCTCTGTAACCGCCGGAGATAAGGTAAACATCTCACTCTAGCACCTTTACACCACAACGGTTTATTTAGTCGTGTTTTATCCAGGATCAGAGCCACAAAACGGAGCTTTTACCTGCTTCATTCAGTCGTGTTGTGTCCAGTTAAACTCCTGTCGCTGTACGCCGCTGTTTTCCACTTTAAGGTGGTCACAGAGACACTCGGACAGCAGCTGGATGAGACAGAGCGCTCACTAGTCCAGGGGTGGGCAAACTACGGCCCGGGGGCCATATGCGGCCCATTAAGCTTTTTAATCCGGCCTGCTGAACTTGAATAAATTATAATAATAAATCTTGTTGATGTTTTCTTTTCCCTGCAATTCCAGTGTTTCCCAATAGGTGGCGCACTCTAGATATATTGGCCTTTGTGGTGGTGCAGCACATTTTGCTGCATTCATGTGGTGTCAAAATATTCTACTTTCAAGTGTGTGAGCGTCTGTGAGCGTCTGTGAGCGTCTGCAAGAGTCTGTGAGAGTCTGCGAGCATCTGCAAGAATCTGTGAGAATCTGCGAGAGTCTGTGAGCGTCTGCGACAGTCTGTGAGCATCTGCGAGAGTCTGTGAGCGTCTGCGAGAGTCTGTGAGAATCTGCGAGAGTCTGTGAGCGTCTGCGAGAGTCTGTGAGAATCTGCGAGAGTCTGTGAGCGTCTGCGAGCGTCTGCAAGAGTCTGTGAGCATCTGCGAGGGTCTGCGAGAGTCTGTGAGCGTCTGTGAGACTCTGCAAGAGTCTGCAAGAGTCTGTCAGCGTCTGCAAGAGTCTGTGAGCGTCTGCGAGCGTCTGCAAGAGTCTGTCAGCGTCTGCGAGGGTCTGCGAGAGTCTGTGAGAGTCTGTGAGACTCTGCAAGAGTCTGCAAGAGTCTGTGAGCGTCTGCAAGAGTCTGTGAGCGTCTGCAAGAGTCTGCAAGACTCTGCAAGAGTCTGCAAGAGTCTGTGAGCGTCTGCAAGAGTCTGTGAGAATCTGCGAGCGTCTGCAAGAGTCTGTGAGCGTCTGCGAGGGTCTGCGAGCGTCTGTGAGTGTTTGTGAGAATCTGTGAGACTCTGCAAGACTCTGCAAGAGTCTGCAAGAGTCTGTGAGCGTCTGCAAGACTCTGTGAGCATCTGCGAGCGTCTGCAAGAGTCTGTGAGCGTCTGCGAGGGTCTGCGAGAGTCTGTGAGCGTCTGTGAGACTCTGCAAGAGTCTGCAAGAATCTGTGAGCGTCTGCAAGAGTCTGTGAGCGTCTGCAAGAGTCTGTGAGAATCTGCGAGCATCTGCAAGAGTCTGTGAGCATCTGCGAGGGTATGCGAGAGTCTGTGAGCATCTGTGAGACTCTGCAAGAGTCTGCAAGAATCTGTGAGCGTCTGCAAGAGTCTGTGAGAATCTGCGAGCGTCTGTGAGTGTCTGTGAGAATCTGTGAGACTCTGCAAGACTCTGCAAGAGTCTGCAAGAGTCTGTGAGCGTCTGCAAGACTCTGTGAGCATCTGCGAGCGTCTGCGAGAGTCTGTGAGCGTCTGTGAGACTATGCAAGAGTCTGCAAGAGTCTGTGAGCGTCTGCAAGAGTCTGTGAGCGTCTGCAAGAGTCTGCGAGCATCTGCAAGAGTCTGTGAGCGTCTGCAAGAGTCTGTGAGCGTCTGCAAGAGTCTGTGAGCGTCTGTGGGACTCTGCAAGACTCTGCAAGAGTCTGTGAGCGTCTGCAAGAGTCTGTGAGCGTCTGCGGGCGTCTGCAAGAGTCTGTGAGCATCTGCGAGGGTCTGCGAGATTCTGTGAGCGTCTGTGAGACTCTGCAAGAGTCTGCAAGAATCTGTGAGCATCTGTGAGGGTCTGCAAGAGTCTGTGAGCGTCTGCGAGGGTCTGCGAGCATCTGTGAGCGTCTGCAAGAATCTGCAAGAGTCTGTGAGCGTCTGCAAGAATCTGTGAGTGTCTGCGAGCGGCTGCAAGAGTCTGCAAGCGTCTGTGAGCGTATGTGAGACTCTGCAAGAGTCTGCGAGAGTCTGTGAGCGCTTGCGAGCGTCTGCACTAGTTTGCAAGCATCTGCGAGCGTCTGCGAGCGTCTGCAAGAATCTGTGAGCGCCTGCGAGTGTCTGCAAGAGTCTGCAAGCATCTGTAAGTGTCTGCAAGAATCTGTGAGTGTCTGCGAGCGTCTGCAAGCATCTGTGAGCGTCTGTGAGACTCTGCAAGAGTCTGCGAGAGTCTGCGAGCGTCTGCGAGCATCTGCAAGAGTCTGTGAGCATCTGCGAGCATCTGCAAGACTCTGCAAGCATCTGCGAGCGTCTCTGAGAGTCTGTGAGAGTCTGTGAGCGTCTGTGAGAATCTGCAAGAGTCTGTGAGAATCTGTGAGAATCTGCGAGCGTCTGTGAGAGTCTGCAAGCGTCTGTGGGCGTCTGTGAGAGTCTGCGAGAATCTGCGAGCGTCTGTGAGCATCTGTGAGAATGTGCGAGCGTCTGCGAGCGTCTGTGAGAATCTGCGAGCGTCTGTGAGCGTCTGTGAGAATCTGCGAGCGTCTGTGAGCATCTGTGATAATCTGTGAGCGCCTGCGAGTGTCTGCAAGAGTCTGCAAGCATCTGTAAGCATCTGCAAGAATCTGTGAGTGTCTGCGAGCGTCTGCAAGCATCTGTGAGCGTCTGTGAGACTCTGCAAGAGTCTGGGAGAGTCTGCGTGCGTCTGCGAGCATCTGCAAGAGTCTGTGAGCATCTGCGAGCATCTGCAAGAGTCTGCAAGCATCTGCGAGCGTCTGTGAGAGTCTGTGAGAGTCTGTGAGAATCTGCAAGAGTCTGTGAGAATCTGTGAGATCTGCAAGAGTCTGTGAGAATCTGTGAGAATCTGCGAGCGTCTGTCAGAGTCTGCGAGCGTCTGTGGGCGTCTGTGAGAGTCTGCGAGAATCTGCGAGCGTCTGTGAGCATCTGTGAGAATGTGCGAGCGTCTGTGAGCGTCTGTGAGAATCTGCGAGCGTCTATGAGCATCTGTGAGCATCTGCAAGAATCTGCGAGCGTTTGTGAGCGTCTGTGAGAATCTGCGAACGTCTGGGAGAATATGTGAGCGTCTGCGAGCGTCTGCAAGAGTCAGCAAGTGTCTGCGAGAGTCTGCAAGAATCTGTGAGTGTCTGCGAGCGTCTGTGATAATCTGCAAGCGTCTGTGAGCGTCTGCAAGAGTCTGCAAGCGTCTGCAAGAGTCTGCAAGAATCTGTGAGCGTCTGTGAGACTCTGCAAGAGTCTGCAAGAGTCTGCGAGAGTCTGCGAGCGTCTGTGAGCATCTGCGAGCGTCTGGAAGAGTCTGCAAGCATCTGTGAGCGTCTGCGAGGGTCTGCGAGAGTCTGTGAGCGTCTGTGAGACTCTGCAAGAGTCTGCAAGAGTCTGTGAGCGTCTGCAAGAGTCTGTGAGCGTCTGCAAGAGTCTGTGAGCGTCTGCGAGCGTCTGCAAGAGTCTGTGAGCGTCTGCGAGGGTCTGCGAGAGTCTGTGAGCGTCTGTGAGACTCTGCAAGAGTCTGTGAGCGTCTGTGAGACTCTGCAAGAGTCTGCAAGAGTCTGTGAGCGTCTGCAAGAGTCTGTGAGCGTCTGCAAGAGTCTGTGAGTGTCTGCGAGCGTCTGCAAGAGTCTGTGAGCGTCTGCGAGCGTCTGCAAGAGTCTGTGAGCGTCTGCGAGGGTCTGCGAGAGTCTGTGAGCGTCTGTGAGCATCTGCAAGAGTCTGTGAGCGTCTCCAAGAGTCTGTGAGCGCCTGCGAGGGTCTGCGAGCATCTGTGAGCGTCTGCAAGAATCTGCAAGAGTCTGTGAGCATCTGCAAGAATCTGTGAGTGTCTGCGAGCGGCTGCAAGAGTCTGCAAGCGTCTGTGAGCGTCTGTGAGACTCTGCAAGAGTCTGCGAGAGTCTGTGAGTGTTTGCGAGCGTCTGCACTAGTCTGCAAGCATCTGCGAGCGTCTGCGAGCGTCTGCGAGCGTCTGCAAGAATCTGTGAGCGCCTGCGAGTGTCTGCAAGAGTCAGCAAGTGTCTGCGAGCGTCTGTGAGCATCTGTGAGCGTCTGTGAGACTCTGCAAGAGTCTGCGAGAGTCTGCGAGCGTCTGCAAGAGTCTGTGAGCATCTGCAAGCATCTGCAAGAGTCTGTGAGCATCTGCGAGCATCTGCAAGAGTCTGCAAGCATCTGCGAGCGTCTGTGAGAGTCTGTGAGAGTCTGTGAGAGTCTGTGAGAATCTGCGAGAATCTGTGAGAATCTGCGAGCGTCTGTGAGAGTCTGTGAGAATCTGCAAGAGTCTGTGAGAGTCTGTGAGAGTCTGTGAGAATCTGCGAGAATCTGTGAGAATCTGCGAGCGTCTGTGAGAGTCTGTGAGAATCTGCAAGAGTCTGTGAGAATCTGTGAGAATCTGCGAGCATCTGTGAGAATCTGCGAGCGTCTGTGAGCGTCTGCAAGAATCTGCGAGCGCCTGTGAGCGTCTGTGAGAATCTGCGAGCGTCTGTGAGCGTCTCTGAGAATCTGCGAGCGTCTGTGAGCGTCTGTGAGAATCTGCGAGCGTCTGTGAGAATCTGCGAGCGTCTGTGAGCATCTGTGAGAATCTGCGAGCGTGTGTGAGCGTCTGTGAGAATCTGCGAGCGTCTGTGAGCGTCTGTGAGAATCTGCGAGCGACTGTGAGCGTCTGTGAGAATCTGCGAACGTCTGGGAGAATATGTGAGCGTTTGCGAGCGTCTGCAAGAGTCTGCAAGTGTCTACGAGAGTCTGCAAGAATCTGTGAGTGTCTGCGAGCGTCTGTGATAATCTGCGAGCGTCTGTGAGCGTCTGCAAGAGTCTGCAAGCATCTGTGAGTATCTGTGAGAATCTGCGAGCGTCTGGGAGAATCTGCGAGCGTCTGCGAGCGTCTGCAAGAGTCTGCAAGCGTCTGTGAGCATCTGCAAGAATCTGTGAGTGTCTGTGAGCGTCTGTGAGACTCTGGAAGAGTCTGCGAGAGTCTGCGAGAGTCTGTGAGCATCTGTGAGACTCTGCAAGAGTCTGCAAGCATCTGCGAGCGTCTGTGAGAGTCTGCAAGAGTCTGTGAGAATATGTGAGAATCTGCGAGCGTCTGTGAGCATCTGTGATGATCTGCGAGTGTCTGCGAGCATCTGTGAGACTCTGCAAGAGTCTGCGAGAGTCTGCGAGCGTCTGTGAGCATCTGCGAGCGTCTGCAAGAGTCTGCAAGCATCTGCGAGCGTCTGTGAGAGTCTGCAAGAGTCTGTGAGAATATGTGCGAATCTGCGAGCGTCTGTGAGCATCTGTGATAATCTGCGAGTATCTGCGAGCGTCTGTGAGCGTCTGCAAGAGTCTGCGAGCGTCTGCGAGAGTCTGCGAGAGTCTGCAAGAGTCTGCGAGTGTCTGCGAGCGTCTGCGAGCGTCTGCGAGCGTCTGCGACAGTCTGCGAGAGTCTGCGAGAGTCTGCGAGAGTCTGCGAGAGTCTGCGAGCGTCTGCGAGAGTCTGCGACAGTCTGCGAGCGTCTGCGAGAGTCTGCGAGAGTCTGCAAGAGTCTGCGAGAGTTTGCAAGAGTCTGCGAGTGTCTGCGAGCATCTGCGAGCGTCTGTGAGCGTCTGCAAGAGTCTGCGAGAGTTTGCAAGCGTCTGTGAGTGTCTGTGAGAATCTGCGAGCGTCTGTGAGAATCTGCGAGCGTCTGCAAGCGTCTGTGAGCATCTGCAAGAATCTGTGAGTGTCTGTGAGCGTCTGTGAGACTCTGCAAGAGTCTGCGAGAGTCTGCGAGAGTCTGTGAGCGTCTGTGAGACTCTGCAAGAGTCTGCAAGCATCTGCGAGCGTCTGTGAGAGTCTGCAAGAGTCTGTGAGAATATGTGAGAATCTGCGAGCGTCTGTGAGCATCTGTGATAATCTGCGAGCGTCTGCGAGCGTCTGTGAGCGTCTGCAAGAGTCTGCGAGCATCTGCGAGCGTCTGCAAGAGTCTGCAAGAGTTTGTGAGAATGTCTGCGAGCGTCTGCGAGCGTCTGTGAGCGTCTGTGACAGTCTGCGAGAGTCTGCGAGAGTCTGTGAGAGTCTGCAAGCATCTGCGAGCGTCTGTGAGAGTCTGCAAGAGTCTGTGAGAATATGTGAGAATCTGCGAGCGTCTGTGAGCATCTGTGATAATCTGCGAGCGTCTGTGAGCATCTGCGAGCGTCTGCAAGAGTCTGCAAGCATCTGCGAGCGTCTGTGAGAGTCTGCAAGAGTCTGTGAGAATATGTGCGAATCTGCGAGCGTCTGTGAGCATCTGTGATAATCTGCGAGTATCTGCGAGCGTCTGTGAGCGTCTGCAAGAGTCTGCGAGCGTCTGCGAGAGTCTGCGAGAGTCTGCGAGAGTCTGCAAGAGTCTGCGAGTGTCTGCGAGCGTCTGCGAGCGTCTGCGAGCGTCTGCGAGAGTCTGCGACAGTCTGCGAGAGTCTGCGAGAGTCTGCGAGCGTCTGCGAGAGTCTGCGACAGTCTGCGAGCGTCTGCGAGAGTCTGCGAGAGTCTGCAAGAGTCTGCGAGTGTCTGCGAGCATCTGCGAGCGTCTGCGAGCGTCTGCGAGCGTCTGCGAGCGTCTGCGAGCGTCTGCGAGCGTCTGCGAGCGTCTGCGAGCGTCTGCGAGAGTCTGCGAGAGTCTGCGAGAGTCTGCGAGTGTCTGCGAGAGTCTGCGAGAGTCTGCGAGAGTCTGCGAGAGTCTGCGAGAGTCTGCGAGAGTCTGCGAGAGTCTGTGAGAGTCTGTGAGAGTCTGTGAGAGTCTGTGAGAGTCTGCAAGCATCTAGTAGAGGGTTTCTGACAGTCTGAGTGTCTCACCAGAGATTTACTATTGTCCATTTTAAAGGTTTTCTTTAGCAGACAGTTTTACCCTGGGAATCTGTGGAGCTTCTGCAGTTTGTATCAGAAAACAGAGCAGCAGCATCCAAGGTGACTGAGAGGAACATTTGGCACTTTAAGCGTAGCAGCATTAAGTATGAAATGAATACATGAGATTATTGTTCACAGTTTTCATTTATTTTTTGTCTCTTATATATACGGTAAGTCATAAGTGAAAGTGTAAATGCAAACTTGCTGTTCATATGCTGCTTTCTTTTTTGGAATTCTGTCATTCTTGAATAGGGTTGGGCATCATTAGTACTTTTGACTTCAACCTAAACCCTTTCGGTCTTGGGGTTGAGTCTCTGTTTATTGTAGTGCTGCAAAATGACTGAATAAATTACTACTAAAGAGGAAGTATTATCTTTCCTCCATGTTCTAACGCTGTTCCTTCATCAGAAACACGCCTGAGGAGGTTGCAGACGTCGTCCGTGCAAGTTTGAGGACGTTACCTTCCACAGTCTCACTCCTGATTGGCTCGTTTGTTGCTATGACGCCCTGGACAGTATGAGATAGAACGATAAACTGCTTCAGTCCTGCTTCAGTCCTGCTTCAGTCCTGCTTCAGACCTGGTTCAGACCTGCTTCAGTCCTGCTTCAGTCCTGCTTCAGTCCTGCTTCAGTCCCACTTCAGTCCCACTTCAGTCCTGCTTCAGACCTGGTTCAGACCTGGTTCAGACCTGGTTCAGACCCGGTTCTCAGACATGTTCCTCAGGGTGCTGCTCCTGTCCCTCCGGTGCTGGGGTGAGTTCTGGCTCTTCTTCTTTATGTGACCGGTGTGTCTTGCCTTCTCATCTGTCTCAATGATCCATAGAAGCTGCTGAAGTTTGGTGTGACAGCAGTTTATTCTACACAGAATAATATAGAAAACAGTTATTGTGAATTGATTTGTAGTGGACATTCACCATGTGCATGTCTCACCTCTTCTCCTTTACAATGCGCACACAAAAACGACGATTAAAGCCACGTGTGTGTTTCTGTGTGAGGACAGGGAAATCTGTGACATCACTGTGTGACGAAATAAATAAATAGAGAAGTGAGTAAAATGTGTTTTTTTCTCTGAGATAAAGTGTATGTGAAGCACAGAGGCGTCACACTGCACCACAGTCTCTTCCTCTTCCTGTGGTTTAAGGCTTGGAACAGCAGCCATTTTGTGCACAGCTTTTGTAACATGAACTCTGTGTGCAGGGGTCCTGTGTGCAGGGGTCCTGTGTGCAGGGGTCCTGTGTGCAGGCATCCTGTGTGCAGGGGTCCTGGCAGCAAATAACAGCTCAACAGGTAAGAACCACTCAGCAACACACTCACACAGAGCAGGAGTCTAACCCACAACTTCCTCAGTGAGAGGAGTGTGTGTTTGCACAGGTAAAGGGGCGGGGCTTCAGTTCACAGGTAAAGGTGCGGGGCTTCAGTGCACAGGTAAAGGGGCGGGGCTTCACTCTGTCTCTTGTCTGTTCAGAGCTCAGGCTGGTGGGAGGGGCCAGTCGCTGTGCTGGGACTGTGGAGGTGAAACATGAAGGAGAGTGGAGACGGGGGGTGGTGCCCTTTGGACTCTGGAACCAGTTGGTCACAGCTGGTGTGTGCAGAGACCTGGACTGTGGCTCTGCTGTTTATGGAGAAGAAAGAGATGATTATCCACAGAGTTCTGTATGGAGGGTCACACCTAACTGTGTGAAGAAGTCTTCAGTGAGAGGATGTGTCCATAGTTCATCCTCCTCTTCCCGGGGTCTGGATGTGGTGTGTTCAGGTAAAATCTGATCTTACATTTTTATGTCTCAGATGTTTTTTCTAGTTGCTCCAGAAGAGTGTCAGGTGTAAAACGTGTGATGTCCAATTAGAGTTTAGACCTCACACACACACTTCTCTCACAACAGTATTATAGATGTTTACCGCAGATATATATCTCCACTACAGCGGTGATGTCACATGTGTGTCCGATTGGAGCCTGAAGCGCCCTTACCGTGTTTTTTGGCTGCCGATTCTTTCTCAGTGAAAATCAAACTTAGCCTATTTTCTACTACAACTAATGCACTGGCTTCCATCGGAGCCTCTCCTCCGCTGGACCCGACTGTCATCCCCTCGGTTGAGGCTCTTAGATCCCAGTCTGTGCTACTAGCTTATCTGCTGCACCGGGTGCACTGACACCACCCCCACCCAAATCCATGGCTCTCTGATACAGAGCCCGACAGCTGCAGAAAGGGTAGGCTTAATAAGATCAAGCTTCAGCCGACACCTTTTTGGTTTGTTTATGTTAAATGTGGCTGTTTACGGAATAATGTCAGAATATGCTTGTGACCGAAATCAATCAATCAATTCTCAGTCGATACCATCACACACCCACATCTACGGAATTCACGGCTGAAATAAAAACTTTCAGACTCTTACGATGCCCCCGCTACATCCACAGAGGCGTCAGAGCATCCGTCATGTTAACACTTTCAGTCTCCGCTCCATACCCACTCCTTCCCTCAGGCCGTCACAGCAAAAGTCTCTGAAAATTGGACTATTCAACACAAGATCCCTCGACAATAAAAACCTTATCAACAAATTCCTCCTGGACTCTCAACTGGATTTACTCTAACAGAGACCTGGCAAAAACCTCTGGATTACTTCGCTTTCAACCAAGTTACCCCTCCTGGATTTTCTTACCTGGACAAACCTCGTCCGGGGGTATTGCCGCCATCTTCCAATACACCCTGAGACCCCAACCTATCCCTTCAGCGCCCATATTTCAACATCTCACTTTTCACCTCCCTGGCTCAACTCCACTGACCATTGCCATCATTTATCCCCCCAATAAAAGCCGATGTTTTCTCTCAGATTTCACAGAATTTATCAAACAACTTTCCTCATACTCTACCCCCACTCGGCTCTTAGGTAACTTCAACATCCACACTCCCCGTCCTGTAACACTGCACATGACTTTACGGACATCTGAACACTTGAAGACCTACGACATCATATACATATGTTTTCAATAACCGCAGAACTTTGTAACGGTAAAAGACAGAAACGTCCTTTTCCCCTCTGAAAGTGCAGACATAGAGGTTTCCGTACATTTCTGCGGCTTTATCCTACGTCACACTCACGCTGTGTGATGACGGGAGCAAAACGAGTGTCCAACAGGAACTTTGTTTTCCCCAAACTCATGCGCTCCGTCCATTTTGATCGAGCCAAACTTTGCCAAAGAGTGAAGTGAGTCAAGATGGTCGACTCCTCTGACTGTGTGTGTTTATAACGAGGGAAAAAGTCGCTCTAAGTGGAGTTAATTCTCACACACATGGAAAATGACACATGTTGGTGTGTGTAATTGTGCATCTCTTTCTATTTTTATTTAAAGGTTTATTTCAGTACAAATGAACAAATCCAAATGTAATTTCCACCCTGGAAATGCAGAAGTGCTGTGATATGGTTCAAAAGACTTGAAAACAGCAACACTTTTACAGTAGACGCTTCCACTGGGAAATGAAACATACCGGTTTGATGGTCACTTTTTCGGAGGGCCCTTCCCGGTTTGCATTGCACGATAATCGGAAGTTTGAAATTCGGGATGCTTTTATTCCTTCACCACAGACAAATGTAACACCTTCCGCTCTTTCTTCCCCTCCAAATTCCACAACATCCACCAGCAACTTTCTGCCTTCACTCTTCCCAGGTCCGACTCTCAACCTGTCCTGCCCGATACCTCACAAAACTGCCCGTCCTCCTTATCACCCATCTAAACCTCTGATCTCACGGAATACCTCAGCAAGAGCAAACTGTTCCCATCCCCGCTCCCCTGGTCAAAACATGTCTCCGCTGGCTCAGCCCACTCATCCTGGACATTATAAACTCATCGCTCACCTCTGAAACTGTTCCCCCTTTTCAAGCTCGCTGCAGTCACCCTGACACTCGAAACACCCGGTCTGGATCCTGACGAGCCAAACAACCGCCACATCTCACACCTCACGTTCCTATCCAAAATCCTTGAACATTTCGTATCCACCGAGCTTCGAGATTAACTTCGCCCCAATCAGTTGTGTGAATCCTTCTGGTCTGGTTTTCAGAAACAGCCCTCATCAAAGTTACAAATGGCCTGGTGACGAAGTAGCCCCATCGAAGCCGCCCTAGCCTAGGCACGCCCGAAAAGCCCGCGCCCGCTACTTACCTGGATTCATTCAGTCCGCGCCGGTTCCCGCCCCCCGTCTGTCCACTAGAGATGTTACGCTCGAGCCTCTCAGCTCGACACTGTACCAACCCTATGAAGCAGAAGTGTTGCCGAGCTTTGTTTCGATAGGCGCTTCACCAGGCCAAAAATCACGTGACCAGTCAAACCGAGTCCTCATTATGTCAGAAGAGTCAGTGTCAGAGAGAGGAGCAGATTAAAACCCAACACAGTTGAAAGGATTCTTTTCTTGAATACAAATCTCTAAAACTTTAGAAATCCCTTATCTCACATTTCCCCCACTCACACCCCGACACCTTTTCTAAAAATGATCCAATTTCAGAAAAACTACAGTTGCACAATCACTTTCCCAGTTGCTTAACCACATCATTTTATTCTCCGATTTTTCCAGTTTAAAAAGCCTCTGTAGCTGCAAACTCTTTAGTCGGCCAAGTCAGAGCACAACTAATACATACATATAAGTACAGGACACAAAGACACCAGTTTGAAAAGTACATTTTTTATTAGAAAGTTCCCATTTTATTGGTAGAGCACATTTGGAAACGTGAGTTGCGCCACTCACTTAGCTCTCCACCAAAACCATCACATCTGCAACCACCTCCAGCCTTTCAAATCTCCTCTTTGCCATAAAGTCCCAAATCTCTCATCCCCTCTGCACAGAACTTTGCTCTCATGGCCACACAGTCACCCCCTCAGCTCAGATCAGACACCTTGGATTCATCTTCGACCCCACCCTCTCCTTCAGACCACACATCCGCCATGTCAACAAGACCGCCGTCTTCCACCTCTGAAACATCGCCCGCCTTCGCCACTCCCTCTCCCCCTCCACTGCCAAAACTCTCATCCACCTTCGTCACCGCCAGACTCGATTATGCCAGTAGTCTCTGCTTCAATATGTTCAAAGCTCTGCCGCCCGCCTCCTCACCCACACCCGCTCACAAGACCATATCACCCCCGTTCTGCAACAGCTCCACTGGCTCCAACAGCGCATCAACTTCAAGATCCTCCTGATCACCTATAAAGCTCCTCCATAATAGGGCCGGGCATTTGATTAAACTTTCTTAATCAATCGTCGGGAAAATTAACGATTGATTTTCGATTAATCATTAACATTTTATATTAAAATTATCATCACTATTATTACCGTTACTAATCTGCATAAATAAACTCAACTTTACACCATATAAACCATCAGCACCAGAGCCTCATCAGTGTGAGATCAGAATGTGTTTAATGCAGCTTTAAACATTTGTTCACGTCTTACAGAAACTAAACTTAAACCTCATGGCTCATTTGCATAAACTGTAAGAGCTGAAAAAAGCAGCTCTTTCCTTGTGCTGCTGCTTCAGCTTCTGTGGGACTAAAGGACTCGACTCAGTGAATATGAGTGTTCTCTCTGTGACAGAGGATGTTCTGCTGATGCTGAGTCTGTTCTGTGCGTATGTCACGTTGCAGATGCTGTGTAAACATGTGAAACCGGGACACTCAAAAACCCGATCATACCCGGGACACTGATGTGCAGGGAAACGCACTCTGTGGAATATAGGGATCTCCAAGGAGCCAGAGCAGAGACGTGGAACTGTGAGGCCGCAACCCCAGTGCTGTGAGACGCAGCCTCGACTCCTTACGCTACGTTACGCACAACAACCTGAACGTGATCTACGAAATTTTTAATGATCAATTATTGATTAATCGACTAATCGTGCCCATCCCTACTCCATAACCAGGCTCCTCCACACCTCACAGACCTCATCCAGCCCACAGAACTATAGTAAAATCTGGAAGATGAATCTAAGATGGCGTCGTATTGTTTTCAGTGGCCTGTGCTCATTGCATGACTGCATGACCGCAAAAAAGATTTTTACTTACGCATTTACTTCCTGATTTGCAGCCCAACGCAGCCCGTGTGACGTCAGAAACGCCCAGGCTCAAAGTGGGGTTAACTCTTGCTACTATTTGCTACTCTTGACTTTTAGGTGCTTTGATGATTTAAACATTTTTGTTGTAAAAATACAGAAGAATACCTACAAAGTCTGGCCTTTATGAAAGCTGTGGATGCCCTGTCAGCTGAACACAGGCAGTTTCATTTCACCTAAACACTTTGTGCCTCTATGGGAGAATTCTGCAGCTGCAATACCTCACTCAGCCACAAATCAAGCTAATCAATAGAGGGGCCGCGTCTTACCCTCTTATCCAGCTCTTATTATAGATCCATGGTCCAGCCCCACTGTCCCTCCTCGTGCCTCCAATCAGCAGACTTCAACCTTCTCACTCCCACAACCAAATAAAGGCACCGGACTTTGAGTGCCATTGCCACCCCCACCCTCTGGATCTCTCTCCCCCTTCACATCGGTAACTCAGACTCACTAAACACCTTCAGTAAACTGCTCAAAACACTCCTTTTCCTCACAGCCTACAGCCCTCACACATGACTGCTCCTCATTATCGTCCTGTCCTTGTTTTGTCAAGCCTCGGTTTGTTACTGTGAAAAGTGCTTTACAAAACTGATTCTTCCACTTAAAGTTGCACATGATTAAAGTCAAAGAGAGAGAGAAAGTTACAAATAGACAGTAGGTCTTGTGTTGAACTTGTGTAGTTGTGGTTTCTCGTTTTATTCAAATCTAAATCAGAACATTAGACACTACACTCTCCTCTCACAACAGTAATATGTATATTACCACAGGTATATATCTGCACTACAGCAGTGATGTCACATGTGTGTCCACAGACTCGGTGCGTCTGGTCTCGGCGTCCGGTCTGGTCTCGGGGTCCGGTCTGGTCTCAGGGTCCGGTCTGGTCTCGGGGTCCGGTCTGTGCTCAGGATCAGTGCAGATCTGGAACGGGTCCTGGACCGGGGTCTGTGACGGGGACTTGGGCCAGCGGGGGGCAGAGGTGCTGTGCAGGGAGCTGGGCTGTGGGGCTCCTTCTCTCCTCCAGGGGGCGCTCTCTCCTCTGGGGCAGACGTTCCACTGTGAGGGCCATGAGTCTGCTCTGATGGACTGTCCCCGCTCCGACTCAAGGACCTGCTCCTCTGGAGCCGCTGTCACCCTCACCTGCACAGGTAAAGGGGCGGGGCTTCAGTGCATAGGTAAAGGGGCGGGGCTTCAGTGCACAGGGAAAGGGGCGGGGCTTCAGTGCACAGGGAAAGGGGCGGGGCTTCACTCTGTCTCTTGTCTGTTCAGAGCCGCTCAGGCTGGTGGGAGGGGCCAGTCGCTGTGCTGGGACTGTGGAGGTGAAACTCAGAGGAGAGTGGAGACGGGTGGAGCCCTTTTTACCCTGGGACCAGTTGGACACAGCTGGTGTGTGCAGAGACCTGGACTGTGGCTCTGCTGTTTATGGAGAACAAAGAGATGATTTTCCACAGAGTTCTGTGTGGTGGGTCACATATGACTGTGTGAAGAAGTCTTCAGTGAGAGGATGTGTCCGTAGTTCATCCTCCTCTTCCTGGGGTCTGGAGGTGGTGTGTTCAGGTAAAACTCTGATCTTACATTTTTATGTTTCTCAGATGTTTTTGTAGTCTTTACAAAGAAATGTCAGGTGTAAAATGTTTGACATCCAACCAGAATTTAGATCACACTCCTCTGTATGACACAGAGACACAGGTAAAGTTATTTATATCGCGCTTTTCACAGACACATGTCCCCAAAGATGCATTACAGAACATTATTAATAGAGCGTTATTCATTCACTCCATACCCAGTGGTGGTGCTACTGTTGTAGCCACAGCTGCCCTGGGGCAGACTGACAATCGGTGCCATCGCCCCTCCGACCGCCACCATCACTCACCACACACCACTTTCATACCTATGGTGTGTTTTTTTTTGCCTGGAGGAAACCCATCCAGACACGGGGAACTCGAGAAACTGCACACAGAAAGACCCCGGTGACCCGGGGATCGAATCCAGAACCTTCTTGCTGTGAGACGTTAGTGCCCCTGTGCCTCCACTCACAGAGAGAGAGAGACAGTATCACACAGGTAACTTGGATTCAAATGCAACACAAAGAGCACAGTCAAAATGCAAAAGTCTTCAGTTCAGTTCAGCAGAAAGCCTCCTTCAGTAGGTAACGTTAACTATGACAAATCAGGCTGATAAACAACAAAGGAATATATGAAAGTATTATGTGAACTAAAATATCCTCCAAAACTGGGAAAATTCTCCAATTAGAAAATGGGCTTGGAATAGACTCAGGAACAGGTTCTTAATACAGGGAATGATGCAGAATTTGCCAACAACAGATTTCAGAATACAGAGTTCAGATAGAGAGCGTGAGTGTCTCTCTCGACTGTAAAACAATCTAGCAAAGGCTGAATGGGCAGAGGGAGTTTATACAGACTACCCTGGGCTGATTAGGGAATTTCAATTCAATTCAATTTATTTTTGTAGTGCCCAAAATCGCAACAACATTTGCCTCTAAGGGCGTTCCAAGATTTGGATGAGTAAAACATACACACAGACATATCAAAACAGGAATAAACAACATTCATGTAAAGCAGCAAATGAAACATGGTCCAGTCATCCCCTGTCCTTAGACCCTCCTTCTCAGCAAGGAAAAACTCCAAAAAACCCAGGGTCCTGGGAAAAAGAAGAAACCTCGGGGAGAACTACAGTGAAGGAGAGATCCACTCCCATGGACGGACAGGCTATAGATGTCCAGGCCCGTGGGCCAGTTCGGTATGGCCACAGCTACCCAGGTGGGGGAGGAGCCGGGCGAAGAGGAGGAGGAGGAGCCGGGCGAGGAGGAGGAGCCGGGAGAGTTAGGACTCTGGCCGCTGCATTTTGGACCAACTGGAAGCTTCTTAAAGTACCTTTAGCGCAGACGGTGAGCAGAGAATTACAGTAATCTAGTCTGGA
The DNA here is from genome assembly GCA_030686955.1 of Odontamblyopus rebecca. NCBI lineage: Eukaryota > Metazoa > Chordata > Actinopteri > Gobiiformes > Gobiidae > Odontamblyopus > Odontamblyopus rebecca. The sequence goes on from CM060664.1 coordinate 2,821,476, forward strand.
TGTAACAAATGCATGGATACGTTTTTCAGCATCATTTTTAGGCAAAATATTTCTGATTTTAGTTATGTTTCACAGGTGAAAATATGCAGTTTTACAAGCTTGGTTTATATGAGCTGTGAATGAGAGATTTTGGTCAAATACGACTCCAAGGTTTTTTACAGTAGAGCTAGAGGCTATACTCACATTGTCAAGTGAGATTATCTGGTTGGACAGAGAATCTCTCGGAATGAGAAACAGCTGCAGGAAAAAGAGGGAGGAAGACAGAGGTGGAGCTGGACTGGGGATAAACATGTAAACAATAAGCAAAACTGTGACAGATCCCCCCTCTCGAGGGACGGCTCCTGACATTTGAAAAACAAAGTCTGAACACAGGTGGGAGAAGGGGGATATCACCTGATGACAAGCTAACAGGAGCCCCTAAAAGAGAACACAACTCACGGCAGAAGATGGAGGTGAACTGCGGGCCTCAGTTGGAAACAGTGTCTGAGGGGAGTCCAAGCACCCGGAAAACATGTTGCAACATGAGCTCGGCTGTTTCTTTGGCAGCTGGAAGTTTGGCCAGAGAAATAAAATGGGTCATCTGACTGAACCAGTCAACGACAGATAGGATAGTGGTGAAGTCCAGAGATATATGGCACCAAAGCTGATGGGGAACAGGAAGAGGAAGGAGATGTCCAGCAGGTGCTTGGTAAGTAGGTTTTGACCGGTTACAGACTTGACAGGCATTAACACAATCTCTGGGGTCTTCATTCAGAATTGCTGTTGCAGGACCTCCTTAGTTGGTTGGATGCCGGGATGACTGGTAAGTTTTGAGCTGTGTGCCCACTGTAGAACGTCTGACCTGAGATGTGGTGGAACTAAAAGGGGCAAGTGCTGAGGCCAGGTCGGTCTTCCAAGGCCGCCTTCACTCATTCCTCCATTTCCCAAGATGCTCTTAGTTAGTTAGTTTAGTCTTTATTTGAAAGGGACAATGCACAGAGACATTATGCTCATAAAAACAGATGATCTGCACCAGATTATAGCTTCATAGCTAGTTTCCATCTGCAGTCCCTTTTGCATAAATAAATTACAGTGAAAACACACAAGTCAACAATAAGAATCAATCACACTGCCCATTCTGTCATACACACACATACGGCCACATTTACACACTATAAAACACACATAACAGTCAGTATTTACAAGATCATCAATAAAAGACACACAATCAATGTTGGCAGGTTTGATTAGTCTCAAGCCACTTTCTTAGTTCTTGTGAAAAGGTTTTATGGTTTGTTAGACTTTTCAGTTCATTCGGAAGATTGTTCCACTCTTTAATTCCACTGGAGGAAAAGGCTGTTTGAGCAAATGACGTTTTGCGCTTTGGTATAGCACACTGCCCCCTGGTGGAGGCACGTGTGGTTCTGGTTGTGACAGTGGAGGTGTAATGGATAAAGTGTTTGAGAGGTGCGGGAGCTGAGGGATGTAGGATTCTATGAACCGTGCGGATTGAAGCAAATCTTTGGATGTTGTCAAAGCTGAGCAGATGGTATTTTTGAAGGATATTGCAGTTATGATGTGTTCTTGGTTTCTTCTCAAGGACTTTTATGGCTTGTTTGTGGAGTGATTCTAACCGCTTAAGGGTGGTTTTGCTTGACTGTGACCAGCAGGTGATACAGTAATAGAATCAGGACATGATCATTGCATTGAAATAGGTGTGTGCTGCTTCCTGTGTGAGTGAGTTCCTGATGGATTTAAATGTTTTGATATTGTATTGGAGGTTTTGGCACAGTTGTTTGACATGTTTTGTAAAGGTGAGAGTGGGATCTTCCTTAGACTTTGAGAAAATCAAGATGTCGTCAAGGTAAACAAAGACAAACTTGTTGCATATCACAAAGAACATCGTTGACAAGAGCCTGGAACATGGCGGGGGCGTTGGTAAGACCAAGCGGTATGACAAGATACTCGTAATGGTCTGTCAGAGACGGTCTTCCACTCGTCTCCTTCACAGATCTGGACGAGATGGTAAGCGTTGCGCAGGTCAAGTTTTGTGAAAATAACAGCATCCTACAAGAGTTCAAAACCTGACGAGATGAGTGGCTGTGGGTATCGGTTCTTGACTGTAATATTGTTTAGCCCTCTGTAGTCTTTGCAAGGCCTAAGGGTCTTGTCTCTCTTCTCAACAAAGAAGAAAGCCACACCAGCCGGAGACGAAGGGGGATGAATGATTCCTGCAGCCAAAGACTCATTCACATACTGTTCCATCACTTCCCTCTCAGGTCTGGAGAGGGAGTAAATACCACCACGAGGGGGAGAGGTTCCAGGCAGAAGGTCAATGGGAGGGAAGTGATGTTGCCTTGGCCTTGCTGAAAACCTCTTGGAGGTCGTGGTACTCCACAGAAACTCCTGCTATGTCTGGTTGAAGACCAGAGTTGTCACTAGATTGCGCTGCAGGAATGGCTTGTTTGAGGCAGATCTGACAACAAGATGGGCTCCAGCCAGTTACTGACCCTATAAACCAATCAATATGTGGGTTATGACGGATAAGCCAAGGATCACAGGATGCTGTGGAGTCTTTATGATGTCAAAATGGAAGGTCTCATGGTAGTAACAAGTGAACTGGAACAGTGCGAAGTGTTATGGAACCCAAGAGTCTGCTGTCCAGGGCATTAGCAGGTACAGGTGCTGGAAGAGGTAGTGATTTATCTTTAACTGCAGGCCCAGGTTTTCACCAATAAGACTGAGACTAATTTCAGAGTCAATAAGAGGGGCCACAGTGTGAGTACCACTCTCAAGCAACAGACGAGCTTGAAATTGATGACGTTTTACAGGGAAATGTGTGGAGGAAAGACTCATCCAGACTTCACTTTTTACAGATGAGCCTGCCCCTTTTATTCAATAACTGGAAAGAAATGACTAGGCTTTCCACAGTAGAGACAGAGATTCTCCTGACAGCGGCGATGTCGCTCTTCAGGTGAAAGACTGAAATCTAATGCAGGACGTGAATGTGGTTGGTCGTTGTTCAGGATTTGGTGATCTAACTTGGTTGCCAGATCCATCAAGTTATCAGGATGTGAGGGGAGATTATCAGAAACCAACTCATCCTTTATGTATCAGACCCAAGAGAAAGGCTTCAGTTTGAGCTGTGACGATCCACTGGCTTTGAAGGGCTTGGGTACAGAATTCAGTAGAGCCGTCGGCAACAGTACAGGCCCCGTTGCAATCCCATAAGACCAAACGCTGCATCGTCCAGAGGATGTGGCTCCAAACAATTAGCAAAACTGTGACAGACTGAGAGAGCGAGAGAGACAGTAGGTCTTGTGTTGAACTTGTGTAGTTGTGGTTTCTCATTTTATTCAAATCTAAATCAGAACATTAGACACTACACTCTCCTCTCACAACAGTAATATGTATATTACCACAGGTATATATCTGCACTACAGCAGTGATGTCACATGTGTGTCCACAGACTCGGTGCGTCTGGTCTCGGGGTCCGGTCTGGTCTCAGTGTCCGGTCTGGTCCCGGGGTCCGGTCTGTGCTCAGGATCAGTGCAGATCTGGAACGGGTCCTGGACCGGGGTCTGTGACGGGGACTTGGGCCAGCGGGGGGCAGAGGTGCTGTGCAGGGAGCTGGGCTGTGGGGCTCCTTCTCTCCTCCAGGGGGCGCTCTCTCCTCTGGGGCAGACGTTCCACTGTGAGGGCCATGAGTCTGCTCTGATGGACTGTCCCCGCTCCGACTCAAGGACCTGCTCCTCTGGAGCCGCTGTCACCCTCACCTGCACAGGTAAAGGGGCGGGGCTTCAGTGCACAGGTAAAGGGGCGGGGCTTCACTCTGTCTCTTGTCTGTTCAGAGCCACTCAGGCTGGTGGGAGAGGCCAGTCGCTGTGCTGGGACTGTGGAGGTGAAGCACAGAGGAGAGTGGAGACGGGTGGAGCCCTTTGGACTCTGGGACCAGTTGGACACAGCTGGTGTGTGCAGAGACCTGGACTGTGGCTCTGCTGTTTATGGAGAACAAAGAGATGATTTTCCACAGAGTTCTGTGTGGTTGGTCTCACCTGACTGTGTGAAGAAGTCTTCAGTGAGAGGATGTGTCTATGATTCATTCTCCTCTTCCCGGGGTCTGGAGGTGGTGTGTTCAGGTAAAACTCTGATCTTACATTTTTATGTTTCGCAGATGTTTTTGTAGTCTTTACAAAGAAATGTCAGGTGTAAAATGTTTGACATCCAACCAGAATTTAGATCACATTCCTCTGTATGACACAGAGACACAGGTAAAGTTATTTATATCGCGCTTTTCAGACACATGTCCCCAAAGATGCATTACAGAACATTATTAATAGAGCGTTATTCATTCACTCCATACCCAGTGGTGGTGCTACTGTTGTAGCCACAGCTGCCCTGGGGCAGACTGACAATCGGTGCCATCGCCCCTCCGACCGCCACCATCACTCACCACACACCACTTTCATACCTATGGTGCGTTTTTTTTGCCTGGAGGAAACCCATCCAGACACGGGGAACTCGAGAAACTGCACACAGAAAGACCCCGGTGACCCGGGGATCGAATCCAGAACCTTCTTGCTGTGAGACGTTAGTGCCCCTGTGCCTCCACTCACAGAGAGAGAGACACAGTATCACACAGGTAACTTGGATTCAAATGCAACACAAAGAGCACAGTCAAAATGCAAAAGTCTTCAGTTCAGTTCAGCAGAAAGCCTCCTTCAGTAGGTAACGTTAACTATGACAAATCAGGCTGATAAACAACAAAGGAATATATGAAAGTATTATGTGAACTAAAATATCCTCCAAAACTGGGAAAATTCTCCAATTAGAAAATGGGCTTGGAATAGACTCAGGAACAGGTTCTTAATACAGGGAATGATGCAGAATTTGCCAACAACAGATTTCAGAATACAGAGTTCAGATAGAGAGCGTGAGTGTCTCTCTCGACTGTAAAACAATCTAGCAAAGGCTGAATGGGCAGAGGGAGTTTATACAGACTACCCTGGGCTGATTAGGGAATTTCAATTCAATTCAATTTATTTTTGTAGTGCCCAAAATCGCAACATTTGCCTCTAAGGGTGTTCCAAGATTTGGATGAGTAAAACATACACACAGACATATCAAAACAGGAATAAACAACATTCATGTAAAGCAGCAAATGAAACATGGTCCAGTCATCCCCTGTCCTTAGACCCTCCTTCTCAGCAAGGAAAAACTCCAAAAAGCCCAGGGTCCTGGGAAAAAGAAGAAACCTCGGGGAGAACTACAGTGAAGGAGAGATCCACTCCCATGGACGGACAGGCTATAGATGTCCAGGCCCGTGGGCCAGTTCAGTATGGCCACAGCTACCCAGGTGGGGGAGGAGCTGGGCGAAGAGGAGGAGGAGGAGCCGGGCGAGGAGGAGGAGGAGCCGGGCGAGGAGGAGGAGAGGGGTCCAGCTGCCATCAGGTGTCTGAAAGAGTTCCACTCCACAGGGGGAGTGGGACAGGGGACAACATGTGAATAGCAATGAACGAGCTACAGATGAGAACATAGTGAGTGATGCTGATGAGAAAATAGGAGGAAACAGAGGACAGTGCTCAGGTCGCCACACTTCCCCCAGCTTGTTATCTCCTGCAGCAGCTTATCTTAGTGACATCAACTAAGTAACCTGGTCATAAGCTATTCCGAAGAGGAAGGTTTTAAGCCTGGTCTTAAATAAAGAGACTGTGGAGCCTGTTTAACACCAACAGGGAGTTGATTCCATAACACAGGAGCTTGGTAACTGAAGGCTCTCCCCCCCACTGTACTTTTAGACACTCTAGGAACCACTAATAATCCTGCATTCTGAGAGTGAAGTGCTCTATTTGGCTGATAGGGGACAATGGCATCCTGAAGATATGATGGGGCCATATTGTTTAAGGCTTTGTATGTCAGGAGGAGAACTTTGAATTTAATTCTAAACTCGACAGGAAGCCAGTGAAGTGATTTTAACACAGGACTGATGTGATCACGTCTTTTAGTTCCTGTTAGGACTCTGGCCGCTGCATTTTGGACCAACTGGAAGCTTCTTAAAGTACCTTTAGCGCAGACGGTGAGCAGAGAATTACAGTAATCTAGTCTGGATGTAACAAATGCATGGATACGTTTTCCAGCATCATTTTTAGGCAAAATATTTCTGATTTTAGTTATGTTTCACAGGTGAAAATATGCAGTTTTACAAGCTTGGTTTATATGAGCTGTGAATGAGAGATTTTGGTCAAATACGACTCCAAGGTTTTTTTACAGTAGAGCTAGAGGCTATACTCACATTGTCAAGTGAGATTATCTGGTTGGACAGAGAATCTCTCGGAATGAGAGACAGCTGCAGGAAAAAGAGGGAGGAAGACAGAGGTGGAGCTGGACTGGGGATAAACATGTAAACAATTAGCAAATCTGTGACAGATCCCCCCTCTCGAGGGACGGCTCCTGACATTTGAAAAACAAAGTCTGAACACAGGTGGGAGAAGGGGGATATCACCTGATGACAAGCTAACAGGAGCCCCTAAAAGAGAACACAACTCACGGCAGAAGATGGAGGTGAACTGAGGGCCTCAGTTGGAAACAGTGTCTGAGGGGAGTCCAAGCACTCGGAAAACATGTTGCAACATGAGCTCGGCTGTTTCTTTGGCAGCTGGAAGTTTGGCCAGAGAAATAAAATGGGTCATCTGACTGAACCAGTCAACGACAGATAGGATAGTGGTGAAGTCCAGAGATATATGGCACCAAAGCTGATGGGGAACAGGAAGAGGAAGGAGATGTCCAGCAGGTGCTTGGTAAGTAGGTTTTGACCGGTTACAGACTTGACAGGCATTAACACAATCTCTGGGGTCTTCATTCAGAATTGCTGTTGCAGGACCTCCTTAGTTGGTTGGATGCCGGGATGACTGGTAAGTTTTGAGCTGTGTGCCCACTGTAGAACATCTGACCTGAGATGTGGTGGAACTAAAAGGGGCAAGTGCTGAGGCCAGGTCGGTCTTCCAAGGCCGCCTTCACTCATTCCTCCATTTCCCAAGATGTTCTTAGTTAGTTAGTTTAGTCTTTATTTGAAAGGGACAATGCACAGAGACATTATGCTCATAAAAACAGATGATCTGCACCAGATTATAGCTACATAGCTAGTTTCCATCTGCAGTCCCTTTTGCATAAATAAATTACAGTGAAAACACACAAGTCAACAATAAGAATCAATCACACTGCCCATTCTGTCATACACACACATACGGCCACATTTACACACTATAAAACACACATAACAGTCAGTGTCGCGCTAGTCGACCGAGTTGGCGATCGACTAGGGCGGAACTATCGAGCGGTTGCGCGCGCCCGGCGGACATTTAATGGCGACGGACACTTCTGTTCCAAAAAAACACAAGTTGCAAACGTAAAACTGGTAGTGGCAGCGCGAGTTAAGCGTCAAACTCGTGCTTTCTTACCTGCGCGGAACTAAGTATCCACCGACAATCACTGAAGAGGCAGCCGGTAAGATCTGATGCTATTTCGGGCTATATTGAGTTGCTGAGCCGCCACTGGAAACATTTGACTATCGGCTTGTTGTGAGGCGTTCAAGTGCGCTCGGACACACTTCTCACCAGTGATTTTAGTCTATTTGGGAAAAATGTTTATGAATTGAATTAAATTAATTAATTAGTCATATTTAACTGCTATTTTAATGTGAATGCTAGTTTATTGTTTACACTGGAAGTTATGTGAATATTCATGGGGATTATTGTTGTGTGGTTTAAAGGTTTTTACCTGGTGTGAAAATTGGAACTAAATAAAGAATGGAAGACTAATTAAAGGCTTCGTCTGAGTAAAATGGTCAAATCTTCAACTGTGGGTACACGACCCTCTTCAAGTGTGGGGGCACAAGCGCAGAAATCCAGATAACACTTGGCAGTAAAAACCGGGGCTATCTACCAGGCAGCTCAAAGCCTGTGCTCCAGCTCTAAAGCCTGTGCTCCAGCTCTAAAGCCTGTGCTCCAGCTCTAAAGCCTGTGCTCCAGCTCTAAAGCCTGTGCTCCAGCTCTAAAGCCTGTGGTCCAGTTCCAAAGCCTGTGCTCCAGCTCCAAAGCCTGTGCTCCAGCTCTAAAGCCTGTGCTCCAGCTCTAAAGCCTGCGCTCCAGCTCTAAAGCCTGGGCTCCAGCTCCAAAGCCTGGGCTCCAGCTCCAAAGCCTGCGCTCCAGCTCTAAAGCCTGCGCTCCAGCTCCAAAGCCTGCGCTCCAACTCCAAAGCCTGTGCTCCAGCTCTAAAGCCTGCGCTCCAGCTCCAAAGCCTGCGCTCCAGTTCCAAAGCCTGCACTCCAGCTCCAAAGCCTGTGCTTTAGCTCTAAAGCCTGTGCTCCAGCTTTAATTTCCAAGCTCCAAAGCCCAAGCTCTAAATTCCAAGCTCCAAAGCCCAAGCTCTAAATTCCAAGCTCTAAATTCCAAGCTCTAAAGCCCAAGCGCTAAATTCCAAGCTCCAAAGCCCAAGCTCTAAATTCCAAGCTCCAAAGCCCAAGCTCTAAATTCCAAGCTCCAAAGCCCAAGCTCTAAATTCCAAGCTCCAAAGCCCAAGCTCTAAATTCCAAGCTCCAAAGCCCAAGCTCTAAATTCCAAGCTCCAAAGCCCAAGCTCTAAATTCCAAGCTCCAAAGCCCAAGCCCCAGCTCCAAAATGGCTGAACTTAAGGCCCTGCAGGAACTAAGGACTATTAGAACAACAGCTAAACGGCTATTCTCACGACTCTCAAACACTCTAATGAGATCATGCAAGAGTATGTCAGTGGAGGAGTTGAAGGAGGCTTTTGGGAGGTTTACACAAGAGGCGGACAAAGTTATTGACGCAAACGACAATCTTGAGGTTGCATTGATTGAGATAAAGGGAAAAGAAGGGGAGTCTACTTTGAGGGAAGAACAAATTGAAGACATCAAAGTCACAGCAAAAGAGTGTGGAGAGAAGTTGGAGGAAGTTCAGGGGGCGATTCAAAATACAATCTGGAATAATTTTGGGCTCTCAGAATTGTCCACTCACATGGAATTAGCAGAGGGGCAGTGCGAGACCCTCTCAACCGCTGGACCCGACACAAAGTTGGAAGCATATGATTTTATGTTAAGCCAGCTTGAAAAATGGGTCAAGGCAGCCAAGGCATCCTATAACCTGTGGAGCCGGTGGGCCCCAATGCAGGAGAAAGGGGAGTTCCAATGTCGGATGAAGCAAGTAGAGATTGTTTCAGCTAAGCTTGTGTCATACAAGGCCACCCTAATACAAACAAGGGTCGAGCAGGAAGTGAATCGAGCTACTGTTCCTTGCCTCCAAGCGCCTGCCATTAAACTGAGGCCCACTGCTCTCCCTCGATTTGATGGGTGCAGGAGAAACTTTTAAAGCTGGAGGAAGGACTGGGAGGCTCTCCAGGCACAGGGAGAACCTTCAGGCTCAAAGGAAGTCCGTAAATTCCAGTTGCTGGACAGCCTGGAAGAAAAAGTTTTAAGAGATCTTCGTCTGTCAACTTGTGGGACGGCAGAGGAGATTTTCCGCATCTTAGAAAACCGATTTGGTAATAAAACAGCTATAGCTCTGGAAATAGTTGAGGAGCTTCAGGCCTTGCTGCCAGTAAAAGGTCATCAGCCTAAGAAGATTGTGGATCTCATACGAGTGGTTGAGAAAGCTTTACGCGACCTAATTGAGCTTGGCAACACGGGGGCCCTCAAGAATCCATTAATGACCAAGTCTTTAGAAAGTAAGCTGCCTGAGGTCCTGAAGAAGGAGTGGCTTTTGTTTGTAGCAGGGAAACGAGGCATAGAACCCCACATGGATCGAATTGACATGCTGCTCTCATTCCTAAAAAGTCAAGAAGGAATCTATGAGGAGTTGGAGCAATTACGGGATGAGGAACCCGCAAGAAAAGAGCCAAAAGCTCTGGCAAAGCATGCCAGAACAAAGGCTACCAGAACCGCCAACCCTCATGGAGCCTGCACTGTGTGTGGGGAAAGTGGGCACCAGCAAAGGCTGTACAGATGCAAGAAATTCAAAGCACTCAACTTAGCTGAAAAGAAGGAAGCTCTCCGCCAGTCTGGGGCCTGCAAGAACTGTCTGGAGGTTCATGAAGACGGAGAGTGCAAGACAGCTTTTCTGTGCAAAGGTGAAAACTGTAAGGGAAGAGGAGGCACTGAGCACCACTATCTCCTGTGCCCCAACTCGGCAAATAGAGGTCCGCCTAAGGGAAGGCCAAAGTCTAGCCCGGTGGTACATAGGGCTAAGAAGTGCACAGAAGACCAGGAGGAGTTCCTTACAAGGTTGACCCCAGAGCTGGCTCAGCAATGCCGAAATGTCTTTTGCAATACAGCAGCAAGGACACTCAACTCCGCTATGAGTGGAAGATTGCTGGAGCAAAACAGCCTGAGAGAGTTCCCGGTCATTATGATGATTCTAGAAGTCACAGCAAATGCAGGGCAGCGGATAGGAACTCTAATAGACCTGGCGTCGGACACCAATTATATAACTCATAAGGCTGCAGACGAATTGAACTTGCGCAGTGAAGATGTTACTTTGGTTGTCCACGGAGTAGGGGGCATGCAAATTACGGTGGAGACGAAGCGATATCTCCTGAAGATCCGGGTTGGCACTACAAAAGGCACCCTGAGATCTCATCAACTTGTTTGTTATGGGCTTGACAGTATTGCTGAGATCCACCATCATGTTCCTGCAAGCAAACTCCAGAAAATCTTTCCAGATATTCCCATTCAGGAACTAGTCAGACCCACAGAAATCAAGCTACTCATCAGCCACAAGGAGGGCAGGCTTGTGCCTCAAAAAGTGTGCTCTGTTGGCGACCTTGTCTTGTGGGATGGTCTGTTGGGAAAAACTGTGGCTGGCTCTCACCCAGATCTCGTTGAAGATGTAAATGTCACGGCTCATGCATCAAGAACGCACTTTGCCCGCTCAATGCGAACCGCTGCTTCGAGGTATGAAGAACTTCTCCACAAGAGCATGACCACTCCACACCAGGCTACCCTGGCAACCACTTCAAGCGCCCATCGAGAATTTTTGGAATGGTGGAAGTGGGACAGCATCGGTGCCGCCTGCGAGCCTAAGTGCGGGGGCTGTCGTTGTGGAAGGTGCCAGCCTGGAGGGAAGGAGATGACCCTCTCTGAAGAGCGAGAATTTGAGCTGGTAAAGAGTGGGCTGACATATGTGGCTGGGGACCATCATTGTGATGAACCCCATTGGCATGCAAAGTACCCCAGGACAGAGGACCCTGCAACCCTGCCAGACAATAGGAGAGCTGTAGAGGCAACATTCATGAGGACAGAACGGCAGCTGGCCAAGGAACCTAAGTGGAAGGCAGCTTACAAAGCCCAAGTTCACGAAATGGTCGAAAGGAAGGCTGCCATCAAGCTGTCAAAGGAAGAGCTGAAGAGCTGGGCTGGACCTGTTTGGTACATCAGCCACCTCATTGCTCCGAACCCCCGCTCAGTTACCACGCCTGTACGCCTCGTCTGGAACAGCAGCCAAAAGTTTAAAGGCCAAAGCTTGAATGACCTTCTCCTCAAGGGCCCAGATGTTCTGAACAACATAAGAGCGGTTCTCATAGGATTCCGGCAAGGTGTCTTCACTGCACTTGGTGACATTAAAAAGATGTATAATTCTGTCTGGCTCGAGGACCGAGAAATGCATCTTCACCGCTTTCTGTGGAGGGACTCTGAGGCCGAAGAAATTGAGGAATACGCCATCACAAGAGTCAACATTGGCGATAAGCCAGCTGGATGTATCGCGCAAGTAGCTATGCGAGAGACTGCAGGCCTGCCAGAGTTTGCGCACCTTAAGGAGGAGCGTCGAGTGCTGGAGGAAGATGCATACGTTGATGATATACTCACCTCTCTTGACAACTGGTGTCACCTACAACGTATAACAGCAAACATCGGGCAGATCCTCAAAGCAGGCGGGTTCCAGCTGAAGCCGTGGGCTTACTCTGGCCAAAGTGGGAGGGGTGACTATAAGGACCAGGAGAGAACCGTCGGTGCTGCGTCTTTCGTCCTCCCGAATCAGCTGTCGGAGGAGGACAATAAGGCGCTTGGCATGGGCTACACTCCAGTTAATGACGAACTCCACCTTATGGTATCCGTGAACTTCTCAAAAAAGCGGAGAAAGATGAGGCTGGGGAAAGATTTGTCAAAGGAAGAAGTAAGATCACAGACACCAAATCCACTTACCCGACGAGAACTCCTAAGTCAAGTTTCAGGGCTGTACGACCCCCTAGGGCTGGTGACACCTGTTAAACAAAAGGGGGCAATTCTCGTGAGAAGAGCTTTTCAGGAAGTAAAAGGAAAGTTTGGCCAAGCCGAGAGCACATGGGATACTGCATTGTCGGAGGGCCTAAGAGAAGATGCCATCTGCCTCCTTGAAGATTATGCTGAGCTTGGCAAGTTAAGGTTCCCCAGGGCATTGACACCTCCTGGCGCAAAAGATCTGCCCTACGGAGTAACATTTTCTGATGGCAGCGAGCATTCTTATGGAGCGGTGTTATACCTGAGGTGGGCCTGCCGGCAAGACGTAGTCATACAGTTGGTCGAGTCTAAGGCTAAGTTGACGCCATTGGACCATAAAGGAGATGCTGTCAAGACGGACGTTTGTGGCGCTGTCTATGCTGCTCGCCTGAAGAAATACTTTGAGAAAAGTTCCAGGATTCGTGTGGAGAAGTGGTACCACCTAGTTGATAGCCAGACAGTCCTGGGAGCAGTCCAGCGTGAAAGCTACGGGTACCAGACCTTCTTCGCCAACCGGATTGGGGAAATTCAAAGCAGCACGAGCATTCAAGACTGGTGGTGGATTCCCGGGCCACTTAACATAGCAGACATTATCTCAAGAGGGGCCGGACCAAATGATTTAGGTCCTGGCTCAGAATGGCAAGGAGGCCCAAAGTTTCTGTATCTTCCTGAGACCGAATGGCCAGTTAAATCTGCAAAGGAAGTTGCTGCAGTTGCAAGAGAGAATGTCATGAAACTTCAGAAGAAGGCATTTGCAGCTGTTCTTACCCGAGATGTTGCAAAGAGGGAGATTGAATTGAACCCAAGCAAATCCCAACTAGAGTGTCACAGGCCTCCTGCTGGAACCGCAATTAATGAGCTTGTAGATGTTCAGCGGTTCAGTGAACTGAGAAAGCTGCTCAGGACTATTGCACTCATCTGGAGGGCAGCAAAGAAGTTTCTCCAATCCAAGGCAGAGGGGAGACTAAAGTGGGAGGCAGTCAAGTTATCAGGGGTCCCCACGTTACCTGAGCGAGAAGATGCCTTTTGTGATCTCTGTCTAGCGGCTCAGCAGGGTGTTGTGTTTCCTAATACCACCCTGGAAAGACTTGTTGTGTACAAGGATGGGGCTAGTGGGCTACTGTTGTGTGTAGGCCGTATTCAGCACTTCAGAGAAGCTCGAGCTGGCATTCCACTCATTCCCACCGATTCCTGGCTTGGAGTCCTCTTGGCACAGCAGAGTCATCAGGAGGGGCATGAAGGAGCTGCTGGAACATTGCTAAGAATGAGGAGGAAAGCTTGGGTCGTGCAAGGCAGGAGACTTGCGCAAAAGGCTGTCAATGGGTGCATTACCTGCAGGAAAGCAAGAGCAAGAGTGTGTCAGCAGGTAATGGGAGATCTGCCAGCTGAAAGAACAAGACCTGCTGCACCCTTCCAGTATATCACTGTTGACATGTTTGGACCATATCTGGTAAAAGATGATGTCAAGAGAAGAGTGACCTCCAAAGTCTGGGGAGTCGTCTTTAGCTGCATGGCAAGCAGAGCCCTTCACATCGAACTGGTCAGCAGTATGTCAACTCAGAGTTTTCTAATAGCTTACCAGAGATTTGCTGCTTTGAGAGGGCACCCTCAAAAGGTTTGGTCAGACCCTGGGACCAACTTTATTGGGGCAAAGCCAGTGCTAAAAGACCTCTATGGGTTTCTCCAGGCGCAGGACAAGGCGAGTGTGGAGGAGTACGCTGTTAGAAATGGCACCAATTGGGCTTGGAAAGTGCTGCCCGCTGATTTTCCTCACCGCAATGGAGCTGCCGAAGCTGCTGTACGAATTGCGAAGAGAGCACTTCAAACTCTTGGCATGTCAGTCAATCTTACCTTCAATGAGTTCCTCACAGCGCTTCAGTTAGCAGCTAACTTGGCAAATGAGCGCCCAATTGACGCAAAGATCCAGAGTCAAGAGGACCGCATTGAATATGTGACGCCAAATGCCTTGCTTATGGGGCGCGCATCTCATGATGGTGACTTTAAGACATTCAGTTTCGAAAACTACTCATACAAACGTCTGCAAGACATCGAGGCACAAGTCAACAGCTTCTGGAGAGTGTGGTGTCAACTCGCTGGTCCAAATCTCTTCATCAGAAGCAAGTGGCACACATTGGAGAGGAATGTCGCTGTTGGGGACGTTGTGTGGCTCTGTGATCAGAACGCTCTGCGAGGCCAGTTTCGTCTTGGAAGAGTCGTGGCTGTAGCTCCAGATGGCAAAGGTGTTGTGAGAGATGTGGATGTTCTAGTCGCTCCGGGAAACTGTGTGCCAGTGCGACCAAGATTTGCGGTGCAGGAATCTGTACCTCAAGACCAAAAAGCAAAGTTAAACAGTACTGTGCTTCGCAGGGATGTACGACGCCTTGTTGTCCTTCTACCAGTCGAAGAGCAGAACATTAAGTAACAAAGACCTTGTTCGACCTTCATTGCATATTCGCATGAAGCTCGAGTGGGAGGTGTCGCGCTAGTCGACCGAGTTGGCGATCGCCTAGGGCGGAACTATCGAGCGGTTGCGCGCGCCCGGCGGACATTTAATGGCGACGGACACTTCTGTTCCGAAAAAACACAAGTTGCAAACGTAAAACTGGTAGTGGCAGCGCGAGTAAGCGTCAAACTCGTGCTTTCTTACCTGCGCGGAACTAAGTATCCACTGACAATCACTGAAGAGGCAGCCGGTAAGATCTGATGCTATTTCGGCCTATATTGAGTTGCTGAGCCGCCACTGGAAACATTTGACTATCGGCTTGTTGTTAGGCGTTCAAGTGCGCTCGGACACACTTCTCACCAGTGATTTTAGTCTATTTGGGAAAATTGGAACTAAATAAAGAATGGAAGACTAATTAAAGGCTTCGTCTGAGTAAAATGGTCAAATCTTCAACTGTGGGTACACGACCCTCTTCAAGTGTGGGGGCACAAGCGCAGAAAGTATTTACAAGATCAATAAAAGACACACAATCAATGTTGGCAGGTTTGATTAGTCTCAAGCCACTTTCTTAGTTCTTGTGAAAAGGTTTTATGGTTTGTTAGACTTTTCAGTTCATTCGGAAGATTGTTCCACTCTTTAATTCCACTGTAGGAAAAGGCTGTTTGAGCAAATGACGTTTTGCGCTTTGGTATAGCACACTGCCCCCTGGTGGAGGCACGTGTGGTTCTGGTTGTGACAGTGGAGGTGTAATGGATAAAGTGTTTGAGAGGTGCGGGAGCTGAGGGATGTAGAATTCTATGAACCGTGCGGATTGAAGCAAATCTTTGGATGTTGTCAAAGCTGAGCAGATGGTATTTTTGAAGGATATTGCAGTTTTGATGTGTTCTTGGTTTCTTCTCAAGGACTTTTATGGCTTGTTTGTGGAGTGATTCTAACCGCTTAAGGGTGGTTTTGCTTGACTGTGACCAGCAGGTGATACAGTAATAGAATCAGGACATGATCATTGCATTGAAATAGGTGTGTGCTGCTTCCTGTGTGAGTGAGTTCCTGATGGATTTAAATGTTTTGATATTGTATTGGAGGTTTTGGCACAGTTGTTTGACATGTTTTGTAAAGGTGAGAGTGGGATCTTCCTTAGACTTTGAGAAAATCAAGATGTCGTCAAGGTAAACAAAGACAAACTTGTTGCATATCACAAAGAACATCGTTGACAAGAGCCTGGAACATGGCGGGGGCGTTGGTAAGACCAAGCGGTATGACAAGATACTCGTAATGGTCTGTCAGAGACGGTCTTCCACTCGTCTCCTTCACAGATCTGGACGAGATGGTAAGCGTTGCGCAGGTCAAGTTTTGTTTAAATAACAGCATCCTACAAGAGTTCAAAACCTGACGAGATGAGTGGCTGTGGGTATCGGTTCTTGACTGTAATATTGTTTAGCACTCTGTAGTCTTTGCAAGGCCTAAGGGTCTTGTCTCTCTTCTCAACAAAGAAGAAAGCCACACAAGCCGGAGACGAAGGGGGATTAATAATTCCTGCAGCCAAAGACTCATTCACATACTGTTCCATCTCTTCCCTCTCAGGTCTGGAGAGGGAGTAAATACCACCACGAGGGGGAGAGGTTCCAGGCAGAAGGTCAATGGGAGGGAAGTGATGTTGCCTTGGCCTTGCTGTAAACCTCTTGGAGGTCGTGGTACTCCGCAGAAACTCCTGCTATGTCTGGTTGAAGACCAGAGTTGTCACTAGATTGCGCTGCAGGAATGGCTTGTTTGAGGCAGATCTGACAACAAGATGGGCTCCAGCCAGTTACTGACCCTATAAACCAATCAATATGTGAGTTATGACAGATAAGCCAAGGATCACAGGATGCTGTGGAGTCTTTATGATGTCAAAATGGATGGTCTCATGGTAGTAACAAGTGAACTGGAACAGTGCGAAGTGTTATGGAACCCAAGAGTCTGCTGTCCAGGGCATTAGCAGGTACAGGTGCTGGAAGAGGTAGTGATTTATCTTTAACTGCAGGCCCAGGTTTTCACCAATAAGACTAAGACTAATTTCAGAGTCAATAAGAGGGGTCAAAGTGTGAGTACCACTCTCAAGCAAGAGACGAGCTTGAAACTGATGACGTTTTACAGGGAAATGTGTGGAGAAAAGACTCATCCAGACTTCACTTTTTACAGATGAGCCTGCCCCTTTTATTCAATAACTGGAAAGAAATGACTAGGCTTTCCACAGTAGAGACAGAGATTCTCCTGACAGCGGCGATGTCGCTCTTCAGGTGAAAGACTGAAATCTAATGCAGGACGTGAATGTGGTTGGTCGTTGTTCAGGATTTGGTGATCTAACTTGGTTGCCAGATCTATCAAGTTATCAGGATGTGAGGGGAGATTATCAGAAACCAACTCATCCTTTATGTATCAGACCCAAGAGAAAGGCTTCAGTTTGAGCTGTGACGATCCACTGGCTTTGAAGGGCTTGGGTACAGAATTCAGTAGAGCCGTCGGCAACAGTACAGGCCCCGTTGCAATCCCATAAGACCAAACGCTGCATCGTCCAGAGGATGTGGCTCCAAACAATTAGCAAAACTGTGACAGACTGAGAGAGCGAGAGAGACAGTAGGTCTTGTGTTGAACTTGTGTAGTTGTGGTTTCTCGTTTTACTCAAATCTAAATCAGTCATTAGACACTACACTCTCCTCTCACAACAGTAATATGTATATTACCACAGGTATATATCTGCACTACAGCAGTGATGTCACATGTGTGTCCACAGACTCTGTGCGTCTGGTCTCGGGGTCCGGTCTGGTCTCGGGGTCCGGTCTGGTCTCGGGGTCCGGTCTGTGCTCAGGATCAGTGCAGATCTGGAATGGGTCCTGGACCGGGGTCTGTGACGGGGACTTGGGCCAGCGGGGGGCAGAGGTGCTGTGCAGGGAGCTGGGCTGTGGGGCTCCTTCTCTCCTCCAGGGGGCGTTTTCTCCTCTGGGGCAGACGTTCAACTGTGAGGGCCATGAGTCTGCTCTGATGGACTGTCCCCGCTCCGACTCAAGGACCTGCTCCTCTGAAGCCGCTGTCACCCTCACCTGCACAGGTAAAGGGGCGGGGCTTCAGTGCACAGGTGAAGGGGCGGGGCTTCAGTGCACAGGTAAAGGGGCGGGGCTTCACTCTGTCTCTTGTCTGTTCAGAGCCGCTCAGGCTGGTGGGAGGGGCCAGTCGCTGTGCTGGGACTGTGGAGGTGAAACTCAGAGGAGAGTGGAGACGGGTGGAGCCCTTTTTACCCTGGGACCAGTTGGTCACAGCTGGTGTGTGCAGAGACCTGGACTGTGGCTCTGCTGTTTATGGAGAACAAAGAGATGATTTTCCACAGAGTTCTGTGTGGAGGGTCTCATCTGACTGTGTGAAGAAGTCTTCAGTGAGAGGATGTGTCCATAGTTCATCCTCCTCTTCCCGGGGTCTGGAGGTGGTGTGTTCAGGTAAAACTCTGATCTTACATTTTTATGTTTCGCAGATGTTTTTGTAGTCTTTACAAAGAAATGTCAGGTGTAATATGTTTGACATCCAACCAGAATTTAGATCACACTCCTCTGTATGACACAGAGACACAGGTAAAGTTATTTATATCGCGCTTTTCACAGACACATGTCCCCAAAGATGCATTACAGAACATTATTAATAGAGCGTTATTCATTCACTCCATACCCAGTGGTGGTGCTACTGTTGTAGCCACAGCTGCCCTGGGGCAGACTGACAATCGGTGCCATCGCCCCTCCGACCGCCACCATCACTCACCACACACCACTTTCATACCTATGGTGCGTTTTTTTTTGCCTGGAGGAAACCCATCCAGACACGGGGAACTCGAGAAACTGCACACAGAAAGACCCCGGTGACCCGGGGATCGAATCCAGAACCTTCTTGCTGTGAGACGTTAGTGCCCCTGTGCCTCCACTCACAGAGAGAGACACAGTATCACACAGGTAACTTGGATTCAAATGCAACACAAAGAGCACAGTCAAAATGCAAAAGTCTTCAGTTCAGTTCAGCAGAAAGCCTCCTTCAGTAGGTAACGTTAACTATGACAAATCAGGCTGATAAACAACAAAGGAATATATGAAAGTATTATGTGAACTAAAATATCCTCCAAAACTGGGAAAATTCTCCAATTAGAAAATGGGCTTGGAATAGACTCAGGAACAGGTTCTTAATACAGGGAATGATGCAGAATTTGCCAACAACAGATTTCAGAATACAGAGTTCAGATAGAGAGCGTGAGTGTCTCTCTCGACTGTAAAACAATCTAGCAAAGGCTGAATGGGCAGAGGGAGTTTATATAGACTACCCTGGGCTGATTAGGGAATTTCAATTCAATTCAATTTATTTTTGTAGTGCCCAAAATCGCAACAACATTTGCCTCTAAGGGCGTTCCAAGATTTGGATGAGTAAAACATACACACAGACATATCAAAACAGGAATAAACAACATTCATGTAAAGCAGCAAATGAAACATGGTCCAGTCATCCCCTGTCCTTAGACCCTCCTTCTCAGCAAGGAAAAACTCCAAAAAACCCAGGGTCCTGGGAAAAAGAAGAAACCTCGGGGAGAACTACAGTGAAGGAGAGATCCACTCCCATGGACGGACAGGCTATAGATGTCCAGGCCCGTGGGCCAGTTCAGTATGGCCACAGCTACCCAGGTGGGGGAGGAGCCGGGCGAGGAGGAGGAGGAGCCGGGCGAGGAGGAGAAGCCGGGCGAGGAGGAGGAGCCGAGCGAGGAGGAGGAGGACCCCGGGCGAGGAGGAAGAGCCGGGCGAGGAGGAGGAGAGGGGTCCAGCTGCCATCAGGCGTCTGAAAGAGTTCCACTCCACAGGGGGAGTGGGACAGGGGACAACATGTGAATAGCAATGAACGAGCTACAGATGAGAACATAGTAAGTGATGCTGATGAGAAAATAGGAGGAAACAGAGGACAGTGCTCAGGTTGCCACACTTCCCCCAGCTTGTTATCTCCTGCAGCAGCTTATCTTAGTGACATCAACTAAGTAACCTGGTCATAAGCTATTCCGAAGAGGAAGGTTTTAAGCCTGGTCTTAAATAAAGAGACTGTGGAGTCTGTTTAACACCAACAGGGAGTTGATTCCATAACACAGGAGCTTGGTAACTGAAGGCTCTCCCCCCACTGTACTTTTAGACACTCTAGGAACCACTAATAATCCTGCATTCTGAGAGCGAAGTGCTCTATTTGGCTGATAGGGGACAATGGCATCCTGAAGATATGATGGGGCCATATTGTTTAAGGCTTTGTATGTCAGGAGGAGAACTTTGAATTTAATTCTAAGCTCGACAGGAAGCCAGTGCAGTGATTTTAACACAGGACTGATGTGATCACGTCTTTTAGTTCCTGTTAGGACTCTGGCCGCTGCATTTTGGACCAACTGGAAGCTTCTTAAAGTACCTTTAGTGCAGACGGTGAGCAGAGAATTACAGTAATCTAGTCTGGATGTAACAAATGCATGGATACGTTTTTCAGCATCATTTTTAGGCAAAATATTTCTGATTTTAGTTATGTTTCACAGGTGAAAATATGCAGTTTTACAAGCTTGGTTTATATGAGCTGTGAATGAGAGATTTTGGTCAAATACGACTCCAAGGTTTTTTACAGTAGAGCTAGAGGCTATACTCACATTGTCAAGTGAGATTATCTGGTCGGACAGAGAATCTCTCGGAATGAGAGACAGCTGCAGGAAAAAGAGGGAGGAAGACAGAGGTGGAGCTGGACTGGGGATAAACATGTAAACAGTTAGCAAAACTGTGACAGATCCCCCCTCTCGAGGGACGGCTCCTGACATTTGAAAAACAAAGTCTGAACACAGGTGGGAGAAGGGGGATATCACCTGATGACAAGCTAACAGGAGCCCCTAAAAGAGAACACAACTCATGGCAGAAGATGGAGGTGAACTGAGGGCCTCAGTTGGAAACAGTGTCTGAGGGGAGTCCAAGCACCCGGAAAACATGTTGCAACATGAGCTCGGCTGTTTCTTTGGCAGCTGGAAGTTTGGCCAGAGAAATAAAATGGGTCATCTGACTGAACCAGTCAACGACAGATAGGATAGTGGTGAAGTCCAGAGATATATGGCACCAAAGCTGATGGGGAACAGGAAGAGGAAGGAGATGTCCAGCAGGTGCTTGGTAAGTAGATTTTGACCGGTTACAGACTTGACAGGCATTAACACAATCTCTGGGGTCTTCATTCAGAATTGCTGTTGCAGGACCTCCTTAGTTGGTTGGATGCCGGGATGACTGGTAAGTTTTGAGCTGTGTGCCCACTGTAGAACGTCTGACCTGAGATGTGGTGGAACTAAAAGGGGCAAGTGCTGAGGCCAGGTCGGTCTTCCAAGGCCGCCTTCACTCATTCCTCCATTTCCCAAGATGTTCTTAGTTACTTAGTTTAGTCTTTATTTGAAAGGGACAATGCACAGAGACATTATGCTCATAAAAACAGATGATCTGCACCAGATTATAGCTACATAGCTAGTTTCCATCTGCAGTCCCTTTTGCATGAATAAATTACAGTGAAAACACACAAGTCAACAATAAGAATCAATCACACTGCCCATTCTGCCATACACACACATATGGCCACATTTACACACTATAAAACACACATAACAGTCAGTATTTACAAGATCATCAATAAAAGACACACAATCAATGTTGGCAGGTTTGATTAGTCTCAAGCCACTTTCTTAGTTCTTGTGAAAAGGTTTTATGGTTTGTTAGACTTTTCAGTTCATTCGGAAGATTGTTCCACTCTTTAATTCCACTGTAGGAAAAGGCTGTTTGAGCAAATGACGTTTTGCGCTTTGGTATAGCACACTGCCCCCTGGTGGAGGCACGTGTGGTTCTGGTTGTGACAGTGGAGGTGTAATGGATAAAGTGTTTGAGAGGTGCGGGAGCTGAGGGATGTAGGATTCTATGAACCGTGCGGATTGAAGCAAATCTTTGGATGTTGTCAAAGCTGAGCAGATGGTATTTTTGAAGGATATTGCAGTTATGATGTGTTCTTGGTTTCTTCTCAAGGACTTTTATGGCTTGTTTGTGGAGTGATTCTAACCGCTTAAGGGTGGTTTTGCTTGACTGTGACCAGCAGGTGATACAGTAATAGAATCAGGACATGATCATTGCATTGAAATAGGTGTGTGCTGCTTCCTGTGTGAGTGAGTTCCTGATGGATTTAAATGTTTTGATATTGTATTGGAGGTTTTGGCACAGTTGTTTGACATGTTTTGTAAAGGTGAGAGTGGGATCTTCCTTAGACTTTGAGAAAATCAAGATGTCGTCAAGGTAAACAAAGACAAACTTGTTGCATATCACAAAGAACATCGTTGACAAGAGCCTGGAACATGGCGGGGGCGTTGGTAAGACCAAGCGGTATGACAAGGTACTCGTAATGGTCTGTCAGAGACGGTCTTCCACTCGTCTCCTTCACAGATCTGGACGAGATGGTAAGCGTTGCGCAGGTCAAGTTTTGTGAAAATAACAGCATCCTACAAGAGTTCAAAACCTGACGAGATGAGTGGCTGTGGGTATCGGTTCTTGACTGTAATATTGTTTAGCCCTCTGTAGTCTTTGCAAGGCCTAAGGGTCTTGTCTCTCTTCTCAACAAAGAAGAAAGCCACACCAGCCGGAGACGAAGGGGGATGAATGATTCCTGCAGCCAAAGACTCATTAACATATTTTTCCATCGCTTCCCTCTCAGGTCTGGAGAGGGAGTAAATACCACCACGAGGGGGAGAGGTTCCAGGCAGAAGGTCAATGGGAGGGAAGTGATGTTGCCTTGGCCTTGCTGAAAACCTCTTGGAGGTCGTGGTACTCCGCAGAAACTCCTGCTATGTCTGGTTGAAGACCAGAGTTGTCACTAGATCGCGCTGCAGGAATGGCTTGTTTGAGGCAGATCTGACAACAAGATGGGCTCCAGCCAGTTACTGACCCTATAAACCAATCAATATGTGGGTTATGACAGATAAGCCAAGGATCACAGGATGCTGTGGAGTCTTTATCATGTCAAAATGGATGGTCTCATGGTAGTAACAAGTGAACTGGAACAGTGCGAAGTGTTATGGAACCCAAGAGTCTGCTGTCCAGGGCATTAGCAGGTACAGGTGCTGGAAGAGGTAGTGATTTGACTTTAACTGCAGGCCCAGGTTTTCACCAATAAGACTAAGACTAATTTCAGAGTCAATAAGAGGGGTCACAGTGTGAGTACCACTCTCAAGCAACAGACGAGCTTGAAACTGATGACGTTTTACAGGGAAATGTGTGGAGGAAAGACTCATCCAGACTTCACTTTTTACAGATGAGCCTGCCCCTTTTATTCAATAACTGGAAAGAAATGACTAGGCTTTCCACAGTAGAGACAGAGATTCTCCTGACAGCGGCGATGTCGCTCTTCAGGTGAAAGACTGAAATCTAATGCAGGACGTGAATGTGGTTGGTCGTTGTTCAGGATTTGGTGATCTAACTTGGTTGCCAGATCTATCAAGTTATCAGGATGTGAGGGGAGATTATCAGAAACCAACTCATCCTTTATGTATCAGACCCAAGAGAAAGGCTTCAGTTTGAGCTGTGACGATCCACTGGCTTTGAAGGGCTTGGGTACAGAATTCAGTAGAGCCGTCGGCAACAGTACAGGCCCCGTTGCAATCCCATTAGACCAAACGCTGCATCGTCCAGAGGATGTGGCTCCAAACAATGAGCAAAACTGTGACAGACTGAGAGAGCGAGAGAGACAGTAGGTCTTGTGTTGAACTTGTGTAGTTGTGGTTTCTCATTTTATTCAAATCTAAATCAGAACATTAGACACTACACTCTCCTCTCACAACAGTAATATGTATATTACCACAGGTATATATCTGCACTACAGCGGTGATGTCACATGTGTGTCCACAGACTCGGTGCGTCTGGTCTCGGGGTCCGGTCTGGTCTCGGGGTCCGGTCTGGTCTCGGGGTCTGGTCTGGTCTCGGGGTCCGGTCTGTGCTCAGGATCAGTGCAGATCTGGAACGGGTCCTGGACCGGGGTCTGTGACGGGGACTTGGGCCAGCGGGGGGCAGAGGTGCTGTGCAGGGAGCTGGGCTGTGGGGCTCCTTCTCTCCTCCAGGGGGCGCTCTCTCCTCTGGGGCAGACGTTCCACTGTGAGGGCCATGAGTCTGCTCTGATGGACTGTCCCCGCTCCGACTCAAGGACCTGCTCCTCTGGAGCCGCTGTCACCCTCACCTGCACAGGTAAAGGGGCGGGGCTTCACTCTATGTTCAGACTGCAGGGTTTAATGCTCAATTTGGATATTTTGTGAAATCCGATTTATTTTGCCATGTAGTTCACATTACCAATTAAATGCGACTTGTTTGTGATCTCCAGTGTGACCTTTAAATGCCACAGATTTGTCCCACATGAGCACTGGACGACACAAAGACATCACAGCAGCTCAGTGTTTATGGAAGTCGCCTAAACCTAAACCCTAACAATTTTACAGATGCTGTCTTTCCACTGTCGCAGGAGGAAACACGTCTTCGGTCTATTTCAGTAGCGAACACGTCGGCGTTGGGCTGTATTGGCTCACAGCAGGTGCTTGTTGCAGCACAACAGCCAACTTCTTGTTTGTTGATGCCGTGTAGGTCGGGTGAATGTGACCTGGCCGTTCAGACTGAAGTTGCATGTCAAAAGATCAAATCTGTTTCGGTTTTAGGAGCACATATTCAAGTGGCCTGGGTTGCATTTGAAAAAATCGTATCTGTGTCGTTCAGATGGTTATTAAAAGATCAGATTACAGGTCACATAAAAAAATCGCCATTGTCTTGTCTGTTCAGAGCCGCTCAGGCTGGTGGGAGGGACCAGTCGCTCTGCTGGGACTGTGGAGGTGAAACTCAGAGGAGAGTGGAGACGGGTGGTGCCCTTTGGAGGCTGGGACCAGTTGGCCACAGCTGCTGTGTGCAGAGCCCTGGACTGTGGCTCTGCTGTTTATGGAGGAAACAGGGAGGATTTTCCACAGAGTTCTGTGTGGTTGGTCAGACCTGACTGTGTGAAGACTTCCACAGTGAGAGGATGTGTCATTGGTTCATCCTCCTCCTCTTCCTCGGGTCTGGAGGTGGTGTGTTCAGGTAAAACTCTGATCTTACATTTTTATGTCTCTCAGATGTTTTTTCTAGTTGCTCCAGGTGTAAAATGGTTTAGTCCTGGTTTAGTCCTGGTTTAGTCCTGGTTTAGTCCTGGTTTAGTCCTGGTTTAGTCCTGGTTTAGTCCTGGTTTAGTCCTGGTTTCTGAGCTGTGTTCTGTTGTTTCAGGTCAAGGCCAGAGGTGGCGCTAGAGAGAGGCCCCGGCTGTGAGACCTGTTCAGATCTGAATTGGTCCTGTTTCAGATATATTAGCTTCATTAGCTTCATTAGCTTCAATAGAATTGTCAGTATCTTTTACTGTATTCATCATCATTATTATTATCATTATTGATATTGTTTTCTCTTAGCTGACACAACCCAAAACATGCACTGTAGGTGTTAAAGTTTTGTGTGAGTGTTGGTGGTGGTCGGCGCCTCCGTCAGTCTGTCCCAGGGCAACTGTGGCTACAACAGTAGCACCACCACCGGGTCTGGAGTGACTGAAGATGCTCTGTAATAATCCTCTGTAAAGCGTTTTTGTGACATCTGTCTGTGAAAAGCACTGTATAAATAAACACTGACATAAGTCTGTGAAATGTCTGTATCAGTCTTTATAATTCTGGGATCCCGGAGCACCTGGAGTTCAAGGCCACTGAAAAGAACATTTTGCAGTATGACTGCGTTAAGTAAGTCTGAAATGAATATAATGAGATTATTGTTCACAGTAAAAACAGCTGCATGTGAGTGTGTTACAGAAGCAGAGGACAATCCAAAATGAACACATTATCTTTGTGAAATATGATCAGGGGGAATATCACTGCTTCACTGCAGTACAATAGTACATTCTTATAGTACATGTACTGCAGTACAATAGGACATTCTTATAGTACATGTACTGCAGTACAATAGTACATTCTTATAGTACATGTACTGCAGTACAATAGGACATTCTTATAGTACATGTACTGCAGTACAATAGTACATTCTTATAGTACATGTACTGCAGTACAATAGGACATTCTTATAGTACATGTACTGCAGTACAATAGGACATTCTTATAGTACATGTACTGCAGTACAATAGGACATTCTTATAGTACATGTACTGCAGTACAATAGGACATTCTTATAGTACATGTACTGCAGTACAATAGGGCATTCTTATAGTACATGTACTGCAGTACAATAGTACATTCTTATAGTACATGTACTGCAGTACAATAGGACATTCTTATAGTACATGTACTGCAGTACAATAGGACATTCTTATAGTACTTGTACTGCAGTACAATAGTACATTCTTATAGTACATGTACTGCAGTACAATAGGACATTCTTATAGTACATGTACTGCAGTACAATAGGACATTCTTATAGTACATGTACTGCAGTACAATAGGACATTCTTATAGTACATGTACTGCAGTACAATAGTACATTCTTATAGTACATGTACTGCAGTACAATAGGACATTCTTATAGTACATGTACTGCAGTACAATAGTACATTCTTATAGTACATGTACTGCAGTACAATAGGACATTCTTATAGTACATGTACTGCAGTACAATAGTACATTCTTATAGTACATGTACTGCAGTACAATAGTACATTCTTATAGTACATGTATTGTAGAACAATAGGACATTCTTATAGTACATGTACTGCAGTACAATAGGACATTCTTATAGTACATGTACTGCAGTACAATAGGACATTCTTATAGTACATGTATTGTAGTACAATAGGACATTCTTATAGTACATGTACTGCAGTACAATAGGACATTCTTATAGTACATGTACTGCAGTACAATAGGACATTCTTATAGTACATGTACTGCAGTACAATAGGACATTCTTATAGTACTTGTAATTTGTTACTATCAAAAGAGACGTAAATAAAAGGCACATCTCACCATGAATCAAATGTCAGTATAGAGTGAAAAACATTCAGATAAACTTATTATGAACAAATATATGTTTTCATTTTAAACTCACAGTTGTTAAGGTCACATAAGTCACATTTATCATGGACACGTCCTCAGTGATGAAGCTGTTTAGGGGCTCCTCAGACAAGAGACAAGAAACCACCATTTTACTGTTTCACTTCTGCAGGATATTAGAAGTTAAACCTCCGCCTCAGTGGGTCTGGACCTCCTCAGTGGGTCTGGACCTCCTCCTCAGTGGGTCTGGACCTCCTCAGTGGGTCTGGACCTCCTCAGTGGGTCTGGACCTCCTCAGTGGGTCTGGACCTCCACCTCAGTGGGTCTGGACCTCCACCTCAGTGGGTCTGGACCTCCTCCTCAGTGGGTCTGGACCTCCTCCTCAGTGGGTCTGGACCTCCTCCTCAGTGGGTCTGGACCTCCTCAGTGGGTCTGGACCTTCTCCTCAGTGGTTTATGATCCTGATTCCAAGAACTTACCTTTTTTCAGTGCTTGTCGATTTTTCCCCAAAGAACCGGACTGGTGCTTGAAGAAAAGTTTAAAGACAAATCTAATAAATGTAAATATGATTTATTTGACAGATAATTGAGGCAGCCAATTAACAGACAATTTCAACAGTAAGTAGAAAGACCAGGAACAAGAGCGTTTGTCCTGTATTTACAGTTTCTATACGGATGCCCTCGTTATTGCAGTATCATGAAGAAATGGAGCGTGTTCATGTTTGTTTTCCTGTGAGCTTCGTCTTGTGTCAGAGTTTCCAGTCAGGCGCTTTATGATAGTGAAATCTGACTCCTTAAGGATGAAAACTAGAGAACAAAATGAACTTTTCTGTCATTCTTGTTTATTTCTAGCCAAACAGTTTATCCATAAATGTAAATTCTCAAATACAAAAGTTTGCTCCAAATTTATCAAAATGAATTTTCCTAATTTTCGAGTCTTGTGCCATAATAACTCTGTTGTCGTCAGTAATGTTGTGCAGTCGGACCTCGTACATTATATTATTTTATGTTATCGCTGAAATCAAAATCTGTATGAACTTGAACTGTTTTTTTTTTTCAAACTTTCATGTTTGTACCATAAAAGTGAACAGTTGGGCACTTTTTTGTAGTGATGGTGAGATGAAGCCCCATGAAGCACTGAAGCTTCCGTCCAATTGCGCGACTCTTGAGCCAACGCTTCAAGGTGCTTCATTTGCTCCACTGCGCCATCAAGTGGCCAGAAAATGTATAACAGGCAGAGTGATAATCGTACAGTCAACATGATCATCGTGGTTCTGATGGAAAGATTTATATTGAACAAATGAATGATTAAATATTTGAATGTTTGTGATATCAACATGTGAATTTATTATTATTTTATTAGCATGGGGTCTGTTTTCATGATACAATGGTCAGGTTAAAAGAAAAAGTAAGAACCAATTGGAGATAGAGATGTAATGTAATAGCCACAAAATGTGAGGGGGGATCCACTGCGTTTCACTGGCGCTTATGTTTCGAATCGCGCGCTAAATCTGCAAACCATTTCTTGAACCAGTCACGTGGTGCGGCCGGTTCGCGAGGCTTCAAACGTCACCGCACGCGTCACCGATACGAGCCTCGATACGCGCTTCACCAAAGCCTTCCTGGACTACTCGGCACACGCTTCGAAGCCTCGACACGGAGGACACATCACTACTTTTTTGGTCCTTAACAACTGCGATAATAGAAAACAGTTGTTGGGAATTGACTTGTCGTGGACATTCACCATGTGCGCTCTTGTCTCGAGTCACAGTGAGCAACACGATAATAATCAGAGTATTACAATATTCAAATCTGTTACAATACTGTAATATCAAAATATAAAAAGGATAATAAGATAAGATATCCTTTATTTGTCCCACAATGGGGAAAGTTCAGTGTTGCAACGCACAGTTAAGCGAACAGCTAGAAAACAGTAGCAGCAATAGAAGTGCAGAATTACTTAAAAAAAAGTCAAACTCTACAAAGATCAATAAAGATAAGGATTATACAATTATATACCCAATAAATTGCCCTTAGTGATCACAGTGCAGTGTCAGACTGAACACAGTGGCTACAGTTTGTACAGTTCTATAAATAACATATATTTAAAGTGACTGCTGTATCATACAGGAAATGAATACATTCATAATGGGTAAAGTGACTGCTGGACATCTTATGTATTGCACATGGTCACAGTATTGCACATGGTCACAGTAATATTCTCATATTACTAGTGTCAAGTGAGTCATTTTTTAAATCAGATGAATCACACTTTAGAATTTTGATAAATCACGATAAATCTCAGTCAATTATTCTTCAAAAATGTAGTTTATCATCAAAAAGTTATATTATTGATATTTTGCAATCGCTGGTAGTTTTTGACATCATTGCTGCGGCTGCACTTCGCCAACGCTTGTTTATCGTGCTCGGCTTGTTGTTGGTGCAGTAGCGTCGTTGCTGCCGCTGAATCAAACCCGTGTTTTGCATTAACATGTTTTTTTAAACTTGTCGTGTTTCTGTGGGAAGAGAGTTCATCACTGCGATGTCTGCAAACTCCCTTAGTTTATCTAAAGTCACGTATGGACCTGATCACTGACCTAATAACCTGCACCGCCTTCCAGGTCCATCCGCACTGTCCGTAGAGGAGCATGTGTGTTCAAGTCTGTGTTAAAAAACAAACAAACAGTGCGATATTTTTTTGTGATTAATCGCATGTCTTAACGTGTTAATGTTGACTTCATACTTCATACATATCAACCGTGTCATGGTTTGGCAGGAAATCCTTTATTTCTGTCTGTGTATTTTACTGTGGATTGATCCCAGTGAAATGAAGCTGATGTGATGAGGAACTGAAGGAGCTCAGACCAACATCTCGCTCTGCACTTTAACCACTAGATGGCACAGTTGTATATTAATAGTTTCTCATGTTGTTCATGTTCACATGATGGGAACATATTTCTCTCATAACTTATTTAACAGGATAAAAACATCATCTTATTTTGGCCCACCTGTTTTGTTTTCAGGGAAAATAATTGGATTGACTTCCAAAAAGTTGTCTAGAAAATGTCCATCTTCTTTGAGTTTGTCAAATAGATCCATCCAGTTTTGAACACATTCACTTCGCATGTGAGACTCCATCGTTCAAAAGATACCGGCTCTGTTTCTGCTTGGTTTCCAGAATAATCCAAAAAGCGCTGAAATTCTGCAGCATGACCTTTCTCTGTCCCTAAACCAAGCCCATAGACCGTATTTCTTTTGAACAGCTTATGATCAGGTCTGACTCTCGTTTGTTTTGTAGATCCCAGCAGAGACGTATCTCTGAGTGTTCTGAGTGTCACGTCCCCACAGCGTCAGCGTCGCTCAAATGAGGCTCTCGATTTCACGGTTACAGGAGTCAGGCTCCATATTTGGAAATCTGACCGCGAGTATCATAGCAACCACAAGAGCCAAACATGATTGAGATGGTTAAATGTGCCGCACTAGGATCTAAAAAGCCTCTGCTGTGTGCTGAATTACACTTTAAAACTCATAAGTATTAGTTTAAAACTTGTAAATAGGACTTTGCAACTTTTATTATTAGATTAAAACTCATAATTATTACTTTAAAACCCATAATAATTAGTGTAAAACTTGTAATTATGACTTTAAAACTCCCATACTTATTTGTGTGTCCTGAGTATTCAGAAATTGTCCTTTTATTTATTTATTTTTACATGAACGTCTGTCACAATCACAAACCCCTCAAGAATCTTGTCCCTGGACGTGTCAAGATTTATTTCAGTGAATTCACTGACTTCCTTGTTTCAAATACAGCGTCAGTGACTGAAAACGCCGCCTCCGCTGGACTAACACAGATACGTTTGTATCATCTGCGTAACGATGGTACATGATGTGGTGGTGCTGAAATGATTTGGTTAAAGTGATAGTTTGTGTTTTTTGACATGAATCTGTACGTCTGCGTCAGCAGAGTCGCATCAACACTGACTTAATTCAATTCAATTCAATTCCATTCAATTTATTTTGTAGCGCCCAAAATCACAACAACATTTGCCTCTAAGGGTGTTCCAAGATTTGGATGAGCCAAACATACACACAGACATATCAAAACAGGAATAAACAACATTCATGTAAAGCAGCAAATGAAACATGGTCCAGTCATCCCCTGTCCTTAGACCCTCCTTCTCAGCAAGGAAAAACTTCAAAAAACCCAGGGTCCTGGGAAAAAGAAGAAACCTCGGGGAGAACTACAGTGAAGGAGAGATCCACTCCCATGGACGGACAGGCTATAGACTTACCTCCCGACAGCGTCTGAGCCGAGTTCTTCCCCAGTTTCAGTGCTGATGAAAGTGTCCGACAAGTTGCCTGGTGTCTTCTCAAAACAATATGTGTTCACTTGGTACTATTTTCTCTCCGGTCGTATCACTGCGTGCTTCGGCCAGTCTATGGCCCCGTCCACACTCATACGTATTCGAGTCGTTTTCCTTGAGGATGCACTGTTCGTCCACACTAATCCGATGGAAAACGGCTCCAGAGACGGAACGATCTGATGGCGCTGATACGCCGACCAAGGAGCTCTAGTTGTCATCCTTACTGGTGTAGTTTAAGATCCTGAAACCAAAAACTTACCCTATAGTAGCCGTTTCCCCAGATGCTTCACAGGAGGGAGATGCTCAGTCAACATTATTATTATTATTATTATTATTATTATTATTATTATTATTATTATTACTATTATTATTATTATTATTACTATTACTATTATTGTTATTGTTACTATTATTATTATTATTATTATTACTGGTATTATTTTCCCCTTTTCCTACATTTTACTCATTTTACTGATATCCCCTCGAGGGACCTCGCCTGAGGTGGTGCCAGACTCCGCCGTGATCGTAGCTCTCCTTTAGTCCTTGTTTGGACTTGGTTTAGTCTTGGTTTAGTCTTGGTTTAGTCTTGGTTCAGTCGTGGTTTGGTCCTGGGTTTCTGACCTGTCGTTTCCCTGTGTTGTTTCAGATCAGGGCGCTAAAGCTGAGTGAGCCCAGTTCAGATCTGAGTTAGTTTGGGGCAGTTTTCGAGTGAACAGCTCCTTTTACCTTTAGTTCAATAGAGAAAAATCCAGGCCTGAAATGATCCAAATGATTCTAGTGAAGGTGTGTGGAGTTTAAAAACACAGAGGAGCACTTCCTGTATCACCACATGACTGTGTTGTGTCTTCAGGTAAATGTGCAGGTTTGTGTGTTAAACGTGTGAATGAAACAAAACAACTCCAGGTGTGTTTGTGATGAGGAAACGATCAGAAACAGTGATCTGACCTTTAAGTGAAAGTTCATGTGACGGGTTTTCATGTTCTGATTCTGGTTTGGTTTGGAGCAGAGTCTCTGTCCTGAAAATATATCACAGTTTTGACATCAGTTCAGTGACTGTTTGTGAAGAAAAGTTCAAAAGTTCTGCATGTCATACGTCTCCATCCAGACAAATCACGCACAAGGACTTTTTATGACACTTTAAACCTTCATTTAACTCAATAAAAGTTATTTATTTTAATCTAATTCTAATTCTTTATTTATATTATGAAATTTCTGGCTGTGTCTGAATGTCCACCCGAGTCCCTAAGCCTCAGTCACTGCATAACGCCCCCTACAGGGCACAGAGACTCACTACAGACGCTTCACGTGACTCTGGGTGAACAAAGTCTAAAGGCTAAACTCAGATAAACCTTGATTTTTGATGCTGGATTTTACTTGCACAGACTGGATTATTTGCTTTTTGTCTGAGATGTGGAAACGATCGCTCTGTAACCGCCGGAGATAAGGTAAACATCTCACTCTAGCACCTTTACACCACAACGGTTTATTTAGTCGTGTTTTATTCAGGATCAGAGCCACAAAACGGAGCTTTTACCTGCTTCATTCAGTCGTGTTGTGTCCAGTTAAACTCCTGTCGCTGTACGCCGCTGTTTTCCACTTTAAGGTGGTCACAGAGACACTCGGACAGCAGCTGGATGAGACAGAGCGCTCACTAGTCCAGGGGTGGGCAAACTACGGCCCGGGGGCCATATGCGGCCCATTAAGCTTTTTAATCCGGCCTGCCGAACTTGAATAAATTATAATAATAAATCTTGTTAATGTTTTCTTTTCCCTGCAATTCCAGTGTTTCCCAATAGGTGGCGCACTCTAGATATATTGGCCTTTGTGGTGGTGCAGCACATTTTGCTGCATTCATGTGGTGTCAAAATATTCTACTTTCAAGTGTGTGAGCGTCTGTGAGCGTCTGCAAGAGTCTGTGAGTGTCTGTGAGACTCTGCAAGAGTCTGCGAGAGTCTCTGAGAGTCTGCAAGAATCTGTGAGAATCTGCGAGAGTCTGTGAGCGTCTGCGAGAGTCTGTGAGAATCTGCGAGAGTCTGTGAGCGTCTGCGAGAGTCTGTGAGAATCTGCGAGAGTCTGTGAGCGTCTGCAAGAGTCTGTGAGAATCTGCGAGAGTCTGTGAGCGTCTGCGAGAGTCTGTGAGCGTCTGCGAGCGTCTGCAAGAGTCTGTGAGCATCTGCGAGGGTCTGCGAGAGTCTGCAAGAGTCTGTCAGCGTCTGCAAGAGTCTGTGAGCGTCTGCGAGCGTCTGCAAGAGTCTGTGAGCGTCTGCGAGGGTCTGCGAGAGTCTGTGAGACTCTGCAAGAGTCTGTGAGCGTCTGCGAGCGTCTGCAAGAGTCTGTGAGCGTCTGCAAGAGTCTGCAAGAGTCTGTGAGCGTCTGTGAGCGTCTGCGAGAGTCTGTGAGCGTCTGCAAGAGTCTGCAAGAGTCTGTGAGCGTCTGTGAGACTCTGCAAGAGTCTGCAAGAGTCTGTGAGCGTCTGCAAGAGTCTGTGAGCGTCTGCAAGAGTCTGTGAGCGTCTGCGAGCGTCTGCAAGAGTCTGTGAGCGTCTGCGAGGGTCTGCGAGAGTCTGTGAGCGTCTGTGAGACTCTGCAAGAGTCTGTGAGCGTCTGTGAGACTCTGCAAGAGTCTGCAAGAGTCTGTGAGCGTCTGCAAGAGTCTGTGAGCGTCTGCAAGAGTCTGTGAGCGTCTGCGAGCGTCTGCAAGAGTCTGTGAGCGTCTGCGAGCATCTGCAAGAGTCTGTGAGCGTCTGCGAGGGTCTGCGAGAGTCTGTGAGCGTCTGTGAGCATCTGCAAGAGTCTGTGAGCGTCTCCAAGAGTCTGTGAGCGTCTGCGAGGGTCTGCGAGCATCTGTGAGCGTCTGCAAGAATCTGTGAGTGTCTGCGAGCGGCTGCAAGAGTCAGTCTGCAAGCGTCTGTGAGCGTCTGTGAGACTGTGCAAGAGTCTGCGAGAGTCTGTGAGTGTTTGCGAGCGTCTGCACTAGTCTGCAAGCATCTGCGAGCGTCTGCGAGCGTCTGCAAGAATCTGTGAGCGCCTGCGAGTGTCTGCAAGAGTCTGCAAGCATCTGTGAGCGTCTGCAAGCATCTGTGAGCGTCTGTGAGACTCTGCAAGAGTCTGCGAGAGTCTGCGAGCGTCTGCAAGAGTCTGTGAGCATCTGCGAGCATCTGCAAGAGTCTGCAAGCATCTGCGAGCATCTGTGAGAGTCTGTGAGAGTCTGTGAGAGTCTGTGAGAATCTGCGAGAATCTGTGAGAATCTGCGAGCGTCTGTGAGAGTCTGTGAGAGTCTGTGAGAGTCTGTGAGAATCTGTGAGAATCTGCGAGCGTCTGTGAGCGTCTGCAAGAATCTGCGAGCGCCTGTGAGCGTCTGTGAGAATCTGCGAGCGTCTGTGAGCGTCTCTGAGAATCTGCGAGCATCTGTGAGCGTCTGTGAGAATCTGCGAGCGTCTGTGAGAATCTGCGAGCGTCTGTGAGCATCTGTGAGAATCTGCGAGCGTGTGTGAGCGTCTGTGAGAATCTGCGAGCGTCTGTGAGCGTCTGTGAGAATCTGCGAGCGACTGTGAGCGTCTGTGAGAATCTGCGAACGTCTGGGAGAATATGTGAGCGTTTGCGAGCGTCTGCAAGAGTCTGCAAGTGTCTACGAGAGTCTGCAAGAATCTGTGAGTGTCTGCGAGCGTCTGTGATAATCTGCGAGCGTCTGTGAGCGTCTGCAAGAGTCTGCAAGCGTCTGTGAGTGTCTGTGAGAATCTGCGAGCGTCTGGGAGAATCTGCGAGCGTCTGCGAGCGTCTGCAAGAGTCTGCAAGCGTCTGTGAGCATCTGCAAGAATCTGTGAGTGTCTGTGAGCGTCTGTGAGACTCTGCAAGAGTCTGCGAGAGTCTGCGAGAGTCTGTGAGCGTCTGTGAGACTCTGCAAGAGTCTGCAAGCATCTGCGAGCGTCTGTGAGAGTCTGCAAGAGTCTGTGAGAATATGTGAGAATCTGCGAGCGTCTGTGAGCATCTGTGATAATCTGCGAGTATCTGCGAGTGTCTGTGAGCGTCTGCAAGAGTCTGCGAGCATCTGCGAGCGTCTGCGAGAGTCTGCGAGAGTCTGCGAGAGTCTGCAAGAGTCTGCAAGCATCTGCGAGCGTCTGTGAGAGTCTGCAAGAGTCTGTGAGAATATGTGAGAATCTGCGAGCGTCTGTGAGCATCTGTGATAATCTGCGAGTATCTGCGAGTGTCTGTGAGCGTCTGCAAGAGTCTGCGAGCATCTGCGAGCGTCTGCGAGAGTCTGCGAGAGTCTGCGAGAGTCTGCAAGAGTCTGAGAGTGTCTGCGAGCGTCTGCGAGCGTCTGCGAGCGTCTGCGACAGTCTGCGAGAGTCTGCGAGATTCTGCAAGAGTCTGCGAGTGTCTGCGAGCGTCTGCGAGCGTCTGCGAGCGTCTGCGAGAGTCTGCGAGAGTCTGCGAGCGTCTGCGAGAGTCTGCGAGAGTCTGTGAGAGTCTGTGAGAATCTGCGAGAATCTGTGAGAATCTGCGAGCGTCTGTGAGAGTCTGTGAGAGTCTGTGAGAATCTGTGAGAATCTGCGAGCATCTGTGAGAATCTGCGAGCGTCTGTGAGCGTCTGTGAGAATCTGCGAGCGCCTGTGAGCGTCTGTGAGAATCTGCGAGCGTCTGTGAGCGTCTGTGAGAAACTGCGAGCGTCTGTGAGCGTCTCTGAGAATCTGCGAGCGTCTGTGAGCGTCTGTGAGCGTCTGTGAGAATCTGCGAGCGTCTGTGAGAATCTGCGAGCGTCTGTGAGCATCTGTGAGAATCTGCGAGCGTGTGTGAGCGTCTGTGAGAATCTGCGAGCGTCTGTGAGCGTCTGTGAGAATCTGCGAGCGACTGTGAGCGTCTGTGAGAATCTGCGAGCGTCTGTGAGCATCTGTGAGAATCTGCGAGCGTGTGTGAGTGTCTGTGAGAATCTGCGAGCGTGTGTGAGCGTCTGTGAGAATCTGCGAGCGTCTGTGAGCATCTGCGAGCGTCTGCAAGAGTCTGCAAGCATCTGCGAGCGTCTGTGAGAGTCTGCAAGAGTCTGTGAGAATATGTGAGAATCTGCGAGCGTCTGTGAGCATCTGTGATAATCTGCGAGTATCTGCGAGTGTCTGTGAGGGTCTGCAAGAGTCTGCGAGCATCTGCGAGCGTCTGCGAGAGTCTGCGAGAGTTTGCGAGAGTCTGCAAGAGTCTGCGAGCGTCTGCGAGCGTCTGCGAGCGTCTGCGACAGTCTGCGAGAGTCTGCAAGAGTCTGCGAGTGTCTGCGAGCGTCTGCGAGCGTCTGCGAGCGTCTGCGAGCGTCTGCGAGCGTCTGCGAGCGTCTGCGAGCGTCTGCGAGCGTCTGCGAGCGTCTGCGAGCGTCTGCGAGCTTCTGCGAGCGTCTGCAAGAGTCTGCGAGTGTCTGCGAGAGTCTGCGAGCGTCTGCGAGAGTCTGCGAGAGTCTGCGAGCGTCTGCGAGAGTCTGCGAGTGTCTGCGAGCGTCTGCGAGCGTCTGCGAGCTTCTGCGAGCGTCTGCGAGAGTCTGCGAGTGTCTGCGAGAGTCTGCGAGAGTCTGCGAGTGTCTGCGAGCGTCTGCGAGAGTCTGCGACAGTCTGCGAGAGCCTGCGAGAGTCTGCGAGTGTCTGCGAGCGTCTGCGAGCGTCTGCGAGCTTCTGCGAGCGTCTGCGAGAGTCTGCGAGTGTCTGCGAGCGTCTGCGAGAGTCTGCGAGAGTCTGCGAGTGTCTGCGAGCGTCTGCGAGAGTCTGCGACAGTCTGCGAGAGTCTGCGAGAGTCTGCGAGAGTCTGCGAGCGTCTGCGAGAGTCTGCGAGAGTCTGCGAGAGTCTGTGAGAGTCTGTGAGAGTCTGTGAGAGTCTGCAAGCATCTAGTAGAGGGTTTCTGACAGTCTTGAGTCTCACCAGAGATTTACTATTGTCCATTTTAAAGGTTTTCTTTAGCAGACAGTTTTACCCTGGGAATCTGTGGAGCTTCTGCAGTTTGTATCATAAAACAGAGCAGCAGCATCCAAGGTGACTGAGAGGAACATTTGGCACTTTAAGCGTAGCAGCATTAAGTATGAAATGAATACATGAGATTATTGTTCACAGTTTTCATTTATTTTTTGTCTCTTATATATACGGTAAGTCATAAGTGAAAGTGTAAATGCAAACTTGCTGTTCATATGCTGCTTTCTTTTTTGGAATTCTGTCATTCTTGAATAGGGTTGGGCATCATTAGTACTTTTGACTTCAACCTAAACCCTTTCGGTCTTGGGGTTGAGTCTCTGTTTATTGTAGTGCTGCAAAATGACTGAATAAATTACTACTAAAGAGGAAGTATTATCTTTCCTCCATGTTCTAACACTGTTCCTTCATCAGAAACACGCCTGAGGAGGTTGCAGACGTCGTCCGTGCAAGTTTGAGGATGTTACCTTCCACAGTCTCACTCCTGATTGGCTCGTTTGTTGCTATGACGCCCTGGACAGTATGAGATAGAACGATAAACTGCTTCAGTCCTGCTTCAGTCCTGGTTCAGCCCTGCTTCAGTCCTTCTTCAGTCTAGCTTCAGTCCTGCTTCAGTCCCACTTCAGTCCCACTTCAGTGTTGCTTCAGCCCTGCTTCAGTCTTGGTTCAGTCCTGCTTCAGACCCGGTTCTCAGACATGTTCCTCAGGGTGCTGCTCCTGTCCCTCCGGTGCTGGGGTGAGTTCTGGCTCTTCTTCTTTATGTGACCGGTGTGTCTTGCCTTCTCATCTGTCTCAATGATCCATAGAAGCTGCTGAAGTTTGGTGTGACAGCAGTTTATTCTACACAGAATAATATAGAAAACAGTTATTGTGAATTGATTTGTAGTGGACATTCACCATGTGCATGTCTCACCTCTTCTCCTTTACAATGCGCACACAAAAACGACGATTAAAGCCACGTGTGTGTTTCTGTGTGAGGACAGGGAAATCTGTGACATCACTGTGTGACGAAATAAATAAATAGAGAAGTGAGTAAAATGTGTTTTTTTTCTCTGAGATAAAGTGTATGTGAAGCACAGAGGCGTCACACTGCACCACAGTCTCTTCCTCTTCCTGTGGTTTAAGGCTTGGAACAGCAGCCATTTTGTGCACAGCTTTTGTAACATGAACTCTGTGTGCAGGGGTCCTGTGTGCAGGGGTCCTGTGTGCAGGGGTCCTGTGTGCAGAGGTCCTGGTAGCAAATAACAGCTCAACAGGTAAGAACCACTCAGCAACACACTCACACAGAGCAGGAATCTAACCCACAACCTCCTAAGTGAGAGGAGTGTGTGTTTGCACAGGTAAAGGGGCGGGGCTTCAGTGCACAGGTAAAGGGGCGGGGCTTTAGTGCACGGGTAAAGGGGCGGGGCTTTAGTGCACAGGTAAAGGGGCGGGGCTTCAGTGCTCAGGTAAAGCGGCGGGGCTTCAGTGCACAGGTAAAGGGGCGGGGCTTCACTCTGTCTCTTGTCTGTTCAGAGCTCAGGCTGGTGGGAGGGGCCAGTCGCTGTGCTGGGACTGTGGAGGTGAAACATGAAGGAGAGTGGAGACGGGGGGTGGTGCCCTTTGGACTCTGGAACCAGTTGGTCACAGCTGGTGTGTGCAGAGACCTGGACTGTGGCTCTGCTGTTTATGGAGAAGAAAGAGATGATTATCCACAGAGTTCTGTGTGGAGGGTCTCACCTGACTGTGTGAAGAAGTCTTCAGTGAGAGGATGTGTCCATAGTTCATCCTCCTCTTCCCGGGGTCTGGATGTGGTGTGTTCAGGTAAAATCTGATCTTACATTTTTATGTCTCAGATGTTTTTTCTAGTTGCTCCAGAAGAGTGTCAGGTGTAAAACGTGTGATGTCCAATTAGAGTTTAGACCTCACACACACACTTCTCTCACAACAGTATTATAGATGTTTACCGCAGATATATATCTCCACTACAGCGGTGATGTCACATGTGTGTCCGATTGGAGCCTGAAGCGCCCTTACCGTGTTTTTTGGCTGCCGATTCTTTCTCAGTGAAAATCAAACTTAGCCTATTTTCTACTACAACTAATGCACTGGCTTCCATCGGAGCCTCTCCTCCGCTGGACCCGACTGTCATCCCCTCGGTTGAGGCTCTTAGATCCCAGTCTGTGCTACTAGCTTATCTGCTGCACCGGGTGCACTGACACCACCCCCACCCAAATCCATGGCTCTCTGATACAGAGCCCGACAGCTGCAGAAAGGGTAGGCTTAATAAGATCAAGCTTCAGCCGACACCTTTTTGGTCTGTTTATGTTAAATGTGGCTGTTTACGGAATAATGTCAGAATATGCTTGTGACCGAAATCAATCAATCAATTCTCAGTCGAAACCATCACACACCCACATCTACGGAATTCACGGCTGAAATAAAAACTTTCAGACTCTTACGATGCCCCCGCTACATCCACAGAGGCGTCAGAGCATCCGTCATGTTAACACTTTCAGTCTCCGCTCCATACCCACTCCTTCCCTCAGGCCGTCACAGCAAAAGTCTCTGAAAATTGGACTATTCAACACAAGATCCCTCGACAATAAAAACCTTATCAACAAATTCCTCCTGGACTCTCAACTGGATTTACTCTAACAGAGACCTGGCAAAAACCTCTGGATTACTTCGCTTTCAACCAAGTTACCCCTCCTGGATTTTCTTACCTGGACAAACCTCGTCCGGGGGTATTGCCGCCATCTTCCAATACACCCTGAGACCCCAACCTATCCCTTGAGCGCCCATATTTCAACATCTCACTTTTCACCTCCCTGGCTCAACTCCACTGACCATTGCCATCATTTATCCCCCCAATAAAAGCCGATGTTTTCTCTCAGATTTCACAGAATTTATCAAACAACTTTCCTCATACTCTACCCCCACTCGGCTCTTAGATAACTTCAACATCCACACTCCCCGTCCTGTAACACTGCACATGACTTTACGGACATCTGAACACTTGAAGACCTATGACATCATATACATATGTTTTCTATAACCTGCAGAACTTTGTAATGGTAAAAGACAGAAACGTCCTTTTCCCCTCTGAAAGTGCAGACATAGAGGTTTCCGTACATTTCTGCGGCTTTATCCTACGTCACACTCACGCTGTGTGATGACGGGAGCAAAACGAGTGTCCAACAGGAACTTTGTTTTCCCCAAACTCATGCGCTCCGTCCATTTTGATCGAGCCAAACTTTGCCAAAGAGTGAAGTGAGTCAAGATGGTCGACTCCTCTGACTGTGTGTGTTTATAACGAGGGAAAAAGTCGCTCTAAGTGGAGTTAATTCTCACACACATGGAAAATGACACATGTTGGTGTGTGTAATTGTGCATCTCTTTCTATTTTTATTTAAAGGTTTATTTCAGTCCAAATGAACAAATCCAAATGTAATTTCCACCCTGGAAATGCAGAAGTGCTGTGATATGGTTCAAAAGACTTGAAAACAGCAACACTTTTACAGTAGACGCTTCCACTGGGAAATGAAACATACCGGTTTGATGGTCACTTTTTCGGAGGGCCCTTCCCGGTTTGCATTGCACGATAATCGGAAGTTTGAAATTCGGGATGCTTTTATTCCTTCACCACAGACAAATGTAACACCTTCCGCTCTTTCTTCCCCTCCAAATTCCACAACATCCACCAGCAACTTTCTGCCTTCACTCTTCCCAGGTCCGACTCTCAACCTGTCCTGCCCGATACCTCACAAAACTGCCCGTCCTCCTTATCACCCATCTAAACCTCCGATCTCACGGAATACCTCAGCAAGAGCAAACTGTTCCCATCCCCGCTGCCCTGGTCAAAACATGTCTCCGCTGGCTCAGCCCACTCATCCTGGACATTATAAACTCATCGCTCACCTCTGAAACTGTTCCCCCTTTTCAAGCTCGCTGCAGTCACCCTGACACTCGAAACACCCGGTCTGGATCCTGACGAGCCAAACAACTCCCGCCACATCTCACACCTCACGTTCCTATCCAAAATCCTTGAACATTTCGTATCCACCGAGCTTCGAGATTAACTTCGCCCCAATCAGTTGTGTGAATCCTTCTGGTCTGGTTTTCAGAAACAGCCCTCATCAAAGTTACAAATGGCCTGGTGACGAAGTAGCCCCATCGAAGCCGCCCTAGCCTAGGCACGCCCGAAAAGCCCGCGCCCGCTACTTACCTGGATTCATTCAGTCCGCGCCGGTTCCCGCCCCCCGTCTGTCCACTAGAGATGTTACGCTCGAGCCTCTCAGCTCGACACTGTACCAACCCTATGAAGCAGAAGTGTTGCCGAGCTTTGTTTCGATAGGCGCTTCACCAGGCCAAAAATCACGTGACCAGTCAAACCGAGTCCTCGTTACGTCAGAAGTGTCAGTGTCAGAGAGAGGAGCAGATTAAAACCCAACACAGTTGAAAGGATTCTTTTCTTGAATACAAATCTCTAAAACTTTAGAAATCCCTTATCTCACATTTCCCCCACTCACACCCCGACACCTTTTCTAAAAATGATCCAATTTCAGAAAAACTACAGTTGCACAATCACTTTCCCAGTTGCTTAACCACATCATTTTATTCTCCGATTTTTCCAGTTTAAAAAGCCTCTGTAGCTGCAAACTCTTTAGTCGGCCAAGTCAGAGCACAACTAATACATACATATAAGTACAGGACACAAAGACACCAGTTTGAAAAGTACATTTTTTATTAGAAAGTTCCCATTTTATTGGTAGAGCACATTTGGAAACGTGAGTTGCGCCAAAGTGGGAAAAGCAACTTAATTTAAACACAAGTTGACACAAAATACTGGATAACAATTTCATAATAAACAGAAGAATAAGTTATAAGAGAATAAAAATAAAATGGAAGTGATAAAATTCATCCAGATAAAAGTCACAGAAAAGGGGAGAGGGGGTTAGAGGAAGGGGGTAAACGAGGTTCACCAAAGCTTTACGTCACATCCACACAAATTTACACAGACAAATCCAGCAGGTGTCGCTCTTCTGACTGTGTCAAATGACTCGAAGCTGTGTGTCATTTTCAGTGCAGTTGTCTCAAAGTGGTTCAGTGTTTCATGAGGTTTCGGTTTCACCATCACTACTCTCCGCTCCGTTCCCCGCTATATTTACCGTCCCTCACCCCCGCAGGAGTCTTGGGTGCGCACAAGTCCGCTGTCGAATCATCCATATCCATAACTTCGTCCTCCAACCAACCTCCAACCCGTATCCACCTCCCGTTCGCAAACAGAGCCGCTCCGATCACTTCCTATTTCCACGTTCATGCGCGGGACCCTGGCGTCTGACGTCATCGTGATGTCACTACAAAATATCTTTCCTGGAAATAAAATATTAATCTTATTTTTCCCAGTTCTTTTACAGTTGCAGGGACATGGCCATGTTGTGTAATATGTTTTTCTATTTTTTTTTTTTTAATTTATGTTGGATTTATTAACTTGGGTTTAAAGGTAGAAACCCATATTAAAGTGTTAATTGGTTTGGGGGAGGAGCCTTGAGGTATAAAAGAGCCACTCACCCTCCCTCAGTCAGTCTGGACCTGAACCTTTATGTGGAAGGTAACTAACTCTAACAGATTATGAAGCATATTTCTGCTGTTATGTATATGTATTGTAAATATCTTTTCTTTTTCATTTCACTGTTTTGTATATATCACTCTTCAAACTTTCCCTTTTGGGGACAATTATTCATTAAAACATCAAAAAACATCCTTCTGACTAGGCCGTCATCATTTC
Organism: Odontamblyopus rebecca; assembly: GCA_030686955.1. NCBI lineage: Eukaryota > Metazoa > Chordata > Actinopteri > Gobiiformes > Gobiidae > Odontamblyopus > Odontamblyopus rebecca. The sequence goes on from CM060664.1 coordinate 2,864,319, forward strand.
TCGAGTAGAACCCCCTGACAGAACTCCTCCTCACCTCAGAGTCCGAATCTCTCCCCATCCTCCTCCTCCTCGATCTCTCTGCCACATTTGACACAAATGATCACTACGTTCTCCTCCAGTGTGGTTCACCTTCTTCCTCCCAAATCGATCCCACTACATTTTCATCAATAACTGTTCGTCTCACATCACACCGGTTCCCACGGAGTCCCTGAAGGCTCGGTGCTCGGTCCCCTCCTCTTCATCCTCCATATGCTTCCTCTTGGCCTCATCATGGACTCAAATTTCACCGCTATGCCGACGACACCCAGCTTTAGCTCTCCACCAAAACCATCACATCTGCAACCACCTCCAGCCTTTCAAATCTCCTCTTTGCCATAAAGTCCCAAATCTCTCATCCCCTCTGCACAGAACTTTGCTCTCACGGCCACACAGTCACCCCTCAGCTCAGATCAGACACCTTGGATTCATCTTCGACCCCACCCTCTCCTTCCAGACCACACATCCGCCATGTCAACAAGACCGCCGTCTTCCACCTCTGAAACATCGCCCGCCTTCGCCACTCCCTCTCCCCCTCCACTGCCAAAACTCTCATCCACCTTCGTCACCGCCAGACTCGATTATGCCAGTAGTCTCTGCTTCAATATGTTCAAAGCTCTGCCGCCCGCCTCCTCACCCACACCCGCTCACAAGACCATATCACCCCCGTTCTGCAACAGCTGCACTGGCTCCAACAGCGCATCAACTTCAAGATCCTCCTGATCACCTATAAAGCTCCTCCATAATAGGGCCGGGCATTTGATTACATTTTCTTAATCAATTGTCGGGAAAATGAACGATTGATTTTGGATTAATCATTAACATTTTATATTAAAATTATCATCACTATTATTACCGTTACTAATCTGCATAAATAAACTCAACTTTACACCATATAAACCATCAGCACCAGAGCCTCATCAGTGTGAGATCAGAATGTGTTTAATGCAGCTTTAAACATTTGTTCACGTCTTACAGAAACTAAACTTAAACCTCATGGCTCATTTGCATAAACTGTAAGAGCTGAAAAAAGCAGCTCTTTCCTTGTGCTGCTGCTTCAGCTTCTGTGGGACTAAAGGACTCGACTCAGTGAATATGAGTGTTCTCTCTGTGACAGAGGATGTTCTGCTGATGCTGAGTCTGTTCTGTGCGTATGTCACGTTGCAGATGCTGTGTAAACATGTAAAACCGGGACACTCAAAAACCTGATCATACCCGGGACACTGATGTGCAGGGAAACGCATTCTGTGGAATATAGGGATCTCCAAGGAGCCAGAGCAGAGACGTGGGACTGTGAGGCCGCAACCCCAGTGCTGTGAGACGCAGCCTCGACTCCTTACGCTACGTTACGCACAACAACCTGAATGTGATCTACGAAATTTTTAATGATCAATTATTGATTAATCGACTAATCGTGCCCATCCCTACTCCATAACCAGCCTCATCCACACCTCACAGACCTCATCCAGCCCACAGAACTATAGTAAAATCTGGAAGATGAATCTAAGATGGCGTCGTATTGTTTTCAGTGGCCTGTGCTCATTGTATGACTGCATGACCGCAAAAAAGATTTTTACTTACGCATTTACTTCCTGATTTGCAGCCCAACGCAGCCCGTGTGACGTCAGAAACGCCCAGGCTCAAAGTGGGGTTAACTCTTGCTACTATTTGCTACTCTTGACTTTTAGGTGCTTTGATGATTTAAACATTTTTGTTGTAAAAATACAGAAGAATACCTACAAAGTCTGGCCTTTATGAAAGCTGTGGATGCCCTGTCAGCTGAACACAGGCAGTTTCATTTCACCTAAACACTTTGTGCCTCTATGGGAGAATTCTGCAGCTGCAATACCTCACTCAGCCACAAATCAAGCTAATCAATGGAGGGGCCGCGTCTTACCCTCTTATCCAGCTCTTATTATAGATCCATGGTCCAGCCCCACTGTCCCTCCTCGTGCCTCCAATCAGCAGACTTCAACCTTCTCACTCCCACAACCAAATAAAGGCACCGGACTTTGAGGGACAAGTCTTTGCCATTGCCACCCCCACCCTCTGGATCTCTCTCCCCCTTCACATCGGTAACTCAGACTCACTAAACACCTTCAATAAACTGCTCAAAACACTCCTTTTCCTCACAGCCTCCAGCCCTCACACATGACTGCTCCTCATTATCGTCCTGTCCTTGTTTTGTCAAGCCTCGGTTTGTTACTGTGAAAAGTGCTTTACAAAACTGATTCTTCCACTTAAAGTTGCACATGATTAAAGTCAAAGAGAGAGAGAAAGTTACAAATAGACAGTAGGTCTTGTGTTGAACTTGTGTAGTTGTGGTTTCTTGTTTTATTCAAATCTAAATCAGAACATTAGACACTACACTCTCCTCTCACAACAGTAATATGTATATTACCACAGTTATATATCTGCACTACAGCAGTGATGTCACATGTGTGTCCACAGACTCGGTGCGTCTGGTCTCGGGGTCCGGTCTGGTCTCGGGGTCCGGTCTGTGCTCAGGATCAGTGCAGATCTGGAACGGGTCCTGGACCGGGGTCTGTGACGGGGACTTGGGCCAGCGGGGGGCAGAGGTGCTGTGCAGGGAGCTGGGCTGTGGGGCTCCTTCTCTCCTCCAGGGGGCGCTCTCTCCTCTGGGGCAGACGTTCCACTGTGAGGGCCATGAGTCTGCTCTGATGGACTGTCCCCGTGCCGACTCAAGGACCTGCTCCTCTGGAGCCGCTGTCACCCTCACCTGCACAGGTAAAGGGGCGGGGCTTCAGTGCATAGGTAAAGGGGCGGGGCTTCAGTGCACAGGGAAAGGGGCGGGGCTTCACTCTGTCTCTTGTCTGTTCAGAGCCGCTCAGGCTGGTGGGAGGGGCCAGTCGCTGTGCTGGGACTGTGCAGGTGAAACTCAGAGGAGAGTGGAGACGGGTGGAGCCCTTTGGACTCTGGGACCAGTTGGACACAGCTGGTGTGTGCAGAGACCTGGACTGTGGCTCTGCTGTTTATGGAGAACAAAGAGTTGGTTTTCCACTGAGTTCTGTGTGGTGGGTCACACATAACTGTGTGAAGTCTTCAGTGAGAGGATGTGTCTCTGGTTCATCCTCCTCTTCCTCGGGTCTGGAGGTGGTGTGTTCAGGTAAAACTCTGATCTTACATTTTTATGTTTCGCAGATGTTTTTGTAGTCTTTACAAAGAAATGTCAGGTGTAAAATGTTTGACATCCAACCAGAATTTAGATCACACTCCTCTGTATGACACAGACACAGGTAAAGTTATTTATATCGTGCTTTTCACAGACACATGTCCCCAAAGATGCATTACAGAACATTATTAATAGAGCGTTATTCATTCACTCCATACCCAGTGGTGGTGCTACTGTTGTAGCCACAGCTGCCCTGGGGCAGACTGACAATCGGTGCCATCGCCCCTCCGACCGCCACCATCACTCACCACACACCACTTTCATACCTATGGTGTGTTTTTTTTTGCCTGGAGGAAACCCATCCAGACACGGGGAACTCGAGAAACTGCACACAGAAAGACCCCGGTGACCCGGGGATCGAATCCAGAACCTTCTTGCTGTGAGACGTTAGTGCCCCTGTTCCTCCACTCACAGAGAGAGACACAGTATCACACAGGTAACTTGGATTCAAATGCAACACAAAGAGCACAGTCAAAATGCAAAAGTCTTCAGTTCAGTTCAGCAGAAAGCCTCCTTCAGTAGGTAACGTTAACTATGACAAATCAGGCTGATAAACAACAAAGGAATATATGAAAGTATTATGTGAACTAAAATATCCTCCAAAACTGGGAAAATTCTCCAATTAGAAAATGGGCTTGGAATAGACTCAGGAACAGGTTCTTAATACAGGGAATGATGCAGAATTTGCCAACAACAGATTTCAGAATACAGAGTTCAGATAGAGGGCGTGAGTGTCTCTCTCGACTGTAAAACAATCTAGCAAAGGCTGAATGGGCAGAGGGAGTTTATATAGACTACCCTGGGCTGATTAGGGAATTTCAATTCAATTCAATTTATTTTTGTAGTGCCCAAAATCGCAACAACATTTGCCTCTTAGGGCGTTCCAAGATTTGGATGAGTAAAACATACACACAGACATATCAAAACAGGAATAAACAACATTCATGTAAAGCAGCAAATGAAACATGGTCCAGTCATCCCCTGTCCTTAGACCCTCCTTCTCAGCAAGGAAAAACTCCAAAAAACCCAGGGTCCTGGGAAAAAGAAGAAACCTCGGGGAGAACTACAGTGAAGGAGGGATCCACTCCCATGGACGGACAGGCTATAGATGTCCAGGCCCGTGGGCCAGTTCAGTATGGCCACAGCTACCCAGGTGGGGGAGGAGCCGGGCGAGGAGGAGGAGGAGCCCGGGCGAGAAGGAGGAGGAGCCGGGCGAGGAGGAGGAGAGGGGTCCAGCTGCCATCAGGCGTCTGAAAGAGTTCCACTCCACAGGGGGAGTGGGACAGGGGACAACATGTGAATAGCAATGAACGAGCTACAGATGAGAACATAGTGAGTGATGCTGATGAGAAAATAGGAGGAAACAGAGGACAGTGCTCAGGTTGCCACACTTCCCCCAGCTTGTTATCTCCTGCAGCAGCTTATCTTAGTGACATCAACTAAGTAACCTGGTCATAAGCTATTCCGAAGAGGAAGGTTTTAAGCCTGGTCTTAAATAAAGAGACTGTGGAGCCTGTTTAACATCAACAGGGAGTTGATTCCATAACACAGGAGCTTGGTAACTGAAGGCTCTCCCCCCCACTGTACTTTTAGACACTCTAGGAACCACTAATAATCCTGCATTCTGAGAGTGAAGTGCTCTATTTGGCTGATAGGGGACAATGGCATCCTGAAGATATGATGGGGCCATATTGTTTAAGGCTTTGTATGTCAGGAGGAGAACTTTGAATTTAATTCTAAGCTCGACAGGAAGCCAGTGAAGTGATTTTAACACAGGACTGATGTGATCACGTCTTTTAGTTCCTGTTAGGACTCTGGCCACTGCATTTTGGACCAACTGGAAGCTTCTTAAAGTACCTTTAGCGCAGACGGTGAACAGAGAATTACAGTAATCTAGTCTGGATGTAACAAATGCATGGATACGTTTTTCAGCATCATTTTTAGGCAAAATATTTCTGATTTTAGTTATGTTTCACAGGTGAAAATATGCAGTTTTACAAGCTTGGTTTATATGAGCTGTGAATGAGAGATTTTGGTCAAATACGACTCCAAGGTTTTTTACAGTAGAGCTAGAGGCTATACTCACATTGTCAAGTGAGATTATCTGGTTAGACAGAGAATCTCTCGGAATGAGAGACAGCTGCAGGAAAAAGAGGGAGGAAGACAGAGGTGGAGCTGGACTGGGGATAAACATGTAAACAATTAGCAAAACTGTGACAGATCCCCCCTCTCGAGGGACGGCTCCTGACATTTGAAAAACAAAGTCTGAACACAGGTGGGAGAAGGGGGATATCACCTGATGACAAGCTAACAGGAGCCCCTAAAAGAGAACACAACTCACGGCAGAAGATGGAGGTGAACTGAGGGCCTCAGCTGGAAACAGTGTCTGAGGGGAGTCCAAGCACCCGGAAAACATGTTGCAACATGAGCTCGGCTGTTTCTTTGGCAGCTGGAAGTTTGGCCAGAGAAATAAAATGGGTCATCTGACTGAACCAGTCAACGACAGATAGGATAGTGGTGAAGTCCAGAGATATATGGCACTGAAGCTGATGGGGAACAGGAAGAGGAAGGAGATGTCCAGCAGGTGCTTGGTAAGTAGGTTTTGACCGGTTACAGACTTGACAGGCATTAACACAATCTCTGGGGTCTTCATTCAGAATTGCTGTTGCAGGACCTCCTTAGTTGGTTGGATGCCGGGATGACTGGTAAGTTTTGAGCTGTGTGCCCACTGTAGAACGTCTGACCTGAGATGTGGTGGAACTAAAAGGGGCAAGTGCTGAGGCCAGGTCGGTCTTCCAAGGCCGCCTTCACTCATTCCTCCATTTCCCAAGATGCTCTTAGTTAGTTTAGTCTTTATTTGAAAGGGACAATGCACAGAGACATTATGCTCATAAAAACAGATGATCTGCACCAGATTATAGCTACATAGCTAGTTTCCATCTGCAGTCCCTTTTGCATAAATAAATTACAGTGAAAACACACAAGTCAACAATAAGAATCAATCACACTGCCCATTCTGTCATACACACACATACGGCCACATTTACACACTATAAAACACACATAACAGTCAGTATTTACAAGATCATCAATAAAAGACACACAATCAATGTTGGCAGGTTTGATTAGTCTCAAGCCACTTTCTTAGTTCTTGTGTGTTTTATGGTTTGTTAGACTTTTCAGTTCATTCGGAAGATTGTTCCACTCTCTAATTCCACTGGAGGAAAAGACTGTTTAAGCAAATGACGTTTTGCGCTTTGGTATAGCACACTGCCCCCTGGTGGAGGCACGTGTGGTTCTGGTTGTGACAGTGGAGGTGTAATGGATAAAGTGTTTGAGAGGTGCGGGAGCTGAGGGATGTAGGATTCTATGAACCGTGCGGATTGAAGCAAATCTTTGGATGTTGTCAAAGCTGAGCAGATGGTATTTTTGAAGGATATTGCAGTTATGATGTGTTCTTGGTTTCTTCTCAAGGACTTTTATGGCTTGTTTGTGGAGTGATTCTAACCGCTTAAGGGTGGTTTTGCTCGACTGTGACCAGCAGGTGATACAGTAATAGAATCAGGACATGATCATTGCATTGAAATAGGTGTGTGCTGCTTCCTGTGTGAGTGAGTTCCTGATGGATTTAAATGTTTTGATATTGTATTGGAGGTTTTGGCACAGTTGTTTGACATGTTTTGTAAAGGTGAGAGTGGGATCTTCCTTAGACTTTGAGAAAATCAAGATGTCGTCAAGGTAAACAAAGACAAACTTGTTGCATATCACAAAGAACATCGTTGACAAGAGCCTGGAACATGGCGGGGGCGTTGGTAAGACCAAGCGGTATGACAAGATACTCGTAATGGTCTGTCAGAGACGGTCTTCCACTCGTCTCCTTCACAGATCTGGACGAGATGGTAAGCATTGCGCAGGTCAAGTTTTGTGAAAATAACAGCATCCTACAAGAGTTCAAAACCTGACGAGACAAGTGGCTGTGGGTATCGGTTCTTGACTGTAATATTGTTTAGCCCTCTGTAGTCTTTGCAAGGCCTAAGGGTCTTGTCTCTCTTCTCAACAAAGAAGAAAGCCACACCAGCCGGAGACGAAGGGGGATGAATGATTCCTGCAGCCAAAGACTCATTCACATATTTTTCCATCGCTTCCCTCTCAGGTCTGGAGAGGGAGTAAATACCACCACGAGGGGGAGAGGTTCCAGGCAGAAGGTCAATGGGAGGGAAGTGATGTTGCCTTGGCCTTGCTGAAAACCTCTTGGACGTCGTGGTACTCCGCAGAAACTCCTGCTATGTCTGGTTGAAGACCAGAGTTGTCACTAGATTGCGCTGCAGGAATGGCTTGTTGAGGCAGATCTGACAACAAGATGGGCTCCAGCCAGTTACTGACCCTATAAACCAATCAATATGTGGGTTATGACGGATAAGCCAAGGATCACAGGATGCTGTGGAGTCTTTATCATGTCAAAATGGATGGTCTCATGGTAGTAACAAGTGAACTGGAACAGTGCGAAGTGTTATGAAACCCAAGAGTCTGCTGTCCAGGGCATTAGCAGGTACAGGTGCTGGAAGAGGTAGTGATTTATCTTTAACTGCAGGCCCAGGTTTTCACCAATAAGACTAAGACTAATTTCAGAGTCAATAAGAGGGGTCACAGTGTGAGTACCACTCTCAAGCAACAGACGAGCTTGAAACTGATGACGTTTTACAGGGAAATGTGTGGAGGAAAGACTCATCCAGACTTCACTTTTTACAGATGAGCCTGCCCCTTTTATTCAATAACTGGAAAGAAATGACTAGGCTTTCCACAGTAGAGACAGAGATTCTCCTGACAGCGGCGATGTCGCTCTTCAGGTGAAAGACTGAAATCTAATGCAGGACGTGAATGTGGTTGGTCGTTGTTCAGGATTTGGTGATCTAACTTGGTTGCCAGATCTATCAAGTTATCAGGATGTGAGGGGAGATTATCAGAAACCAACTCATCCTTTATGTATCAGACCCAAGAGAAAGGCTTCAGTTTGAGCTGTGACGATCCACTGGCTTTGAAGGGCTTGGGTACAGAATTCAGTAGAGCCGTCGGCAACAGTACAGGCCCCGTTGCAATCCCATTAGACCAAACGCTGCATCGTCCAGAGGATGTGGCTCCAAACAATTAGCAAAACTGTGACAGACTGAGAGAGCGAGAGAGACAGTAGGTCTTGTGTTGAACTTGTGTAGTTGTGGTTTCTCGTTTTATTCAAATCTAAATCAGAACATTAGACACTACACTCTCCTCTCACAACAGTAATATGTATATTACCACAGGTATATATCTGCACTACAGCAGTGATGTCACATGTGTGTCCACAGACTCGGTGCGTCTGGTCTCGGGGTCCGGTCTGGTCCCGGGGTCCGGTCTGTGCTCAGGATCAGTGCAGATCTGGAACGGGTCCTGGACCGGGGTCTGTGACGGGGACTTGGGCCAGCGGGGGGCAGAGGTGCTGTGCAGGGAGCTGGGCTGTGGGGCTCCTTCTCTCCTCGAGGGGGCGCTCTCTCCTCTGGGGCAGACGTTCCACTGTGAGGGCCATGAGTCTGCTCTGATGGACTGTCCCCGCTCCGACTCAAAGACCTGCTCCTCTGGAGCCGCTGTCACCCTCACCTGCACAGGTAAAGGGGCGGGGCTTCAGTGCACAGGTAAAGGCGCGGGGCTTCAGTGCACAGGTAAAGGGGCGGGGCGGGGCTTCACTCTGTCTCTTGTCTGTTCAGAGCCACTCAGGCTGGTGGGAGGGGCCAGTCGCTGTGCTGGGTCTGTGGAGGTGAAGTACAGAGGAGAGTGGAGACGGGTGGAGCCCTATAGACTCTGGGACCAGTTGGACACAGCTGGTGTGTGCAGAGACCTGGACTGTGGCTCTGCTGTTTATGGAGAAGAAAGAGATGATTTTCCACAGAGTTCTGTGTGGTTGGTCTCACCTGACTGTGTGAAGAAGTCTTCAGTGAGAGGATGTGTCTATGATTCATCCTCCCATTCCCGGGGTCTGGAGGTGGTGTGTTCAGGTAAAACTCTGATCTTACATTTTTATGTTTCGCAGATGTTTTTGTAGTCTTTACAAAGAAATGTCAGGTGTAAAATGTTTGACATCCAACCAGAATTTAGATCACACTCCTCTGTATGACACAGAGACACAGGTAAAGTTATTTATATCGCGCTTTTCACAGACACATGTCCCCAAAGATGCATTACAGAACATTATTAATAGAGCGTTATTCATTCACTCCATACCCAGTGGTGGTGCTACTGTTGTAGCCACAGCTGCCCTGGGGCAGACTGACAATCGGTGCCATCGCCCCTCCGACCGCCACCATCACTCACCACACACCACTTTCATACCTATGGTGTGTTTTTTTTTGCCTGGAGGAAACCCATCCAGACACGGGGAACTCGAGAAACTGCACACAGAAAGACCCCTGTGACCCGGGGATCGAATCCAGAACCTTCTTGCTGTGAGACATTAGTGCCCCCGTGCCTCCACTCACAGAGAGAGAGACAGTATCACACAGGTAACTTGGATTCAAATGCAACACAAAGAGCACAGTCAAAATGCAGAAGTCTTCAGTTCAGTTCAGCAGAAAGCCTCCTTCAGTAGGTAACGTTAACTATGACAAATCAGGCTGATAAACAACAAAGGAATATATGAAAGTATTATGTGAACTAAAATATCCTCCAAAACTGGGAAAATTCTCCAATTAGAAAATGGGCTTGGAATAGACTCAGGAACAGGTTCTTAATACAGGGAATGATGCAGAATTTGCCAACAACAGATTTCAGAATACAGAGTTCAGATAGAGAGTGTGAGTGTCTCTCTCGACTGTAAAACAATCTAGCAAAGGCTGAATGGGCAGAGGGAGTTTATACAGACTACCCTGGGCTGATTAGGGAATTTCAATTCAATTCAATTTATTTTTGTAGTGCCCAAAATCGCAACATTTGCCTCTAAGGGCGTTCCAAGATTTGGATGAGTAAAACATACACACAGACATATCAAAACAGGAATAAACAACATTCATGTAAAGCAGCAAATGAAACATGGTCCAGTCATCCCCTGTCCTTAGACCCTCCTTCTCAGCAAGGAAAAACTCCAAAAAACCCAGGGTCCTGGGAAAAAGAAGAAACCTCGGGGAGAACTACAGTGAAGGAGAGATCCACTCCCATGGACGGACAGGCTATAGATGTCCAGGCCCGTGGGCCAGTTCGGTATGACCACAGCTACCCAGGTGGGGGAGGAGCCCGGGCGAGGAGGAGGAGAGGGGTCCGGCTGCCATCAGGCGTCTGAAAGAGTTACACTCCACAGGGGGAGTGGGACAGGGGACAACATGTGAATAGCAATGAACAAACTACAGATGAGAACATAGTAAGTGATGCTGATGAGAAAATAGGAGGAAACAGAGGACAGTGCTCAGGTTGCCACACTTCCCCCAGCTTGTTATCTCCTGCAGCAGCTTATCTTAGTGACATCAACTAAGTAACCTGGTCATAAGCTATTCCGAAGAGGAAGGTTTTAAGCCTGGTCTTAAATAAAGAGACTGTGGAGCCTGTTTAACACCAACAGGGAGTTGATTCCATAACACAGGAGCTTGGTAACTGAAGGCTCTCCCCCCCACTGTACTTTTAGACACTCTAGGAACCACTAATAATCCTGCATTCTGAGAGCGAAGTGCTCTATTTGGCTGATAGGGGACAATGGCATCCTGAAGATATGATGGGGCCATATTGTTTCAGGCTTTGTATGTCAGGAGGAGAACTTTGAATTTAATTCTAAGCTCGACAGGAAGCCAGTGAAGTGATTTTAACACAGGACTGATGTGATCACGTCTTTTGGTTCCTGTTAGGACTTTGGCCGCTGCATTTTGGACCAACTGGAAGCTTCTTAAAGTACCTTTAGCGCAGACGGTGAGCAGAGAATTACAGTAATCTAGTCTGGATGTAACAAATGCATGGATACGTTTTTCAGCATCATTTTTAGGCAAAATATTTCTGATTTTAGTTATGTTTCGCAGGTGAAAATATGCAGTTTTACAAGCTTGGTTTATATGAGCTGTGAATGAGAGATTTTGGTCAAATACGACTCCAAGGTTTTTTACAGTAGAACTAGAGGCTATACTCACATTGTCAAGTGAGATTATCTGGTCGGACAGAGAATCTCTCGGAATGAGAGACAGCTGCAGGAAAAAGAGGGAGGAAGACAGAGGTGGAGCTGGACTGGGGATAAACATGTAAACAATTAGCAAAACTGTGACAGATCCCCCCTCTCGAGGGACGGCTCCTGACATTTGAAAAACAAAGTCTGAACACAGGTGGGAGAAGGGGGATATCACCTGATGACAAGCTAACAGGAGCCCCTAAAAGAGAACACAACTCACGGCAGAAGATGGAGGTGAACTGAGGGCCTCAGTTGGAAACAGTGTCTGAGGGGAGTCCAAGCACCCGGAAAACATGTTGCAACATGAGCTCGGCTGTTTCTTTGGCAGCTGGAAGTTTGGCCAGAGAAATAAAATGGGTCATCTGACTGAACCAGTCAACGACAGATAGGATAGTGGTGAAGTCCAGAGATATATGGCACCAAAGCTGATGGGGAACAGGAAGAGGAAGGAGATGTCCAGCAGGTGCTTGGTAAGTAGGTTTTGACTGGTTACAGACTTGACAGGCATTAACACAATCTCTGGGGTCTTCATTCAGAATTGCTGTTGCAGGACCTCCTTAGTTGGTTGGATGCCGGGATGACTGGTAAGTTTTGAGCTGTGTGCCCACTGTAGAACGTCTGACCTGAGATGTGGTGGAACTAAAAGGGGCAAGTGCTGAGGCCAGGTCGGTCTTCCAAGGCCGCCTTCACTCATTCCTCCATTTCCCAAGATGCTCTTAGTTAGTTAGTTTAGTCTTTATTTGAAAGGGACAATGCACAGAGACATTATGCTCATAAAAACAGATGATCTGCACCAGATTATAGCTACATAGCTAGTTTCCATCTGCAGTCCCTTTTGCATAAATAAATTACAGTGAAAACACACAAGTCAACAATAAGAATCAATCACACTGCCCATTCTGTCATACACACACATACGGCCACATTTACACACTATAAAACACACATAACAGTCAGTGTCGCGCTAGTCGACCGAGTTGGCGATCGCCTAGGGCGGAACTATCGAGCGGTTGCGCGCGCCCGGCGGACATTTAATGGCGACGGACACTTCTGTTCCGAAAAAACACAAGTTGCAAACGTAAAACTGGTAGTGGCAGCGCGAGTTAAGCGTCAAACTCGTGCTTTCTTACCTGCGCGGAACTAAGTATCCACCGACAATCACTGAAGAGGCAGCCGGTAAGATCTGATGCTATTTCGGGCTATATTGAGTTGCTGAGCCGCCACTGGAAACATTTGACTATCGGCTTGTTGTGAGGCGTTCAAGTGCGCTCGGACACACTTCTCACCAGTGATTTTAGTCTATTTGGGAAAAATGTTTATGAATTGAATTAAATTAATTAATTAGTCATATTTAACTGCTATTTTAATGTGAATGCTAGTTTATTGTTTACACTGGAAGTTATGTGAATATTCATGGGGATTATTGTTGTGTGGTTTAAAGGTTTTTACCTGGTGTGAAAATTGGAACTAAATAAAGAATGGAAGACTAATTAAAGGCTTCGTCTGAGTAAAATGGTCAAATCTTCAACTGTGGGTACACGACCCTCTTCAAGTGTGGGGGCACAAGCGCAGAAATCCAGATAACACTTGGCAGTAAAAACCGGGGCTATCTACCAGGCAGCTCAAAGCCTGTGCTCCAGCTCTAAAGCCTGTGCTCCAGCTCTAAAGCCTGTGCTCCAGCTCTAAAGCCTGTGCTCCAGCTCCAAAGCCTGTGCTCCAGCTCTAAAGCCTGTGCTCCAGCTCTAAAGCCTGCACTCCAGCTCCAAAGCCTGCGCTCCAGCTCCAAAGCCTGCTCTCCAGTTCCAAAGCCTGCGCTCCAGCTCCAAAGCCTGTGCTCTAGCTCTAAAGCCTGTGCTCCAGCTTTAATTTCCAAGCTCCAAAGCCCAAGCTCTAAATTCCAAGCTCTAAATTCCAAGCTCCAAAGCCCAAGCTCTAAATTCCAAGCTCTAAATTCCAAGCTCTAAAGCCCAAGCTCCAAAGCCCAAGCTCTAAATTCCAAGCTTCAAAGCCCAAGCTCTAAATTCCAAGCTCCAAAGCCCAAGCTCTAAATTCCAAGCTCCAAAGCCCAAGCTCTGAATTCCAAGCTCCAAAACCCAAGCTCTAAATTCCAAGCTCCAAAACCCAAGCTCTAAATTCCAAGCCCCAAAGCCCAAGCTCTAAATTCCAAGCCCCAAAGCCCAAGCTCTAAATTCCAAGCTCCAAAGCCCAAGCTCTAAATTCCAAGCTCCAAAGCCCAAGCTCTAAATTCCATGCTCCAAAGTCCAAGTTCTAAATTCCAAGCTCCAAAGCCCAAGCTCTAAATTCCAAGCTCCAAAGTCCAAGTTCTAAATTCCAAGCTCCAAAGTCCAAGCTCTAAATTCCAAGCTCCAAAGTCCAAGTTCTAAATTCCAAGCTCCAAAGCCCAAGCCCCAGCTCCAAAATGGCTGAACTTAAGGCCCTGCAGGAACTAAGGACTATTAGAACAACAGCTAAACGGCTATTCTCACGACTCTCAAACACTCTAATGAGATCATGCAAGAGTATGTCAGTGGAGGAGTTGAAGGAGGCTTTTGGGAGGATTACACAAGAGGCGGACAAAGTTATTGACGCAAACGACAATCTTGAGGTTGCATTGATTGAGATAAAGGGAAAAGAAGGGGAGTCTACTTTGAGGGAAGAACAAATTGAAGACATCAAAGTCACAGCAAAAGAGTGTGGAGAGAAGTTGGAAGAAGTTCAGGGGGCGATTCAAAATACAATCTGGAATAATTTTGGGCTCTCAGAATTGTCCACTCACATGGAATTAGCAGAGGGGCAGTGCGAGACCCTCTCAACCGCTGGACCCGACACAAAGTTGGAAGCATATGATTTTATGTTAAGCCAGCTTGAAAAATGGGTCAAGGCAGCCAAGGCATCCTATAACCTGTGGAGCCGGTGGGCCCCAATGCAGGAGAAAGGGGAGTTCCAATGTCGGATGAAGCAAGAAGAGATTGTTTCAGCTAAGCTTGTGTCATACAAGGCCACTGTAGCTACCCCTGGTTTTCTTCAATAAAAGGACGTTACGCTCCGTACTGATGGTCATGTGTGACATTTATTTTCATTCACCAACTTCAACACATGGAACACCGTGAAAACTAAAATAAAGACAGATAGAGAAAACGTCTCAGACTTGCATAAATTACCTCTAAGCAAACATAAATTACAGATAATATATTTACCGTGTTCACCAATACATCACCAGCGGTAGTTAAGTAGCATTTTGACATTTTTCCTCCTTTATTTCTCTCTTATTGTTCTTATCATCGCGGCTACTATATCTCACGCTCTTAGAACTTCCGGGGCAAAGGTGAAGGTCACATGACATAAGGCGCATTGCACAAATAAAATATATAAAAAACAACAATGACGTTCCCACACATCAACAACAGAAAAACAATCACTTCAGGCCCGATGCAATGAAAACACAAACACTGACATCATCGTCAGCTACAGCCACCCTAATACAAACAAGGGTCGAGCAGGAAGTGAATCGAGCTACTGTTCCTTGCCTCCAAGCACCTGCCATTAAACTGAGGCCCACTGCTCTCCCTCCATTTGATGGGTGCAGGAGAAACTTTTACAGCTGGAGGAAGGACTGGGAGGCTCTCCAGGCACAGGGAGAACCTTCAGGCTCAAAGGAAGTCCGTAAATTCCAGTTGCTGGACAGCCTGGAAGAAAAAGTTTTAAGAGATCTTCGTCTGTCAACTTGTGGGACGGCAGAGGAGATTTTCCGCATCTTAGAAAACCGATTTGGTAATAAAACAGCTATAGCTCTGGAAATAGTTGAGGAGCTTCAGGCCTTGCCGCCAGTAAAAGGTCATCAGCCTAAGAAGATTGTGGATCTCATACGAGTGGTTGAGAAAGCTTTAAGCGACCTAATTGAGCTTGGCAACACAGGGGCCCTCAAGAATCCATTAATGACCAAGTCTTTAGAAAGTAAGCTGCCTGAGGTCCTGAAGATGGAGTGGCTTTTGTTTGTAGCAGGGAAACGAGGCATAGAACCCCACATGGATCGATTTGACATGCTGCTCTCATTCCTAAAAAGTCAAGAAGGAATCTATGAGGAGTTGGAGCAATTACGGGATGAGGAACCTGCAAGAAAAGAGCCAAAAGCTCTGGCAAAGCATGCCAGAACAAAGGCTACCAGAACCGCCAACCCTCATGGAGCCTGCACTGTGTGTGGGGAAAGTGGGCACCAGCAAAGGCTGTACAGATGCAAGAAATTCAAAGCACTCAACTTAGCTGAAAAGAAGGAAGCTCTCCGCCAGTCTGGGGCCTGCAAGAACTGTCTGGAGGTTCATGAAGACGGAGAGTGCAAGACAGCTTTTCTGTGCAAAGGTGAAAACTGTAAGGGAAGAGGAGGCACTGAGCACCACTATCTCCTGTGCCCCAACTCGGCAAATAGAGGTCCGCCTAAGGGAAGGCCAAAGTCTAGCCCGGTGGTACATAGGGCTAAGAAGTGCACAGAAGACCAGGAGGAGTTCCTTACAAGGTTGACCCCAGAGCTGGCTCAGCAATGCCGAAATGTCTTTTGCAATACAGCAGCAAGGACACTCAACTCCGCTATGAGTGGAAGATTGCTGGAGCAAAACAGCCTGAGAGAGTTCCCGGTCATTATGATGATTCTAGAAGTCACAGCAAATGCAGGGCAGCGGATAGGAACTCTAATAGACCTGGCATCGGACACCAATTATATAACTCATAAGGCTGCAGACGAATTGAACTTGCGCAGTAAAGATGTTACTTTGGTTGTCCACGGAGTAGGGGGCATGCAAATTACGGTGGAGACGAAGCGATATCTCCTGAAGATCCGGGTTGGCACTACAAAAGGCACCCTGAGATCTCATCAACTTGTTTGTTATGGGCTTGACAGTATTGCTGAGATCCACCATCATGTTCCTGCAAGCAAACTCCAGAAAATCTTTCCAGATATTCCCATTCAGGAACTAGTCAGACCCACAGAAATCAAGCTACTCATCAGCCACAAGGAGGGCAGGCTTGTGCCTCAAAAAGTGTGCTCTGTTGGCGACCTTGTCTTGTGGGATGGTCTGTTGAGAAAAACTGTGGCTGGCTCTCACCCAGATCTCGTTGAAGATGTAAATGTCACGGCTCATGCATCAAGAACGCACTTTGCCCGCTCAATGCGAACCGCTGCTTCAAGGTATGAAGAACTTCTCCACAAGAGCATGACCACTCCACACCAGGCTACCCTGGCAACCACTTCAAGCGCCCATCGAGAATTTTTGGAATGGTGGAAGTGGGACAGCATCGGTGCCGCCTGCGAGCCTAAGTGCGGGGGCTGTCGTTGTGGAAGGTGCCAGCCTGGAGGGAAGGAGATGACCCTCTCTGAAGAGCGAGAATTTGAGCTGGTAAAGAGTGGGCTGACATATGTGGCTGGGGACCATCATTGTGATGAACCCCATTGGCATGCAAAGTACCCCTGGACAGAGGACCCTGCAACCCTGCCAGACAATAGGAGAGCTGTAGAGGCAACATTCATGAGGACAGAACGGCAGCTGGCCAAGGAACCTAAGTGGAAGGCAGCTTACAAGGCGCAAGTTCACGAAATGGTCGAAAGGAAGGCTGCCATCAAGCTGTCAAAGGAAGAGCTGAAGAGCTGGGCTGGACCTGTTTGGTACATCAGCCACCTCATTGCTCCGAACCCCCGCTCAGTTACCACGCCTGTACGCCTCGTCTGGAACAGCAGCCAAAAGTTTAAAGGCCAAAGCTTGAATGACCTTCTCCTCAAGGGCCCAGATGTTCTGAACAACATAAGAGCGGTTCTCATAGGATTCCAGCAAGGTGTCTTCACTGCACTTGGTGACATTAAAAAGATGTATAATTCTGTCTGGCTCGAGGACCGAGAAATGCATCTTCACCGCTTTCTGTGGAGGGACTCTGAGGCCGAAGAAATTGAGGAATACGCCATCACAAGAGTCAACATTGGCGATAAGCCAGCTGGATGTATCGCGCAAGTAGCTATGCGAGAGACTGCAGGCCTGCCAGAGTTTGCGCACCTTAAGGAGGAGCGTCGAGTGCTGGAGGAAGATGCATACGTTGATGATATACTCACCTCTCTTGACAACTGGTGTCACCTACAACGTATAACAGCAAACATCGGGCAGATCCTCAAAGCAGGCGGGTTCCAGCTGAAGCCGTGGGCTTACTCTGGCCAAAGTGGGAGGGGTGACTATAAGGACCAGGAGAGAACCGTCGGTGCTGCGTCTTTCGTCCTCCCGAATCAGCTGTCGGAGGAGGACAATAAGGCGCTTGGCATGGGCTACACTCCAGTTAATGACGAACTCCACCTTATGGTATCCGTGAACTTCTCAAAAAAGCGGAGAAAGATGAGGCTGGGGAAAGATTTGTCAAAGGAAGAAGTAAGATCACAGACACCAAATCCACTTACCCGACGAGAACTCCTAAGTCAAGTTTCAGGGCTGTACGACCCCCTAGGGCTGGTGACACCTGTTAAACAAAAGGGGGCAATTCTCGTGAGAAGAGCTTTTCAGGAAGTAAAAGGAAAGTTTGGCCAAGCCGAGAGCACATGGGATACTGCATTGTCGGAGGGCCTAAGAGAAGATGCCATCTGCCTCCTTGAAGATTATGCTGAGCTTGGCAAGTTAAGGTTCCCCAGGGCATTGACACCTCCTGGCGCAAAAGATCTGCCCTACGGAGTAACATTTTCTGATGGCAGCGAGCATTCTTATGGAGCGGTGTTATACCTGAGGTGGGCCTGCCGGCAAGACGTAGTCATACAGTTGGTCGAGTCTAAGGCTAAGTTGACGCCATTGGACCATAAAGGAGATGCTGTCAAGACGGACGTTTGTGGCGCTGTCTATGCTGCTCGCCTGAAGAAATACTTTGAGAAAAGTTCCAGGATTCGTGTGGAGAAGTGGTACCACCTAGTTGATAGCCAGACAGTCCTGGGAGCAGTCCAGCGTGAAAGCTACGGGTACCAGACCTTCTTCGCCAACCGAATGGAAGACTAATTAAAGGCTTCGTCTGAGTAAAATGGTCAAATCTTCAACTGTGGGTACACGACCCTCTTCAAGTGTGGGGGCACAAGCGCAGAAAGTATTTACAAGATCAATAAAAGACACACAATCAATGTTGGCAGGTTTGATTAGTCTCAAGCCACTTTCTTAGTTCTTGTGAAAAGGTTTTATGGTTTGTTAGACTTTTCAGTTCATTCGGAAGATTGTTCCGCTCTTTAATTCCACTGTAGGAAAAGGCTGTTTGAGGAAATTATGAATTGGTATAGCACACTGCCCCCTGGTGGAGGCACGTGTGGTTCTGGTTGTGACAGTGGAGGTGTAATGGATAAAGTGTTTGAGAGGTGCGGGAGCTGAGGGATGTAGGATTCTATGAACCGTGCGGATTGAAGCAAATCTTTGGATGTTGTCAAAGCTGAGCAGATGGTATTTTTGAAGGATATTGCAGTTATGATGTGTTCTTGGTTTCTTCTCAAGGACTTTTATGGCTTGTTTGTGGAGTGATTCTAACCGCTTAAGGGTGGTTTTGCTTGACTGTGACCAGCAGGTGATACAGTAATAGAATCAGGACATGATCATTGCATTGAAATAGGTGTGTGCTGCTTCCTGTGTGAGTGAGTTCCTGATGGATTTAAATGTTTTGATATTGTATTGGAGGTTTTGGCACAGTTGTTTGACATGTTTTGTAAAGGTGAGAGTGGGATCTTCCTTAGACTTTGAGAAAATCAAGATGTCGTCAAGGTAAACAAAGACAAACTTGTTGCATATCACAAAGAACATCGTTGACAAGAGCCTGGAACATGGCGGGGGCGTTGGTAAGACCAAGCGGTATGACAAGATACTCGTAATGGTCTGTCAGAGACGGTCTTCCACTCGTCTCCTTCACAGATCTGGACGAGATGGTAAGCGTTGCGCAGGTCAAGTTTTGTGAAAATAACAGCATCCTACAAGAGTTCAAAACCTGACGAGATGAGTGGCTGTGGGTATCGGTTCTTGACTGTAATATTGTTTAGCCCTCTGTAGTCTTTGCAAGGCCTAAGGGTCTTGTCTCTCTTCTCAACAAAGAAGAAAGCCACACCAGCCGGAGACGAAGGGGGATGAATGATTCCTGCAGCCAAAGACTCATTCACATACTTTTCCATCACTTCCCTCTCAGGTCTGGAGAGGGAGTAAATACCACCACGAGGTGGAGAGGTTCCAGGCAGAAGGTCAATGGGAGAGAAGTGATGTTGCCTTGGCCTTGCTGAAAACCTCTTGGAGGTCGTGGTACTCCACAGAAACTCCTGCTATGTCTGGTTGAAGACCAGAGTTGTCACTAGATTGCGCTTCAGGAATGGCTTGTTTGAGGCAGATCTGACAACAAGATGGGCTCCAGCCAGTTACTGACCCTATAAACCAATCAATATGTGGGTTATGACGGATAAGCCAAGGATCACAGGATGCTGTGGAGTCTTTATGATGTCAAAATGGATGGTCTCATGGTAGTAACAAGTGAACTGGAACAGTGCGAAGTGTTATGGAACCCAAGAGTCTGCTGTCCAGGGCATTAGCAGGTACAGGTGCTGGAAGAGGTAGTGATTTATCTTTAACTGCAGGCCCAGGTTTTCACCAATAAGACTAAGACTAATTTCAGAGTCAATAAGAGGGGTCACAGTGTGAGTAGAGCTGGGCGGTATGACCAAAAATTGTTATCACGGTATTTTTTTAAATTATCACGGTATTACGGTATTTAACGGTATTTTTGTCTTTGGCTAAGTGGAGTGTGATAGAGTTGGTAATATCATTCCAACGTTTGCTTTTCTTGTCATAGACGGTCCCTTTAGACGGAGTGCGCGGAGCCGTGCCCGGGCGAGAGAGGTAAAGCGCGAGTGCGCGGAGCCGCGCCCGAGCGAGAGAGCGGAGAGCACGGGTGCGCGGAGCCGTGCCCGGGCGAAAAGGTGAAGAGCGGGTGCGCGGAGCCGCGCCTGAGCGCACCCGCGCTCTCGCCCGTGTCACAAAACACTACACAGACGGTCCCTTTAGCAAACGCGCCTAACACTACACAGACGGTCCCTTTAGCAAACGCGCCTACCAGGGACGTCTGTGTAGTGTTTTGTGCTGCAGTGCCAACGTTACGCAGAGATTGGGGAGAAGATGCAGATTTTACTTTCTACTCAACTCGCTATCCTTACCTGGCGTGTTGGCTTGTTTGGTGTAACACTGAAAAACAGCCCCTGCTCAATCTACCGCTGTGCGACGTTCCGCCGCTCTGTGTTGCCGACATATGCGCGCACACACGGTATGGCGGTAAATAAAAAATTCATATCATAAAAATAAAAATTACCGGTATACCGGTTCAAACGGTATACCGCCCAGCCCTAAGTGTGAGTACCACCCTCAAGCAACAGACGAGCTTGAAACTGATGACGTTTTACAGGGAAATGTGTGGAGGAAAGACTCATCCAGACTTCACTTTTTACAGATGAGCCTGCCCCTTTTATTCAATAACTGGAAAGAAATGACTAGGCTTTCCACAGTAGAGACAGAGATTCTCCTGGCAGCGGCGATGCCGCTCTTCAGGTGAAAGACTGAAATCTAATGCAGGACGTGAATGTGGTTGGTCGTTGTTCAGGATTTGGTGATCTAACTTGGTTGCCAGATCTATCAAGTTATCAGGATGTGAGGGGAGATTATCAGAAACCAACTCATCCTTTATGTATCAGACCCAAGAGAAAGGCTTCAGTTTGAGCTGTGACGATCCACTGGCTTTGAAGGGCTTGGGTACAGAATTCAGTAGAGCCGTTGGCAACAGGACAGGCCCCGTTGCAATCCCATAAGACCAAACGCTGCATCGTCCAGAGGATGTGGCTCCAAACAATGAGCAAAACTGTGACAGACTGAGAGAGCGAGAGAGACAGTAGGTCTTGTGTTGAACTTGTGTAGTTGTGGTTTCTCGTTTTACTCAAATCTAAATCAGTCATTAGACACTACACTCTCCTCTCACAACAGTAATATGTATATTACCACAGGTATATATCTGCACTACAGCAGTGATGTCACATGTGTGTCCACAGACTCGGTGCGTCTGGTCTCGGGGTCCGGTCTGGTCTCGGGGTCCAGTCTGTGCTCAGGATCAGTGCAGATCTGGAATGGGTCCTGGACCGGGGTCTGTGATGGGGACTTGGGCCAGCGGGGGGCAGAGGTGCTGTGCAGGGAGCTGGGCTGTGGGGCTCCTTCTCTCCTCCAGGGGGCGCTCTCTCCTCTGGGGCAGACGTTCAACTGTGAGGGCCATGAGTCTGCTCTGATGGACTGTCCCCGCTCCGACTCAAGGACCTGCTCCTCTGGAGCCGCTGTCACCCTCACCTGCACAGGTAAAGGGGCGGGGCTTCAGTGCACAGGTGAAGGGGCGGGGCTTTAGTGCACAGGTAAAGGGGCGGGGCTTCACTCTGTGTCTTGTCTGTTCAGAGCCGCTCAGGCTGGTGGGAGGGGCCAGTCGCTGTGCTGGGACTGTGGAGGTGAAGCACAGAGGAGAGTGGAGACGGGTGGAGGTGGTGCCCTATAGCTGGGACCAGTTGGTCACAGCTGGTGTGTGCAGAGACCTGGACTGTGGCTCTGCTGTTTATGGAGAACAAAGAGATGATTTTCCACAGAGTTCTGTGTGGAGGGTGTCATCTGACTGTGTGAAGAAGTCTTCAGTGAGAGGATGTGTCTCTGGTTCATTCTCCTCTTCCTCGGGTATGGAGGTGGTGTGTTCAGGTAAAACTCTGATCTTACATTTTTATGTTTCGCAGATGTTTTTGTAGTCTTTACAAAGAAATGTCAGGTGTAAAATGTTTGACATCCAACCAGAATTTAGATCACACTCCTCTGTATGACACAGAGACACAGGTAAAGTTATTTATATCGCGCTTTTCACAGACACATGTCCCCAAAGATGCATTACAGAACATTATTAATAGAGCGTTATTCATTCACTCCATACCCAGTGGTGGTGCTACTGTTGTAGCCACAGCTGCCCTGGGGCAGACTGACAATCGGTGCCATCGCCCCTCCGACCGCCACCATCACTCACCACACACCACTTTCATACCTATGGTGCTTTTTTTTTGCCTGGAGGAAACCCATCCAGACACGGGGAACTCGAGAAACTGCACACAGAAAGACCCCTGTGACCCGGGGATCGAATCCAGAACCTTCTTGCTGTGAGACGTTAGTGCCCCTGTGCCTCCACTCACAGAGAGAGAGACACAGTATCACACAGGTAACTTGGATTCAAATGCAACACAAAGAGCACAGTCAAAATGCAAAAGTCTTCAGTTCAGTTCAGCAGAAAGCCTCCTTCAGTAGGTAACGTTAACTATGACAAATCAGGCTGATAAACAACAAAGGAATATATGAAAGTATTATGTGAACTAAAATATCCTCCAAAACTGGGAAAATTCTCCAATTAGAAAATGGGCTTGGAATAGACTCAGGAACAGGTTCTTAATACAGGGAATGATGCAGAATTTGCCAACAACAGATTTCAGAATACAGAGTTCAGATAGAGAGCGTGAGTGTCTCTCTCGACTGTAAAACAATCTAGTAAAGGCTGAATGGGCAGAGGGAGTTTATATAGACTACCCTGGGCTGATTAGGGAATTTCAATTCAATTCAATTTATTTTTGTAGTGCCCAAAATCGCAACATTTGCCTCTAAGGCCGTTCCAAGATTTGGATGAGTAAAACATACACACAGACATATCAAAACAGAAATAAACAACATTCATGTAAAGCAGCAAATGAAACATGGTCCAGTCATCCCCTGTCCTTAGACCCTCCTTCTCAGCAAGGAAAAACTCCAAAAAACCCAGGGTCCTGGGAAAAAGAAGAAACCTCGGGGAGAACTACAGTGAAGGAGAGATCCACTCCCATGGACGGACAGGCTATAGATGTCCAGGCCCGTGGGCCAGTTCAGTATGACCACAGCTACCCAGGTGGAGAAGGAGCCGGGCGAGGAGGAGGAGGAGCCGGGCGAGGAGGAGGAGAGGGGTCCAGCTGCCATCAGGCGTCTGAAAGAGTTACACTCCACAGGGGGAGTGGGACAGGGGACAACATGTGAATAGCAATGAACGAGCTACAGATGAGAACATAGTGAGTGATGCTGATGAGAAAATAGGAGGAAACAGAGGACAGTGCTCAGGTTGCCACACTTCCCCCAGCTTGTTATCTCCTGCAGCAGCTTATCTTAGTGACATCAACTAAGTAACCTGGTCATAAGCTATTCCGAAGAGGAAGGTTTTAAGCCTGGTCTTAAATAAAGAGACTGTGGAGCCTGTTTAACATCAACAGGGAGTTGATTCCATAACACAGGAGCTTGGTAACTGAAGGCTCTCCCCCCCACTGTACTTTTAGACACTCTAGGAACCACTAATAATCCTGCATTCTGAGAGCGAAGTGCTCTATTTGGCTGATAGGGGACAATGGCATCCTGAAGATATGATGGGGCCATATTGTTTAAGGCTTTGTATGTCAGGAGGAGAACTTTGAATTTAATTCTAAACTCGACAGGAAGCCAGTACAGTGATTTTAACACAGGACTGATGTGATCACGTCTTTTAGTTCCTGTTAGGACTCTGGCCACTGCATTTTGGACCAACTGGAAGCTTCTTAAAGTACCTTTAGCGCAGACGGTGAACAGAGAATTACAGTAATCTAGTCTGGATGTAACAAATGCATGGATACGTTTTTCAGTATCATTTTTAGGCAAAATATTTCTGATTTTAGTTATGTTTCACAGGTGAAAATATGCAGTTTTACAAGCTTGGTTTATATGAGCTGTGAATGAGAGATTTTGGTCAAATACGACTCCAAGGTTTTTTACAGTAGAGCTAGAGGCTATACTCACATTGTCAAGTGAGATTATCTGGTCGGACAGAGAATCTCTCGGAATGAGAAACAGCTGCAGGAAAAAGAGGGAGGAAGACAGAGCTGGAGCTGGACTGGGGATAAACATGTAAACAATTAGCAAAACTGTGACAGATCCCCCCTCTCGAGGGACGGCTCCTGACATTTGAAAAACAAAGTCTGAACACAGGTGGGAGAAGGGGGATATCACCTGATGACAAGCTAACAGGAGCCCCTAAAAGAGAACACAACTCACGGCAGAAGATGGAGGTGAACTGAGGGCCTCAGTTGGAAACAGTGTCTGAGGGGAGTCCAAGCACCCGGAAAACATGTTGCAACATGAGCTCGGCTGTTTCTTTAGCAGCTGGAAGTTTGGCCAGAGAAATAAAATGGGTCATCTGACTGAACCAGTCAACGACAGATAGGATAGTGGTGAAGTCCAGAGATATATGGCACCAAAGCTGATGGGGAACAGGAAGAGGAAGGAGATGTCCAGCAGGTGCTTGGTAAGTAGGTTTTGACTGGTTACAGACTTGACAGGCATTAACACAATCTCTGGGGTCTTCATTCAGAATTGCTGTTGCAGGACCTCCTTAGTTGGTTGGATGCCGGGATGACTGGTAAGTTTTGAGCTGTGTGCCCACTGTAGAACGTCTGACCTGAGATGTGGTGGAACTAAAAGGGGCAAGTGCTGAGGCCAGGTCGGTCTTCCAAGGCCGCCTTCACTCATTCCTCCATTTCCCAAGATGCTCTTAGTTAGTTTAGTCTTTATTTGAAAGGGACAATGCACAGAGACATTATGCTCATAAAAACAGATGATCTGCACCAGATTATAGCTACATAGCTAGTTTCCATCTGCAGTCCCTTTTGCATAAATAAATTACAGTGAAAACACACAAGTCAACAATAAGAATCAATCACACTGCCCATTCTGCCATACACACACATACGGCCACATTTACACACTATAAAACACACATAACAGTCAGTATTTACAAGATCATCAATAAAAGACACACAATCAATGTTGGCAGGTTTGATTAGTCTCAAGCCACTTTCTTAGTTCTTGTGAAAAGGTTTTATGGTTTGTTAGACTTTTCAGTTCATTCGGAAGATTGTTCCACTCTTTAATTCCACTGTAGGAAAAGGCTGTTTGAGCAAATGACGTTTTGCGCTTTGGTATAGCACACTGCCCCCTGGTGGAGGCACGTGTGGTTCTGGTTGTGACAGTGGAGGTGTAATGGATAAAGTGTTTGAGAGGTGCGGGAGCTGAGGGATGTAGGATTCTATGAACCGTGCGGATTGAAGCAAATCTTTGGATGTTGTCATAGCTGAGCAGATGGTATTTTTGAAGGATATTGCAGTTATGATGTGTTCTTGGTTTCTTCTCAAGGACTTTTATGGCTTGTTTGTGGAGTGATTCTAACCGCTTAAGGGTGGTTTTGCTTGACTGTGACCAGCAGGTGATACAGTAATAAAATCAGGACATGATCATTGCATTGAAATAGGTGTGTGCTTCTTCCTGTGTGAGTGAGTTCCTGATGGATTTAAATGTTTTGATATTGTATTGGAGGTTTTGGCACAGTTGTTTGACATGTTTTGTAAAGGTGAGAGTGGGATCTTCCTTAGACTTTGAGAAAATCAAGATGTCGTCAAGGTAAACAAAGACAAACTTGTTGCATATCACAAAGAACATCGTTGACAAGAGCCTGGAACATGGCGGGGGCGTTGGTAAGACCAAGCGGTATGACAAGATACTCGTAATGGTCTGTCAGAGACGGTCTTCCACTCGTCTCCTTCACAGATCTGGACGAGATGGTAAGCGTTGCGCAGGTCAAGTTTTGTGAAAATAACAGCATCCTACAAGAGTTCAAAACCTGACGAGATGAGTGGCTGTGGGTATCGGTTCTTGACTGTAATATTGTTTAGCCCTCTGTAGTCTTTGCAAGGCCTAAGGGTCTTGTCTCTCTTCTCAACAAAGAAGAAAGCCACACCAGCCGGAGACGAAGGGGGATGAATGATTCCTGCAGCCAAAGACTCATTCACATACTTTTCCATCACTTCCCTCTCAGGTCTGGAGAGGGAGTAAATACCACCACGAGGGGGAGAGGTTCCAGGCAGAAGGTCAATGGGAGGGAAGTGATGTTGCCTTGGCCTTGCTGAAAACCTCTTGGAGGTCGTGGTACTCCACAGAAACTCCTGCTATGTCTGGTTGAAGACCAGAGTTGTCACTAGATTGCGCTGCAGGAATGGCTTGTTTGAGGCAGATCTGACAACAAGATGTGCTCCAGCCAGTTACTGACCCTATAAACCAATCAATATGTGGGTTATGACGGATAAGCCAAGGATCACAGGATGCTGTGGAGTCTTTATGATGTCAAAATGGATGGTCTCATGGTAGTAACAAGTGAACTGGAACAGTGCGAAGTGTTATGGAACCCAAGAGTCTGCTGTCCAGGGCATTAGCAGGTACAGGTGCTGGAAGAGGTAGTGATTTATCTTTAACTGCAGGCCCAGGTTTTCACCAATAAGACTAAGACTAATTTCAGAGTCAATAAGAGGGGTCACAGTGTGAGTACCACTCGCAAGCAAGAGACGAGCTTGAAACTGATGACGTTTTACAGGGAAATGTGTGGAGGAAAGACTCATCCAGACTTTTTACAGATGAGCCTGCCCCTTTTATTCAATAACTGGAAAGAAATGACTAGGCTTTCCACAGTAGAGACAGAGATTCTCCTGACAGCGGCGATGTCGCTCTTCAGGTGAAAGACTGAAATCTAATGCAGGACGTGAATGTGGTTGGTCGTTGTTCAGGATTTGGTGATCTAACTTGGTTGCCAGATCTATCAAGTTATCAGGATGTGAGGGGAGATTATCAGAAACCAACTCATCCTTTATGTATCAGACCCAAGAGAAAGGCTTCAGTTTGAGCTGTGACGATCCACTGGCTTTGAAGGGCTTGGGTACAGAATTCAGTAGAGCCGTCGGCAACAGTACAGGCCCCGTTGCAATCCCATAAGACCAAACGCTGCATCGTCCAGAGGATGTGGCTCCAAACAATTAGCAAAACTGTGACAGACTGAGAGAGCGAGAGAGACAGTAGGTCTTGTGTTGAACTTGTGTAGTTGTGGTTTCTCGTTTTATTCAAATCTAAATCAGAACATTCGACACTACACTCTCCTCTCACAACAGTAATATGTATATTACCACAGGTATATATCTGCACTACAGCAGTGATGTCACATGTGTGTCCACAGACTCGGTGCGTCTGGTCTCGGGGTCCGGTCTGGTCTCGGGGTCCGGTCTGGTCTCGGGGTCCGGTCTGGTCTCGGGGTCCGGTCTGTGCTCAGGTTCAGTGCAGATCTGGAACGGGTCCTGGACCGGGGTCTGTGACGGGGACTTGGGCCAGCGGGGGGCAGAGGTGCTGTGCAGGGAGCTGGGCTGTGGGGCTCCTTCTCTCCTCCAGGGGGCGCTCTCTCCTCTGGGGCAGACGTTCCACTGTGAGGGCCATGAGTCTGCTCTGATGGACTGTCCCCATGCCGACTCAAGGACCTGCTCCTCTGGAGCCGCTGTCACCCTCATCTGCACAGGTAAAGGGGCGGGGCTTCAGTGCACAGGTAAAGGGGCGGGGCTTCACTCTATGTTCAGACTGCAGGGTTTAATGCTCAATTTGGATATTTTGTGAAATCTGATTTTTTTTGCCATGTAGTTCACATTACCAATTAAATACGACTTGTTTGTGATCTCCAGTGTGACCTTTAAATGCCACAGATTTGTCCCACATGAGCACTGGACGACACAAAGACATCACAGCAGCTCAGTGTTTATGGAAGTCGCCTAAACCTAAACCCTAACAATTTTACAGATGCTGTCTTTCCACTGTCGCAGGAGGAAACACGTCTTCGGTCTATTTCAGTAGCGAACACGTCGGCGTTGGGCTGTATTGGCTCACAGCAGGTGCTTGTTGCAGCACAACAGCCAACTTCTTGTTTGTTGATGCCGTGTAGGTCGGGTGAATGTGACCTGGCCGTTCAGACTGAAGTTGCATGTCAAAAGATCAAATCTGTTTCGGTTTTAGGAGCACATATTCAAGTGGCCTGGGTTGCATTTGAAAAAATCGTATCTGTGTCGTTCAGATGGTTATTAAAAGATCAGATTACAGGTCACATAAAAAAATCGCCATTGTCTTGTCTGTTCAGAGCCGCTCAGGCTGGTGGGAGGGGCCAGTCGCTGTGCTGGGACTGTGGAGGTGAAACTCAGAGGAGAGTGGAGACGGGTCTATCAGCTCCATAAACGCTCAACCCAGGAGGCTGCAGCTGCTGTGTGCAGAGCCCTGGACTGTGGCTCTGCTGTTTATGGAGGAAACAGAAAGGATTTTCCACACAGTCCTGTGTGGAGGGTCAGACCTGACTGTGTGAAGACGTCCACAGTGAGAGGATGTGTCATTGGTTCATTCTCCTCTTCCTGGGGTCTGGAGGTGGTGTGTTCAGGTAAAACTCTGATCTTACATTTTTATGTCTCTCAGATGTTTTTTCTAGTTGCTCCAGGTGTAAAATGGTTTAGTCCTGGTTTAGTCCTGGTTTAGTCCTGGTTTAGTCCTGGTTTCTGAGCTGTGTTCTGTTGTTTCAGGTCAAGGCCAGAGGCGGCGCTAGAGAGAGGCCCCGGCTGTGAGACCTGTTCAGATCTGAATTGGTCCTGTTTCAGATACATTAGCTTCATTAGCTTCATTAGCTTCAATAGAATTGTCAGTATCTTTTACTGTATTCATCATCATTATTATTATCATTATTGATATTGTTTTCTCTTAGCTGACACAACCCAAAACATGCACTGTAGGTGTTAAAGTTTTGTGTGAGTGTTGGTGGTGGTCGGCGCCTCCGTCAGTCTGTCCCAGGGCAACTGTGGCTACAACAGTAGCACCACCACCGGGTCTGGAGTGACTGAAGATGCTCTGTAATAATCCTCTGTAAAGCGTTTTTGTGACATCTGTCTGTGAAAAGCGCTGTATAAATAAACACTTATTTCTGTCTGTGTATTTTACTGTGGATTGATCCCAGTGAAATAAAGCTGATGTGATGAGGAACTGAAGGAGCTCAGACCAACATCTCGCTCTGCACTTTAACCACTAGATGGCACAGTTGTATAGTAATAGTTCCTCATGTTGTTCATGTTCACATGATGGGAACATATTTCTCTAATAACTTATTTAACAGGATAAAAACATCATCTTATTTTGGCCCACCTGTTTTGTTTTCAGGGAAAATAATTGGATTGACTTCCAAAAAGTTGTCTAGAAAATGTCCATCTTCTTTGAGTTTGTCAAATAGATCCATCCAGTTTTGAACACATTCACTTCGCATGTGAGACTCCATCGTTCAAAAGATACCGGCTCTGTTTCTGCTTGGTTTCCAGAATAATCCAAAAAGCGCTGAAATTCTGCAGCATGACCTTTCTCTGTCCCTAAACCAAGCCCATAGACCGTATTTCTTTTGAACAGCTTATGATCAGGTCTGACTCTCGTTTGTTTTGTAGATCCCAGCAGAGACGTATCTCTGAGTGTTCTGAGTGTCACGTCCCCACAGCGTCAGCGTCGCTCAAATGAGGCTCTCGATTTCACGGTTACAGGAGTCAGGCTCCATATTTGGAAATCTGACCGCGAGTATCATAGCAACCACAAGAGCCAAACATGATTGAGATGGTTAAATGTGCCGCACTAGGATCTAAAAAGCCTCTGCTGTGTGCTGAATTACACTTTAAAACTCATAAGTATTAGTTTAAAACTTGTAAATAGGACTTTGCAACTTTTATTATTAGATTAAAACTCATAATTATTACTTTAAAACCCATAATAATTAGTGTAAAACTTGTAATTATGACTTTAAAACTCCCATACTTATTTGTGTGTCCTGAGTATTCAGAAATTGTCCTTATTTATTTATTTTTACATGAACGTCTGTCACAATCACAAACCCCTCAAGAATCTTGTCCCTGGACGTGTCAAGATTTATTTCAGTGAATTCACTGACTTCCTTGTTTCAAATACAGCGTCAGTGACTGAAAACGCCGCCTCCACTGGACTAACACAGATACGTTTGTATCATCTGCGTAACGATGGTACATGATGTGGTGGTGCTGAAATTATTTGTTTAAAGTGATAGTTTGTGTTTTTTGACATGAATCTGTACGTCTCCGTCAGCAGAGTCGCATCAACACTGACTTACCTCCCGACAGCGTCTGAGCCGAGTTCTTCCCCAGTTTCAGTGCTGATGAAAGTGTCCGACAAGTTGCCTGGTGTCTTCTCAAAACAATATGTGTTCACTTGGTACTATTTTCTCTCCGGTCGTATCACTGCGTGCTTCGGCCAGTCTATGGCCCCGTCCACACTCATACGTATTCGAGTCGTTTTCCTTGAGGATGCACTGTTCGTCCACACTAATCCGATGGAAAACGGCTCCAGAGACGGAACGATCTGATGGCGCTGATACGCCGACCAAGGAGCTCTAGTTGTCATCCTTACTGGTGTCGTTTAAGATCCTGAAACCAAAAACTTACCCTATAGTAGCCGTTTCCCCAGATGCTTCACAGGAGGGAGATGCTCAGAAATGATTTAACAACAACTCTAATACATGTAAATATGATTTATTTTTACAGATAATAGAGTCAGCCAATTAACAGACAATTTGAGTCTGGATCCCCTTAAAAGCCCAATGCAGGAAGACCCAGAGCGAAGGGGGCAGGTTACATTTATAGTTCCCTAGGACATCCCACTTTTACATCTGGAATTTCCTCAAACAAAAGCTTAAACACAACCCCCAACCATATAAGATCTAACATACTTAATTGTCACCAGGTGTCTCCTGTACTTTTACCCTCTTAGGCTCCAGGCTAGTCGTCTGGAGACCTCAAACTGTTTTACACAGACCAATCGTACATTTACAACCCAACCATTTGTCCCACCAAATGTCCTTAGGGGGCACATCCTCCTAACCTCTGACCCCTTAATGCTCCACACTAGTGGTCCCACAGATAAGGGAATAACCATCCTGAGAAAGGAAATAAAGTATAATCAGCAGTATACCAGATACCTCACCACTTTTTACAATTTCCTTAAACTTATCAAGAGACGCTACGACTTTTAATTTAAGGCCTTTTTGTAACTTATTCCAAGTGCCTGGAGCTGAGTAGGACAGAAAGATATGGATCATCATCAGTGTTTATTTGAGCCGAATAAAATAAAACGAAACAAAACAGAGCAAAGAAGCACAAGCACTTATCCCCTAATACAATTTATAATGAGTAAACTTCTCTTTATACGTTAGAAATTAGATTTAATTTTGTTTAACAGCTCAGCAATGTTGTGATTTTTGTAAATCTGAGAAGAATAAAACTGGAGAAAAGTTGTCTTAAATCAAAGAGTCTGGATTTATTAAAGCAGCTGTGCACAAAATTACAAAGAAGTAAAGAAATCAAAACCTTCTGTCCCTGAACGGCAAAACCGAAACAGTCGACAAACGTCATGAACTCAACATGAGGTAAAACACACGACAGCACTGATCTGAACAACTCTGAAAAGGAGACGACTTGTGTGGGTTAAACTGGGGCAGTGATCAGACTGAACCCAAGGAAACAATAATTCTACATGAACAGAACCTCTGAAGACATAAGGCTTATTTTAGTACATTCCTCCTCGCCTGGATTTTTGTCTTAATTTCACTTTTAAAACTGCCCCTTTTACCCCTAATGAAGTGTTCTACCTCCTTTTGTTCAGTCCAACCTGTTATTTCACAATCTGCTGCTGTAGCTGTGTCATGAGGCTGTGAGAAAAGCTACAGGACCAGAAATAGAGATGGAAAAAAAAAACAACAGAAAATAAAATTCACACTCTTTTATACAAAACCCACAGCAAACATGTAGAAACAACTTTTTGGACATAAAAATGCTTAATTTAGGGCCTCAGCTACAAAAATGTAAAATCTCAAGTCTGTAAGTAAATTAAAAATCTCCTTATTGCCCTAAAAACAAAAAAAGTGCAGTGGCTCCATGACTTTCCTGGTCCAGTCCTGGAAACAGCTCCTGTCAGGACCACGGCCAGAGCCACAGCACTTCTGCATTTCCAGGGTGGAAATTACATTTGGATTTGTTCATTTGGACTGAAATAAACCTTTAAATAAAAATAGAAAGAGATGCACAATTACACACACCGGGGCAGAGTGACAGGAGCACAGTTGCCCCGGGGCAGAGTGGCAGGAGCACAGTTGCCCCGGGACAGAGTGACAGGAGCACAGTTGCCCCGGGGCAGAGTGACAGGAGCACAGTTGCCCCGGGGCAGACTGACAGGAGCACAGTTGCCCCGGGGCAGAGTGACAGGAGCACAGTTGCCCCGGGGCAGACTGACAGGAGCACAGTTGCCCCGGGGCAGACTGACAGGAGCACAGTTGCCCCGGGGCAGACTGACAGGAGCACAGTTGCCCCGGGGCAGACTGACAGGAGCTGCAGTTGTTTTGTGCCGTTCCACTGGGCCTGGTGGAAAAGCAGCAGTGCAGCAGTTAATATTAAAATAAAGAAAATAAAAGTGTGTTTAAAGGTCATTAATTATTAATTATTATACAAGTCTAAGTGTAATTTATGTTCTTTTTTTCCAACAGTGGCATTGGTGATATCAGTGGCTCAAGAATGTACAAGCCACAATAAAGATTTATGAATCCATCAGTACAAAGAACTCTTTATTATCTGCAGAGGGAAGTGCAGGACAAATATTCTTAGATAAGAAGCCTGTGCTTCTATCAATCATGAGATCATCTTTGCACTGTTTCCTTATAACCTCTGTGATATTGCCAAAGTATTCAGTCATCATCCAAATAATGGAATCATGTGTTCCAGCAGAGAGCTTCATGTGACCTTCAGAGGACTTCAGGAAAACGTATTGTTATTTGTAGTTGTTTAAATGGAGCTCGGTAATGTGCCTTTTATAAGACAAATGTTCCTGTAAATAATGTTGACTGAGATGTGCTTATGTCTGTGAGTGACTCTGTGAACTGCTGCTTTTACTGAGTTTGTTTGAGTGTAACTGCTTTGTATTTTTATTCATGTAAATCAGGGACTGCAGAAGGAAACAAGCTGTTTCACTCTAATCTGATGCGGAATATCTCTGTTTTTATGAGCTTAATGTCTGTACATTTACCTTCAAATAAAGGCTAAACTAAACTAAACTAAGAGGAGCTCCAGAACAGCAGAGAGCTTCATGTGTTTCCACTGTCGAGCAGCTGCGTCCAGGCCACACATCACCAAGAGCAGTGAAAGCGTCGGATGCAGTGGTGTAAAGCGTCACTGGACTCTAGAGCAGTGGAGACGCTTCTCTGGAGGGACCGAGCGTCTCCATCTGCAGATCTGATGGACGAGTGTGGGTTTGGCGGCTCCAGGAGAACAGTTCTTGGGGCCAAGTGTAAAGTTTAGTGGAGGGATTCTGGTGTGGGCTTGTTCTTCAGGAGGAGCTTGGACCCTTAGTTTCAGTGAAATGAACTCTGAACTTCAGCAGAACAAGAGAC
This sequence comes from Odontamblyopus rebecca, assembly GCA_030686955.1. Taxonomy (NCBI): domain Eukaryota; kingdom Metazoa; phylum Chordata; class Actinopteri; order Gobiiformes; family Gobiidae; genus Odontamblyopus; species Odontamblyopus rebecca. The sequence continues at coordinate 2,898,140 of CM060664.1, forward strand.
TCTGGACACAGACTGAGACTGAGGCATTTACACACTGTACAGAACAACAACCCACACAGCAAAAAAGGCCTATGAAAGATAAGAAAAAAATACACATTTGGAGGTAAAAATTTCCTATTTTAAGTGAAATTTTCTGCCAGTGCAGGAAGAAATTTCCACGTACAAAGTTTTCTTAAAACAAGACGAAATATGAATCTTGTTCTAAGCAGAAAACACGAGTTTCAAGTATTTATGGCAAGATTTTTCCCCTTATTGGTTTGAGAAGGAAGTTAAAGAGGCTTAACCTGGACTGAGTTCATATAAAAAGTGCTTAGAATAAGTTGTAATATCGAGATAAGATAAATCAGGATGAAATATCTTGAAACAAGTAAAAAAATCTCATCTTATTAAGTTTAAAAATCTTAAACTTGATCTTTCAAGATGAATCTGCTTAATTCAAGTCAGTTTAACTGTGAGAAAATCATTTTTTGCAGTGCAGAGGCCGAATAAAAACTGAATCTGTCATTTCTTCCCCATCCTCTGTGTTTGAGAAAAAAAGATAAATAAAAAGAATCCCTCCCTTAAGCTTGTTAGCACAAAACGCCTGCGTGTGACCTCCACCCACCAGAAAACATCACAATCTTTACAAACTTTTAAAGGGCTCATTTCACCAATGAAACACACTTTAATATGAACTTATTAAACCAGTAAAACACACTTTAAGATGAACTTATTAAACCAGTAAAACACACTTTAATATGAACTTATTAAACCAGTAAAACACACTTTAAGATGAACTTATTAAACCAGTAAAACACACTTTAATATGAACATTATTAAACCAGTAAAACACACTTTAATATGAACTTTATTAAACCAGTAAAACACACTTTAATATGAACTTTATTAAACCAGTAAAACACACTTTAATATGAACTTTATTAAACCAGTAAAACACACTTTAATATGAACTTATTAAACCAGTAAAACACACTTTAATATGAACTTTATTAAACCAGTAAAACACACTTTAATATGAACTTATTAAACCAGTAAAACACACATTAATATGAACTTTACTCTTTTCAGTTGCATCACGGATATTTTTGTAAAGACTGAACATCCCCATTTAACACATCTCAGAATTTTGCTTTGATGGTGAAGCTAATATGTGTTTATCAGGCGTGCGAGCTCCGCTTAAATATTTAAACCCACACTCACTTTATGCACACTGCAGCAACAACTCACTGGACCTGATGAAAACGCTGTGTAAGAAGTATTTTAGGTCTTTTGGCCGATACTTTGAGCTTTGTTCAGGGTGTCAGATAATCATCAAAGTGAAAACAGCTCCACCAACAGTTTTTGGCTGTGATGAGGCTGTCAACATCTTAGGCCTTTGCTCGACCAGGTGGTGCATCCGTGACATGTCCATTAAACACGTCACTGCAGCTTAACCCACTCCTGGCTACACTGCATGAGCTGAAGAATGACAAGAGAGATTGGGGGACTCCACAAACTGTGAGAGGGCCACAGTAAGTGCACATGTGCCCTGGACTGCACACATGTGCCGAGAGAACTAATAGGGACTCTGGGATGGTGCAGTTGTGGACGAGCTGATTGGCCAGGTTGAAACCTGCGCATCACCACCCTGAGAGTGAGCAAAACCCCAGAGAGCCAGAGGCTGTGGGGGAAGGTGCTCTGGTGGATTGGTGTAGCTTTTTTGGGGCTATTGATGTGACATTTGTAGAGCTGGACAGAAGATTTGATCAGGGCAGAAAAAGAGCGAGAGAGAGTTGTCCTCAAAGCAGCAGAGGGAAGGAGTGTAAATCTGGTGTAACTACAGCTCCCAGAGGAGTTTGACACTGACCTTGAACTCCAGCTCAAAATGCTCAGGCCAAGCATCACTGAGCAACTTGCAGATGTCATGAAAGACAGAAGGTGCATCACAGTCCACGATGAAGCATCATGTTTGACCAAGCTCCAAGCCAACAACAGCCGTGTTTTCAGAGGCAGGAAAAACTGATGGAGTTATGTCGGTTCCTTCCCATCTCCATGGCCTCATCAGAGCACACATGGGCACAGAGCCCTATGACCCAGAAAAGACTCACACCTTTCACTGACGCAGGCTCACAGATTCTGAACGTGGACGTCCCCTCATGAAAGACTTTATCTCCACAACCGCAGAGCACCTCGACTTTTGGAAACCTGTAACAGTCAAACACACACCTTCTGTTTTATGTTCGTGTTCAGGTTAGTAGCCTATTTTCTGAAGTTGGTTGGGACGGACTTCCAGGTACAGGCTGACGGGTTTTTGGCTGACGCTTCTCCACCGTATGTTTTTTTTTTGTATTTTTAACGGTCTGCGACACTGCTTTGTGGTCTGTGGGAATCATACACCACTATAACCAACCCAGCACGATACACGAACTGTCGTCATGTCAGTGTGTGGTGGCTGAGTGGCGCTCACGCCTCACAGCAAGAAGGTTCCGGGTTCGATCCCTGGGTCGCCCAGGCCTTTCTGTGTGGAGTTTGCATGTTCTCCCCGTGTCTGGATGGGTTTCCCCCGTCAACTCAAAAAACCTGCTGCAGGTGTGAAAGTGGAGTGTGTGAGTGAAGGTGGAGTTTACACCATCGGGTCTGGAGTGAATGAACAAAGCTCTGTGAATAACGCGTGTGTAAAGCGTCTCTGAGGACATGTGTGTGTGAAAAGAGCTGTAGCTGTTGTTGTGAGGCGACCTTGAGTGTCCAGAAAGGCCCCAAATACATAAAATGCATTTTTATTATTGTTATTTAGACCTGGTTTAGTCCTGGTTTAGACCCGGTTTAGTCCCACTTTAGACCAGTGTCAAGCAAGTGACTTTAAAAAAGTGGAAACTGTTAATTACTGTTATTAAAATAAATAACATTAATTAATAAATATTACATTTAAATATGTATGTTTGTATGTATGTGTGTGTATATGTATATTTATGCAACAAAGATGATGATGGTAGTGATTATAATTGTGGTTATTATGAATTATTCTTTTACATTATGTAACCTGTATTAAGAAATGATCCTGTGGTTTGTTTTTCACATACACGCTGCACGTAGGAAAATGAACTTTGATTCTTTTGAACTCGCTAAACTGAACTGTTTGCTGTTCCACTTCTGTGTTTACCTTTGTGTTGCCTAAATGTGCATGAATCAATACTCTTCTCTGAAATGTACGAATAAATAGAGGCGTCTCTGGTGCTGTTGAGAGATCAGAGACACGTCTCAGAATCAAATGTAAAGGCCTAAACCTCCTGAAAAGAAAAGTCCGGTGTTTGAACACTTCATGTCTTCTGATTTATTGTTTCAAGGGTCCTCAACCGGAGAAACTCACATAATAATAATAATAATAATAATAATAATAATAATAATAATAATAATAATAATAATAATAATAATAATAATAATAAATAAAAAGATTAGGGCTAGCGAGGAGTGGGCCTGTTGCTAGGGGGCATTGCCCCTTGATGGTGGGCTCACCAAAACCTTGCCTCTTTTAATGCTCAGTACAGGACACACACATACACATTATACATTTCAATAAATAACAAATATCACCACTAGAACCACAAAATAAACATTGTATAATGCTAACATAACTCATACAATAACAATACATAGAATTTATTGGGGAAAAAAATGTGGTTGATGACATAATGTGTGATGGCAATAATAAAACTTTTATTATTATTATTATTATTATTATTATTATTATTGGTATTATTTTCCCCATTTTACTCGATGCACACACACTCGCACAGACATACACTCACACACATACATACACCCCCCCCCACCCCCCCGGCCCTTCTGTAAATTGTAAATATTGTATATATCTGCTCTGTCACTGGGTGTTTTTCAATTAAAAAAAAGAAAAAAAGTGGAAACCGTTCAGAGAGAAACAGGTCTGCACAGTCCGGGGACTCAGCGGGCGAAGGACGGCTGCTCAGTGCGGGATGATATCCCCTCGAGGGACCTCGCCTGAGGTGGTGCCAGACTCCGCCGTGATCGTAGTTCTCCTTTAGTCCTTGTTTGGACTTGGTTTAGTCTTGGTTTAGTCTTGGTTCAGTCGTGGTTTGGTCCTGGGTTTCTGACCTGTCGTTTCCCTGTGTTGTTTCAGATCAGGGCGCTAAAGCTGAGTGAGCCCAGTTCAGATCTGAGTTAGTTTGGGGCAGTTTTCGAGTGAACAGCTCCTTTTACCTTTAGTTCAATAGAGAAAAATCCAGGCCTGAAATGATCCAAATGATTCTAGTGAAGGTGTGTGGAGTTTAAAAACACAGAGGAGCACTTCCTGTATCACCACATGACTGTGTTGTGTCTTCAGGTAAATGTGCAGGTTTGTGTGTTAAACGTGTGAATGAAACAAAACAACTCCAGGTGTGTTTGTGATGAGGAAACGATCAGAAACAGTGATCTGACCTTTAAGTGAAAGTTCATGTGACGGGTTTTCATGTTCTGATTCTGGTTTGGTTTGGAGCAGAGTCTCTGTCCTGAAAATATATCACAGTTTTGACATCAGTTCAGTGACTGTTTGTGAAGAAAAGTTCAAAAGTTCTGCATGTCATACGTCTCCATCCAGACAAATCACGCACAAGGACTTTTATGACACTTTAAACCTTCATTTAACTCAATAAAAGTTATTTATTTTAATCTAATTCTAATTCTTTATTTATATTATGAAATTTCTGGCTGTGTCTGAATGTCCACCCGAGTCCCTAAGCCTCAGTCACTGCATAACGCCCCTACAGGGCACAGAGACTCACTACAGACGCTTCACGTGACTCTGGGTGAACAAAGTCTAAAGGCTAAACTCAGATAAACCTTGATTTTTGATGCTGGATTTTACTTGCACAGACTGGATTATTTGCTTTTTGTCTGAGATGTGGAAACGATCGCTCTGTAACCGCCGGAGATAAGGTAAACATCTCACTCTAGCACCTTTACACCACAACGGTTTATTTAGTCGTGTTTTATCCAGGATCAGAGCCACAAAACGGAGCTTTTACCTGCTTCATTCAGTCGTGTTGTGTCCAGTTAAACTCCTGTCGCTGTACGCCGCTGTTTTCCACTTTAAGGTGGTCACAGAGACACTCGGACAGCAGCTGGATGAGACAGAGCGCTCACTAGTCCAGGGGTGGGCAAACTACGGCCCGGGGGCCATATGCGGCCCATTAAGCTTTTTAATCCGGCCTGCCGAACTTGAATAAATTATAATAATAAATCTTGTTGATGTTTTCTTTTCCCTGCAATTCCAGTGTTTCCCAATAGGTGGCGCACTCTAGATATATTGGCCTTTGTGGTGGTGCAGCACATTTTGCTGCATTCATGTGGTGTCAAAATATTCTACTTTCAAGTGTGTGACCGTCTGTGAGCGTCTGCGAGAGTCTGTGAGTGTCTGTGAGCGTCTGCAAGAATCTGTGAGCGTCTGCGAGAGTCTGTGAGCGTCTATGAGCGTCTGTGAGCGTCTGCAAGAATCTGAGAGCGTCTGCAAGAGTCTGTGAGCGTCTGTGAGCGTCTGCGAGGGTCTGCGAGCGTCTGCAAGCATCTGCAAGAGTCTGCAAGCATCTGTGAGTGTCTGTGAGACTCTGCAAGAGTCTGCGAGAGTCTGTGAGCATCTGCGAGCGTCTGCGAGCGTCTGCAAGAATCTGTGAGCGCCTGCGAGCGTCTGCGAGAGTCTGTGAGTGTCTGCGAGCATCTGCAGGCGTCTGCGAGAATCTGTGAGCATCTGCAAGAGTCTGTGAGAGTCTGCGAGCGTCTGCAAGAGTCTGTGAGAGTTTGCGAGCGTCTGCGAGAGTTTGTGAGCGTCTGCAAGAATCTGCAAGCATCTGTCAGCATCTGCAAGAGTCTGTGAGCATCTGCAAGAGTCTGTGAGCATCTGCAAGAGTCTGTGAGCATCTGCAAGAGTCTGCGAGCGTCTGTGAGAGTCTGTGAGTGTCTGCAAGCGTCTGTGAGAGTTTGCGAGCGTCTGCGAGAGTCTGCGAGCGTGTGCAAGAATCTGCAAGCGTCTGTGAGCGTCTGCAAGAGTCTGTGAGCATCTGCAAGAGTCTGTGAGAGTCTGTGAGAGTTTGTGAGCGTCTGCGAGAATCTGCAAGCGTCTGTGAGCGTCTGCAAGAGTCTGTGAGCATCTGCAACAGTCTGTGAGCATCTGCAAGAGTCTGTGAGCATCTGCAAGAGTCTGTGAGCATCTGCAAGAGTCTGTGAGCATCTCCAAGAGTCTGCGAGCGTCTGCAAGAGTCTGTGAGAGTCTGTGAGAGTCTGCGAGCATCTGCAAGCGTCTGTGAGCGTCTGCAAGAGTCTGTGAGCATCTGCAACGGTCTGTGAGCATCTGCAAGAGTCTGTGAGCATCTGCAAGAGTCTGTGAGCATCTGCAAGAGTCTGTGAGCATCTCCAAGAGTCTGCGAGCATCTGCGAGCGTCTGTGAGAGTCTGTGAGAGTCTGTGAGAGTCTGTGAGAGTCTGCAAGCGGCTGCGGGCGTCTGCGAGAGTCTGTGAGAGTCTGTGAGAGTCTGCGAGCGTCTGTGAGAGTCTGTGAGAGTTTGTGAGAGTCTGTAAGAGTCTGCGAGCGTCTGTGAGCGTCTGTGAGAGTCTGTGAGAGTCTGTGAGAGTCTGCAAGCGGCTGCGGGCGTCTGCGAGAGTCTGTGAGAGTTTGTGAGAGTCTGCGAGCGTCTGCGAGAGTCTGTGAGAGTCTGCGAGAGTCTGTGAGAGTCTGTGAGAGTCTGTGAGAGTCTGTGAGAGTCTGCAAGCATCTAGTAGAGGGTTTCTGACAGTCTGAGAGTCTCACCAGAGATTTACTATTGTCCATTTTAAAGGTTTTCTTTAGCAGACAGTTTTACCCTGGGAATCTGTGGAGCTTCTGCAGTTTGTATCATAAAACAGAGCAGCAGCATCCAAGGTGACTGAGAGGAACATTTGGCACTTTAAGCGTAGCAGCATTAAGTATGAAATGAATACATGAGATTATTGTTCACAGTTTTCATTTATTTTTTGTCTCTTATATATACGGTAAGTCATAAGTGAAAGTGTAAATGCAAACTTGCTGTTCATATGCTGCTTTCTTTTTTGGAATTCTGTCATTCTTGAATAGGGTTGGGCATCATTAGTACTTTTGACTTCAACCTAAACCCTTTCGGTCTTGGGGTTGAGTCTCTGTTTATTGTAGTGCTGCAAAATGACTGAATAAATTACTACTAAAGAGGAAGTATTATCTTTCCTCCATGTTCTAACGCTGTTCCTTCATCAGAAACACGCCTGAGGAGGTTGCAGACGTCGTCCGTGCAAGTTTGAGGACGTTACCTTCCACAGTCTCACTCCTGATTGGCTCGTTTGTTGCTATGACGCCCTGGACAGTATGAGATAGAACGATAAACTGCTTCAGTCCTGCTTCAGTCCTGCTTCAGTCCTGCTTCAGTCCTGCTTCAGTCCTGCTTCAGTCCTGCTTCAGTCCTGCTTCAGACCTGCTTCAGTCCTGCTTCAGTCCTGGTTCAGTCCTGCTTCAGTCCTGGTTCAGACCTGCTTCAGACCTGGTTCAGACCCGGTTCTCAGACATGTTCCTCAGGGTGCTGCTCCTGTCCCTCCGGTGCTGGGGTGAGTTCTGGCTCTTCTTCTTTATGTGACCGGTGTGTCTTGCCTTCTCATCTGTCTCAATGATCCATAGAAGCTGCTGAAGTTTGGTGTGACAGCAGTTTATTCTACACAGAATAATATAGAAAACAGTTATTGTGAATTGATTTGTAGTGGACATTCACCATGTGCATGTCTCACCTCTTCTCCTTTACAATGCGCACACAAAAACGACGATTAAAGCCACGTGTGTGTTTCTGTGTGAGGACAGGGAAATCTGTGACATCACTGTGTGATGAAATAAATAAATAGAGAAGTGAGTAAAATGTGTTTTTTTTCTCTGAGATAAAGTGTATGTGAAGCACAGAGGCGTCACACTGCACCACAGTCTCTTCCTCTTCCTGTGGTTTAAGGCTTGGAACAGCAGCCATTTTGTGCACAGCTTTTGTGACATGAACTCTGTGTGCAGGGGTCCTGTGTGCAGGGGTCCTGTGTGCAGGGGTCCTGTGTGCAGGCGTCTTGTGTGCAGGGGTCCTGGCAGCAAATAACAGCTCAACAGGTAAGAACCACTCAGCAACACACTCACACAGAGCAGGAATCTAACCCACAACCTCCTCAGTGAGAGGAATGTGTGTTTGCACAGGTAAAGGGGCGGGGCTTCAGTGCACAGGTAAAGGGGCGGGGCTTTAGTGCACGGGTAAAGGGGCCGGGCTTTAGTGCACAGGTAAAGGGGCGGGGCTTTAGTGCACAGGTAAAGGGGCGGGGCTTTAGTGCACGGGTAAAGGGGCCGGGCTTTAGTGTACAGGTAAAGGGGCGGGGCTTTAGTGCACAGGTAAAGGGGCGGGGCTTCACTCTGTCTCTTGTCTGTTCAGAGCTCAGGCTGGTGGGAGGGGCCAGTCGCTGTGCTGGGACTGTGGAGGTGAAACATGAAGGAGAGTGGAGACGGGTGGAGCCCTTTGGACTCTGGGAGCAGTTGGTCACAGCTGGTGTGTGCAGAGACCTGGACTGTGGCTCTGCTGTTTATGGAGAAGAAAGAGATGATTTTCCACAGAGTTCTGTGTTGTGGGTCTCATATGACTGTGTGAAGAAGTCTTCAGTGAGAGGATGTGTCTCTGGTTCATCCTCCTCTTCCCGGGGTCTGGATGTGGTGTGTTCAGGTAAAATCTGATCTTACATTTTTATGTCTCAGATGTTTTTTCTAGTTGCTCCAGAAGAGTGTCAGGTGTAAAACGTGTGATGTCCAATAAGAGTTTAGACCTCACACACACACTTCTCTCACAACAGTATTATAGATGTTTACCGCAGATATATATCTCCACTACAGCGGTGATGTCACATGTGTGTCCACAGACTCGGTGCGTCTGGTCCCGGGGTCCGGTCTGGTCCCGGGGTCCGGTCTGTGCTCAGGATCAGTGCAGATCTGGAACGGGTCCTGGACCGGGGTCTGTGACGGGGACTTGGGCCAGCGGGGGGCAGAGGTGCTGTGCAGGGAGCTGGGCTGTGGGGCTCCTTCTCTCCTCCAGGAGGCGCTCTCTCCTCTGGGGCAGACGTTTCACTGTGAGGGCCATGAGTCTGCTCTGATGGACTGTCCCCGCTCCGACTCAAGGACCTGCTCCTCTGGAGCCGCTGTCACCCTCACCTGCACAGGTAAAGGGGCGGGGCTTCAGTGCATAGGTAAAGGGGCGGGGCTTCAGTGCACAGGGAAAGGGGCGGGGCTTCAGTGCACAGGGAAAGGGGCGGGGCTTCACTCTGTCTCTTGTCTGTTCAGAGCCGCTCAGGCTGGTCGGAGGGGCAAGTCGCTGTGCTGGGACTGTGGAGGTGAAACTCAGAGGAGAGTGGAGACGGGTGGAGCCCTTTTTACCCTGGGACCAGTTGGACACAGCTGGTGTGTGCAGAGACCTGGACTGTGGCTCTGCTGTTTATGGAGAAGAAAGAGATGATTTTCCACAGAGTTCTGTGTGGTGGGTCTCATCTTACTGTGTGAAGAAGTCTTCAGTGAGAGGATGTGTCTCTGGTTCATCCTCCTCTTCCTGGGGTATGGAGGTGGTGTGTTCAGGTAAAACTCTGATCTTACATTTTTATGTTTCGCAGATGTTTTTGTAGTCTTTACAAAGAAATGTCAGGTGTAAAATGTTTGACATCCAACCAGAATTTAGATCACACTCCTCTGTATGACACAGAGACACAGGTAAAGTTATTTATATCGCGCTTTTCACAGACACATGTCCCCAAAGATGCATTACAGAACATTATTAATAGAGTGTTATTCATTCACTCCATACCCAGTGGTGGTGCTACTGTTGTAGCCACAGCTGCCGTGGGGCAGACTGACAATCGGTGCCATCGCCCCTCCGACCGCCACCATCACTCACCACACACCACTTTCATACCTATGGTGTGTTTTTTTGCCTGGAGGAAACCCATCCAGACACGGGGAACTGGAGAAACTGCACACAGAAAGACCCCTGTGACCCGGGGATCGAATCCAGAACCTTCTTGCTGTGAGACGTTAGTGCCCCCGTGCCTCCACTCACAGAGAGAGAGACACAGTATCACACAGGTAACTTGGATTCAAATGCAACACAAAGAGCACAGTCAAAATGCAAAAGTCTTCAGTTCAGTTCAGCAGAAAGCCTCCTTCAGTAGGTAACGTTAACTATGACAAATCAGGCTGATAAACAACAAAGGAATATATGAAAGTATTATGTGAACTAAAATATCCTCCAAAACTGGGAAAATTCTCCAATTAGAAAATGGGCTTGGAATAGACTCAGGAACAGGTTCTTAATACAGGGAATGATGCAGAATTTGCCAACAACAGATTTCAGAATACAGAGTTCAGATAGAGAGCGTGAGTGTCTCTCTCCACTGTAAAACAATCTAGCAAAGGCTGAATGGGCAGAGGGAGTTTATACAGACTACCCTGGGCTGATTAGGGAATTTCAATTCAATTTATTTTGTAGAGCCCAAAATCACAACAACAGTTGCCTCTAAGGGCGTTCCAAGATTTGGATGAGTAAAACATACACACAGACATATCAAAACAGGAATAAACAACATTCATGTAAAGCAGCAAATGAAACATGGTCCAGTCATCCCCTGTCCTTAGACCCTCCTTCTCAGCAAGGAACAACTCCAAAAAACCCAGGGTCCTGGGAAAAAGAAGAAACCTCGGGGAGAACTACAGTGAAGGAGAGATCCACTCCCATGGACGGACAGGCTATAGATGTCCAGGCCCGTGGGCCAGTTCGGTATGGCCACAGCTACCCAGGTGGGGGAGGAGCCGGGCGAAGAGGAGGAGGAGGAGCCGGGCGAGGAGGAGCCGGGCGAGGAGGAGCCGGGCGAGGAGGAGGAGCCCGGGCGAGGAGGAGGAGGAGCCGGGCGAGGAGGAGGAGCCGGGCGAGGAGGAGGAGGAGCCGGGCGAGGAGGAGGAGCCGGGCGAGGACAACAAGATGGGCTCCAGCCAGTTACTGACCCTATAAACCAATCAATATGTGGGTTATGACAGATAAGCCAAGGATCACAGGATGCTGTGGAGTCTTTATGATGTCAAAATGGATGGTCTCATGGTAGTAACAAGTGAACTGGAACAGTGCGAAGTGTTATGGAACCCAAGAGTCTGCTGTCCAGGGCATTAGCAGGTACAGGTGCTGGAAGAGGTAGTGATTTAACTTTAACTGCAGGCCCAGGTTTTCACCAATAAGACTAAGACTAATTTCAGAGTCAATAAGAGGGGTCACAGTGTGAGTACCACTCTCAAGCAAGAGACAAGCTTGAAACTGATGACGTTTTACAGGGAAATGTGTGGAGGAAAGACAAGACTCATCCAGACTTCACTTTTTACAGATGAGCCTGCCCCTTTTATTCAATAACTGGAAAGAAATGACTAGGCTTTCCACAGTAGAGACAGAGATTCTCCTGACAGCGGCGATGTCGCTCTTCAGGTGAAAGACTGAAATCTAATGCAGGACGTGAATGTGGTTGGTCGTTGTTCAGGATTTGGTGATCTAACTTGGTTGCCAGATCTATCAAGTTATCAGGATGTGAGGGGAGATTATCAGAAACCAACTCATCCTTTATGTATCAGACCCAAGAGAAAGGCTTCAGTTTGAGCTGTGACGATCCACTGGCTTTGAAGGGCTTGGGTACAGAATTCAGTAGAGCCGTCGGCAACAGTACAGGCCCCGTTGCAATCCCATTAGACCAAACGCTGCATCGTCCAGAGGATGTGGCTCCAAACAATTAGCAAAACTGTGACAGACTGAGAGAGCGAGAGAGACAGTAGGTCTTGTGTTGAACTTGTGTAGTTGTGGTTTCTCGTTTTATTCAAACCTAAATCAGAACATTAGACACTACACTCTCCTCTCACAACAGTAATATGTATATTACCACAGGTATATATCTGCACTACAGCAGTGATGTCACATGTGTGTCCACAGACTCGGTGCGTCTGGTCTCGGGGTCCGGTCTGGTCTCGGGGTCCGGTCTGGTCTCGGGGTCCGGTCTGTGCTCAGGATCAGTGCAGATCTGGAACGGGTCCTGGACCGGGGTCTGTGACGGGGACTTGGGCCAGCGGGGGGCAGAGGTGCTGTGCAGGGAGCTGGGCTGTGGGGCTCCTTCTCTCCTCCAGGGGGTGCTCTCTCCTCTGGGGCAGACGTTCCACTGTGAGGGCCATGAGTCTGCTCTGATGGACTGTTCCCGCTCCGACTCAAGGACCTGCTCCTCTGGAGCCGCTGTCACCCTCACCTGCACAGGTAAAGGGGCGGGGCTTCACAGGTAAAGGGGCGGGGCTTCACTCTGTGTTCAGACTGCAGGGTTTAATCAGAATCAGAATTACTTTTATTCATCCCCGAGGGGAAATTTTCTTTGTTACAGATGCAACCGACCAAGAGCATGTACATCGAACAAGTTACAAAATAAGCTAAATACAATAAGATAAAAGATAAAAAATGCTCAATTTGGATATTTTGTGAAATCCGATTTTTTTTGCCATGTAGTTCACATTACCAATTAAATGCGACTTGTTTGTGATCTCCAGTGTGACCTTCAAATGCCACAGATTTGTCCCACATGAGCACTGGACGACACAAAGACATCACAGCAGCTCAGTGTTTATGGAAGTCGCCTAAACCTAAACCCTAACAATTTTACAGATGCTGTCTTTCCACTGTCGCAGGAGGAAACACGTCTTCGGTCTATTTCAGTAGCGAACACGTCGGCGTTGGGCTGTATTGGCTCACAGCAGGTGCTTGTTGCAGCACAACAGCCAACTTCTTGTTTGTTGATGCCGTGTAGGTCGGGTGAATGTGACCTGGCCGTTCAGACTGAAGTTGCATGTCAAAAGATCAAATCTGTTTCGGTTTTAGGAGCACATATTCAAGTGGCCTGGGTTGCATTTGAAAAAATCGTATCTGTGTCGTTCAGATGGTTATTAAAAGATCAGATTACAGGTCACATAAAAAAATCGCCATTGTCTTGTCTGTTCAGAGCCGCTCAGGCTGGTGGGAGGGGCCAGTCGCTGTGCTGGGACTGTGGAGGTGAAACTCAGAGGAGAGTGGAGACGGGTCTATCAGCTCCGTAAACGCTCAACCCAGGAGGCTGCAGCTGCTGTGTGCAGAGCCCTGGACTGTGGCTCTGCTGTTTATGCAGGAAACAGAGAGGATTTTCCACACAGTCCTGTGTGGTTGGTCAGACCTGACTGTGTGAAGACATCCACAGTGAGAGGATGTGTCATTGGTTCATCCTCCTCCTCTTCCTGGGGTCTGGAGGTGGTGTGTTTAGGTAAAACTCTGATCTTACATTTTTATGTCTCTCAGATGTTTTTTCTAGTTGCTCCAGGTGTAAAATGGTTTAGTCCTGGTTTAGTCCTGGTTTAGTCCTGGTTTAGTCCTGGTTTAGTCCTGGTTTAGTCCTGGTTTCTGAGCTGTGTTCTGTTGTTTCAGGTCAAGGCCAGAGGCGGCGCTAGAGAGAGGCCCCGGCTGTGAGACCTGTTCAGATCTGAATTGGTCCTGTTTCAGATACATTAGCTTCATTAGCTTCATTAGCTTCAATAGAATTGTCAGTATCTTTTACTGTATTCATCATCATTATTATTATCATTATTGATATTGTTTTCTCTTAGCTGACACAACCCAAAACATGCACTGTAGGTGTTAAAGTTTTGTGTGAGTGTTGGTGGTGGTCGGCGCCTCCGTCAGTCTGTCCCAGGGCAACTGTGGCTACAACAGTAGCACCACCACCGGGTCTGGAGTGACTGAAGATGCTCTGTAATAATCCTCTGTAAAGCGTTTTTGTGACATCTGTCTGTGAAAAGCGCTGTATAAATAAACACTGACATAAGTCTGTGAAATGTCTGTATCAGTCTTTATAATTCTGGGATCCCGGAGCACCTGGAGTTCAAGGCCACTGAAAAGAACATTTTGCAGTATGACTGCGTTAAGTAAGTCTGAAATGAATATAATGAGATTATTGTTCACAGTAAAAACAGCTGCATGTGAGTGTGTTACAGAAGCAGAGGACAATCCAAAATGAACACATTATCTTTGTGAAATATGATCAGGGGGAATATCACTGCTTCACTGCAGTACAATAGTACATTCTTATAGTACATGTACTGCAGTACAATAGGACATTCTTATAGTACATGTACTGAAGTACAATAGTACATTCTTATAGTACATGTATTGCAGTACAATAGTACATTCTTATAGTACATGTACTGCAGTACAATAGGACATTCTTATAGTACATGTACTGCAGTACAATAGGACATTCTTATAGTACATGTACTGCAGTACAATAGTACATTCTTATAGTACATGTACTGAAGTACAATAGTACATTCTTATAGTACATGTACTGCAGTACAATAGGACATTCTTATAGTACATGTACTGAAGTACAATAGTACATTCTTATAGTACATGTACTGCAGTGCAATAGTACATTCTTATAGTACATGTACTGCAGTACAATAGTACATTCTTATAGTACATGTACTGCAGTACAATAGAACATTCTTATAGTACATGTACTGCAGTACAATAGGACATTCTTATAGTACATGTACTGCAGTACAATAGGACATTCTTATAGTACATGTACTGCAGTACAATAGGACATTCTTATAGTACATGTACTGCAGTACACTAGGACATTCTTATAGTACATGTACTGCAGTACAATAGGACATTCTTATAGTACATGTACTGCAGTACAATAGGACATTCTTATAGTACATGTACTGCAGTACAATAGTACATTCTTATAGTACATGTACTGAAGTACAATAGTACATTCTTATAGTACATGTACTGCAGTACAATAGTACATTCTTATAGTACATGTACTGAAGTACAATAGTACATTCTTATAGTACATGTACTGCAGTTCAATAGTACATTCTTATAGTACATGTACTGCAGTACAATAGGACATTCTTATAGTACATGTACTGCAGTACAATAGGACATTCTTATAGTACATGTACTGCAGTACAATAGGACATTCTTATAGTACATGTATTGCAGTACAATAGGACATTCTTATAGTACATGTACTGCAGTACAATAGTACATTCTTATAGTACATGTACTGAAGTACAATAGTACATTCTTATAGTACATGTACTGCAGTGCAATAGTACATTCTTATAGTACATGTACTGCAGTACAATAGTACATTCTTATAGTACATGTACTGCAGTACAATAGAACATTCTTATAGTACATGTACTGCAGTACAATAGGACATTCTTATAGTACATGTACTGCAGTACAATAGGACATTCTTATAGTACATGTACTGCAGTACAATAGGACATTCTTATAGTACATGTACTGCAGTACACTAGGACATTCTTATAGTACATGTACTGCAGTACAATAGGACATTCTTATAGTACATGTACTGCAGTACAATAGGACATTCTTATAGTACATGTACTGCAGTACAATAGTACATTCTTATAGTACATGTACTGAAGTACAATAGTACATTCTTATAGTACATGTACTGCAGTACAATAGGACATTCTTATAGTACATGTACTGAAGTACAATAGTACATTCTTATAGTACATGTACTGCAGTGCAATAGTACATTCTTATAGTACATGTACTGCAGTACAATAGGACATTCTTATAGTACATGTACTGAAGTACAATAGTACATTCTTATAGTACATGTACTGCAGTACAATAGGACATTCTTATAGTACATGTACTGCAGTACAATAGTACATTCTTATAGTACATGTACTGCAGTACAATAGTACATTCTTATAGTACATGTACTGCAGTACAATAGGACATTCTTATAATACATGTACTGCAGTACAATAGTACATTCTTATAGTACATGTACTGCAGTACAATAGGACATTCTTATAGTACATGTACTGCAGTACAATAGGACATTCTTATAGTACATGTACTGCAGTACAATAGGACATTCTTATAGTACATGTACTGCAGTACAATAGTACATTCTTATAGTACATGTACTGCAGTACAATAGTACATTCTTATAGTACATGTACTGCAGTACAATAGGACATTCTTATAGTACATGTACTGCAGTACAATAGGACATTCTTATAGTACATGTACTGCAGTACAATAGTACATTCTTATAGTACATGTACTGCAGTACAATAGGACATTCTTATAGTACATGTACTGCAGTACAATAGGACATTCTTATAGTACATGTACTGCAGTACAATAGTACATTCTTATAGTACATGTACTGCAGTACAATAGTACATTCTTATAGTACATGTACTGCAGTACAATAGTACATTCTTATAGTACATGTACTGCAGTACAATAGTACATTCTTATAGTACATGTAGTTTACTAATAAGAATAAGAATAATTCTGTATATTTATCCCATATTTGTCTTAATCATGTGTTAGATATTTGTGTATTTGCAATAATCTCTTTTGTGCTTCCAAACTGTGTGCAGTACTTTTCCACTGCTGTGCAGCTGAAGGCTGGAGCCAGGCTTATCAGACTATGACACGGGAACTGTCTGATTTTAGTAAAACATGAACTGAATGTGCTCAAACTCCAGCGTAATCTCCGCACTCAGCCTGCTGTCCGACCTTGATCAAAAATGCATAATCATATTTTATTATAGTTAACATATCTTGGTATTGCTGCTGTTTTCCCCCCTTCCTTTAGAGCAGTGATACCCATTGTAACCAGGGCCATCCTAATGTAAATAAAAGTGAGGAGACGGCGGGCGTGCTCCAGAGCGGGTTGGAGAGTGTATCTGGGCACGTCTCAATCCGTTCTCCTCGCAAGTAAAACTAAATAATCTCTCTTGTCTTTCTTCTCTGAATGTTTTAGATGGTGTTTAAACCTAACCTAACCTAAAGCTGAGTGAGCTCAGTTCAGATCTGAGTTAGTTTGGGGCAGTTTTCGAGTGAACAGCTCCTTTTACCTTTAGTTCAATAGAGAAAAATCCAGGCCTGAAATGATCCAAATGATTCTAGTGAAGGTGTGTGGAGTTTAAAAACACAGAGGAGCACTTCCTGTATCACCACATGACTGTGTTGTGTCTTCAGGTAAATGTGCAGGTTTGTGTGTTAAACGTGTGAATGAAACAAAACAACTCCAGGTGTGTTTGTGATGAGGAAACGATCAGAAACAGTGATCTGACCTTTAAGTGAAAGTTCATGTGACGGGTTTTCATGTTCTGATTCTGGTTTGGTTTGGAGCAGAGTCTCTGTCCTGAAAATATATCACAGTTTTGACATCAGTTTGTGAAGAAAAGTTCAAAAGTTCTGCATGTCATACGTCTCCATCCAGACAAATCACGCACAAGGACTTTTTATGACACTTTAAACCTTCATTTAACTCAATAAAAGTTATTTATTTTAATCTAATTCTAATTCTTTATTTATATTATGGTTGCTATAGGCGACATTTATGAAATTTCTGGCTGTGTCTGAATGTCCACCCGAGTCCCTAAGCCTCAGTCACTGCATAACGCCCCCTACAGGGCACAGAGACTCACTACAGACGCTTCACGTGACTCTGGGTGAACAAAGTCTAAAGGCTAAACTCAGATAAACCTTGATTTTTGATGCTGGATTTTACTTGCACAGACTGGATTATTTGCTTTTTGTCTGAGATGTGGAAACGATCGCTCTGTAACCGCCGGAGATAAGGTAAACATCTCACTCTAGCACCTTTACACCACAACGGTTTATTTAGTCGTGTTTTATCCAGGATCAGAGCCACAAAACGGAGCTTTTACCTGCTTCATTCAGTCGTGTTGTGTCCAGTTAAACTCCTGTCGCTGTACGCCGCTGTTTTCCACTTTAAGGTGGTCACAGAGACACTCGGACAGCAGCTGGATGAGACAGAGCGCTCACTAGTCCAGGGGTGGGCAAACTACGGCCCGGGGGCCATATGCGGCCCATTAAGCTTTTTAATCCGGCCTGCTGAACTTGAATAAATGATAATAATAAATCTTGTTGATGTTTTCTTTTCCCTGCAATTCCAGTGTTTCCCAATAGGTGGCGCACTCTAGATATATTGGCCTTTGTGGTGGTGCAGCACATTTTGCTGCATTCATGTGGTGTCAAAATATTCTACTTTCAAGTGTGTGAGCGTCTGTGAGCGTCTGCGAGAGTCTGTGAGCGTCTGCAAGAATCTGTGAGCGTCTGTGAGCGTCTGCAAGAATCTGTGAGCGTCTGCAAGAATCTGTGAGCGTCTGCGAGCATCTGCAAGAGTCTGTGAGCATCTGGGAGAATCTGCGAGCGTCTGCAAGAGTCTGTAAGTGTCTGCGAGAGTCTGTGAGAATCTGCGAGCGCCTGTGAGCGTCTGTGAGAATCTGCGAGCGTCTGTGAGCGTCTGTGAGAATCTGCGAGAGTCTGTGAGCATCTGTGATAATTTGCGAGCGTCTGTGAGAATCTGCAAGCATCTGTGAGCATCTGTGATAATTTGCGAGCGTCTGTGAGCGTTTGCAAGAATCTGCGAGTGTCTGTGAGCGTCTGGGAGAATCTGCAAGCGTCTGCAAGAGTCTGTAAGTGTCTGCGAGAGTCTGTGAGCATCTGTGATAATCTGCGAGCGTCTGTGAGCATCTGTGATAATCTGCGAGCGTCTGTGAGTGTCTGCAAGAGTCTGCAAGCGTCTGTGTCTGTGAGAATCTGCGAGCGTCTGCGAGTGTCTGCAAGAGTCTGCAAGCGTCTGTGAGAGTCTGCAAGCGTCTGTGAGAGTCTGCAAGAAACTGTGTGTCTGTGAGCGTCTGCGAGAGTCTGCGAGCGTCTGTGAGCATCTGCAAGCGTCTGCAAGAGTCTGCAAGCGTCTGGGAGCATCTGCAAGAGTCTGTGAGCATCTGCAAGAGTCTGTGAGCATCTGCAAGAGTCTGTGAGCGTCTGGGAGAATCTGCGAGCGCCTGCAAGAGTCTGTAAGTGTCTGCGAGAGTCTGTGAGCGTCTGTGAGAATCTGCGAGCATCTGTGAGCATCTGTGAGAATCTGCGAGCGTCTGTGAGCGTCTGTGAGAATCTGCAAGCATCTGTGAGCATCTGTGATAATCTGCGAGCGTCTGTGAGCGTCTGCAAGAATCTGCGAGCGTCTGTGAGCGTCTGGGAGAAGCTGCGAGCGTCTGCAAGAGTCTGTAAGTGTCTGCGAGAGTCTGTGAGCATCTGTGAAAATCTGCAAGCGTCTGTGAGCATCTGTGATAATCTGCGAGCATCTGTGAGCGTCTGCAAGAGTCTGCAAGTGTCTGTGAGTGTCTATGAGAATCTGCGAGCGTCTGGGAGAATCTGCGAGCGTCTGCGAGCGTCTGCAAGAGTCTGCAAGCGTCTGTGAGAGTCTGCAAGAAACTGTGTGTCTGTAAACGTCTGCGAGAGTCTGCGAGCGTCTGTGAGCATCTGCGAGCGTCTGCGAGAGTCTGCAAGCATCTGCGAGCGTCTGCAAGCATCTGTGAGACTCTGCAAGAGTCTGTGAGCATCTGTGAGAGTCTGTGAGCATCTGCAACAGTCTGTGAGCATCTGCAAGAGTCTGTGAGCATCTGCGAGGGTCTGTGAGCATCTGCAAGAGTCTGTGAGTGTCTGTGAGCATCTGGGAGAATCTGCAAGCGTCTGCAAGAGTCTGTAAGTGTCTGCGAGAGTCTGTGAGCATCTGTGATAATCTGCGAGCGTCTGTGAGCATCTGTGATAATCTGCGAGCGTCTGTGAGTGTCTGCAAGAGTCTGCAAGCGTCTGTGTCTGTGAGAATCTGCGAGCGTCTGCGAGTGTCTGCAAGAGTCTGCAAGCGTCTGTGAGAGTCTGCAAGAAACTGTGTGTCTGTGAGCGTCTGCGAGAGTCTGCGAGCGTCTGTGAGCATCTGCAAGCGTCTGCAAGAGTCTGCAAGCGTCTGGGAGCGTCTGCAAGAGTCTGTGAGCATCTGCAAGAGTCTGTGAGCATCTGCAAGAGTCTGTGAGCGTCTGGGAGAATCTGCGAGCGCCTGCAAGAGTCTGTAAGTGTCTGCGAGAGTCTGTGAGCGTCTGTGAGAATCTGCGAGCATCTGTGAGCATCTGTGAGAATCTGCGAGCGTCTGTGAGCGTCTGTGAGAATCTGCAAGCATCTGTGAGCATCTGTGATAATCTGCGAGCGTCTGTGAGCGTCTGCAAGAATCTGCGAGCGTCTGTGAGCGTCTGGGAGAAGCTGCGAGCGTCTGCAAGAGTCTGTAAGTGTCTGCGAGAGTCTGCAAGCATCTGCGAGCGTCTGCAAGCATCTGTGAGACTCTGCAAGAGTCTGTGAGCATCTGTGAGAGTCTGTGAGCATCTGCGAGGGTCTGTGAGCATCTGCAAGAGTCTGTGAGTGTCTTTGAGACTCTGCAAGAGTCTGCGAGAGTCTGTGAGCGTCTGCGAGCGTCTGCGAGCGTCTGCGAACGTCTGCAGGCGTCTGTGAGCGTCTGCAAGCATCTGTGAGAGTGTGCAAGAGTCTGCAAGAGTCTGCAAGCATCTGCGAGCGTCTGTGAGAGTCTGTGAGAGTCTGCACAAGTCTGTGAGAATCTGGGACAATCTGCGAGCGTCTGCAAGAGTCTGTAAGTGTCTGCGAGAGTCTGTGAGCGTCTGTGAGAATCTGCGAGCGTCTGTGAGCATCTGTGAGAATCTGCGAGCGTCTGTGAGCGTCTGTGAGAATCTGCAAGCATCTGTGAGCATCTGTGATAATCTGCGAGCGTCTGTGAGCGTCTGCAAGAGTCTGCAAGTGTCTGTGAGTGTCTGTGAGAATCTGCGAGCGTCTGGGAGAATCTGCGAGCGTCTACAAGAGTCTCCAAGCGTCTGTGAGAGTCTGCAAGAAACTGTGTGTCTGTGAACGTCTGCGAGAGTCTGCGAGCGTCTGTGAGCATCTGCGAGCGTCTGCAAGAGTCTGCAAGCGTCTGCGAGCGTCTGCAAGCGTCTGTGAGCATCTGCAAGAGTCTGTGGGCATCTGCAAGAGTCTGTGAGCATCTGCAAGAGTCTGTGAGCATCTGCGAGGGTCTGTGAGCATCTGCAAGAGTCTGTGAGTGTCTGTGAGACTCTGCAAGAGTCTGCGAGAGTCTGTGAGCGTCTGCGAGCGTCTGCGAACATCTGCAAGCGTCTGAGAGCGTCTGCAAGCATCTGCAAGAGCCTGCAAGCATCTGCGAGCGTCTGTGAGAGTCTGTGAGAGTCTGCACGAGTCTGTGAGAATCTGCGAGAATCTGCGAGCGTCTGCGAGTGTCTGCAAGAGTCTGCAAGCGTCTGTGAGAGTCTGTGAGAATCTGCGAGCGTCTGGGAGAATCTGCGAGCATCTGCAAGCGTCTGCGAGCGTCTGCAAGCATCTGTGAGCCTCTGAGAGACTCTGCAAGAATCTGTGAGCGTCTGTGAGCGTCTGCAAGAATCTGTGAGCGTCTGCAAGAGTCTGTGAGCATCTGCAAGAGTCTGTGAGCATCTGCAAGAGTCTGTGAGCGTCTGCGAGGGTGTGCGAGCATCTGTGAGCGTCTGCAAGAATCTGTGAGCATCTGTGAGCGTCTGCAAGAGTCTGTGAGCGTCTGTGAGTGTCTGTGAGACTCTGCAAGAGTCTGCGAGAGTCCTTGAGCGTATGTGAACGTCTGCAAGCATCTGCAAGCATCTGTGAGCGTCTGCAAGCATCTGTGAGCGTCTGTGAGACTCTGCAAGAGTCTGTGAGCGTCTGTGAGGGTCTTCAAGAGTCTGCAAGAGTCTGTAAGCATCTGCGAGCGTCTGCAAGTGTCTGCAAGCATCTGCGAGCATCTGTGACAGTCTGTGAGAGTCTGCAAGAGTCTGTGAGAATCTGTGAGAGTCTGTGAGAATCTGCGAGTGTCTGTGAGCGTCTGTGAGAATCTGTGAGTGTCTGTGAGTGCTTGTGATTATCTGCGAGCGTCTGTGAGCGTCTGCAAGAGTCTGCGAGCGTCTGTGAGAATCTGCGAGCGTCTGGGAGAATCTGCGAGAGTCTGTGAGCGTCTGTGAGAATCTGTGAGAATCTGCGAGTGTCTGTGAGCGTCTGTGAAAGTCTGCAAGAGTCTGTGAAAGTCTGTGAGAGTCTGTGAGAATCTGTGAGACTCTGCAAGAATCTGCAAGCGTCCGTGAGAATCTGCAAGAGTCTGTGAGCATCTGCAAGAGTCTGTGAGCATCTGCAAGAGTCTGTGAGCATCTGCAAGAGTCTGTGAGCATCTGCAAGATTCTGTGAGCGTCTGCGAGGGTCTGCGAGCATCTGTGAGTGTCTGCAAGAGTCTGTGAGCGTCTGCGAGTGTCTGCAAGAATCTGTGAGCATCTGCAAGCATCTGCAAGAGTCTGCAAGAGTCTGTGAGTGTCTGTGAGACTCTGCAAGAGTCTGCAAGAGTCTGTGAGCATCTGTGAGAGTCTCCAAGAATCTGTAAGCATCTGTGAGCGTCTGCAAGAGTCTGCAAGCATCTGCGAGCGTCTGCAAGAGTCTGTGAGCATCTGTGAGAGTCTCCTAGAGTCTGTTTGCTTCTGTGAGCGTCTGCTAGAGTCTGCTAGCTTCTGCGAGCGTCTGTGAGAGTCTGCACGAGTCTGTGAGAATCTGTGAAAATCTGCGAGTGTCTGTGAGCCTCTGCAAGAGTCTGTGAGCATCTGTGAGAATCTGCGAGCGTCTGTGAGCGTCTGTGAGCGTCTGTGAGAATCTGTGAGAATCTGAGAATCTGCGAGCATCTGTGAGAATCTGTGAGAGTCTGCGAGCATCTGTGAGAGTCTGTGAGCATCTGTGAGAGTCTGCGAGCATCTGTGAGAGTCTGTGAGCATCTGTGAGAGTCTGTGAGCATCTGTGAGAGTCTGTGAGAATCTGTGAGAGTCTGCGAGCATCTGTGAGAGTCTGTGAGCATCTGTGAGAGTCTGGGAGAATCTGCGAGAGTCTGCGAGCATCTGTGAGAGTCTGTGAGCATCTGTGAGAGTCTGGGAGAGTCTGCGAGAGTCTGCGAGAGTCTGCGAGCGTCTGAAAGAGTCTGTGAGAGTCTGTGAAAATCTGCGAGTGTCTGTGAGCCTCTGCAAGAGTCTGTGAGCATCTGTGAGAATCTGCGAGCGTCTGTGAGCGTCTGTGAGCGTCTGTGAGAATCTGTGAGAATCTGAGAATCTGCGAGCATCTGTGAGAATCTGTGAGAGTCTGCGAGCATCTGTGAGAGTCTGTGAGCATCTGTGAGAGTCTGTGAGAATCTGTGAGAGTCTGCGAGCATCTGTGAGAGTCTGTGAGCATCTGAGAGAGTCTGGGAGAATCTGCGAGAGACTGCGAGCATCTGTGAGAGTCTGTGAGCATCTGTGATAGTCTGCGAGAGTCTGCAAGCGTCTGTGAGAGTCTGTGAGCATCTGTGAGAGTCTACGAGCATCTGTGAGCGTCTGCGAGAGTCTGTGAGAGTCTGTGAGCATCTGTGAGAGCCTGCGAGCATCTGTGACCGTCTGCGAGAGTCTGCGAGTGTCTGCGAGCGTCTGTGAGACTCTGCAAGAGTATGCAAGAGTCTTTGAGCATCTGCAAGAGTCTGTGAGCGTCTGCAAGAGTCTGTGAGCGTCTGCGAGGGTCTGCAAGAGTCTGTGAGTGTCTGTGAGACTCTGCAAGAGTCTGTGAGAGTCTGCAAGCGTATGCGGGCGTCTGCGAGAGTCTGCGAGAGTCTGTGAGCGTCTGCGAGAGTCTGCGAGAGTCTGTAAGAGTCTGTGAGCATCTGCAAGAGTCTGTGAGCATCTGCAAGAGTCTGTGAGCATCTGCAAGAGTCTGTGAGCATCTGCAAGAGTCTGCGAGCGTCTGGAAGAGTCTGTGAGAGTCTGCGAGAGTCTGTGAGAGTCTGCGAGGGTCTGCAAGAGTATGTGAGAGTCTGTGAGAGTCTGTGAGAATCTGTGAGAATCTGTGAGACTCTGCAAGTGTCTGTGAGAATCTGCCAGCGTCTGTGAGCATCTGCAAGAGTCTGCAGAGTCTGTGAGCGTCTGCAAGAGTCTGTGAGCATCTGCAAGAGTCTGTGAGCGTCTGCAAGAGTCTGCAAGCGTCTGTGAGCGTCTGCAAGAATCTGTGAGCGTCTGTGAGACTCTGCAAGAGTCTGCAAGAGTCTGCGAGAGTCTGCAAGCGTCTGCAAGAGTCTCTGAGCATCTGCGAGCGTCTGTGAGAGTCTGTGAGAGTCTGCGAGCGTCTGTGAGCGTCTGTGAGCATCTGTGAGCGTCTGTGAGAATCTGCGAGCGTCTGTGAGCATCTGTGATAATCTGCGAGTGTCTGTGAGCGTCTGCAAGAGTCTGCGAGCGTCTGTGAGAATCTGCGAGCGTCTGTGAGAATCTGCGAGCGTCTACAAGAGTCTCCAAGCGTCTGTGAGAGTCTGCAAGAAACTGTGTGTCTGTGAACGTCTGCGAGTGTCTGCAAGAGTCTGTTAGCATCTGCTAGAGTCTGCAAGAGTCTGCAAGCGTCTGCGAGCGTCTGCAAGCGTCTGTGAGCATCTGCAAGAGTCTGTGGGCATCTGCAAGAGTCTGTGAGCATCTGCAAGAGTCTGTGAGCATCTGCGAGGGTCTGTGAGCATCTGCAAGAGTCTGTGAGTGTCTGTGAGACTCTGCAAGAGTCTGAGAGCGTCTGCAAGCATCTGCAAGAGTCTGCAAGCATCTGCGAGCGTCTGTGAGAGTCTGTGAGAGTCTGCACGAGTCTGTGAGAATCTGCGAGAATCTGCGATTGTCTATGAGCCTCTGCAAGAGTCTGCTAGCGTCTGTGAGCGTCTGTGAGAATCTGCGAGCGTCTGGGAGAATCTGCGAGCATCTGCAAGCGTCTGCGAGCGTCTGCAAGCATCTGTGAGCATCTGTGAGACTCTGCAAGAATCTGCAAGCGTTTGTGAGCATCTGCAAGAGTCTGTGAGACTCTGCAAGAGTCTGTGAGCGTCTACGAGGGTCTGTGAGCATCTGCAAGAGTCTGTGAGCGTCTGCGAGGGTCTGCGAGCATCTGTGAGCGTCTGCAAGAATCTGCATGCATCTGTGAGCGTCTGCAAGAGTCTGTGAGCGTCTGCGAATGTCTGCAAGAATCTGTGAGCATCTGCAAGCATCTGCATGCATCTGTGAGCGTCTGCAAGAATCTGTGAGCGTCTGCGAGCATCTGCAAGAGTCTGCAAGAGTCTGTGAGCGTCTGCAAGAGTCTGCAAGCGTCTGTGAGTGTCTGTGAGACTCTGCAAGAGTCTGCGAGAGTCCTTGAGCGTATGTGAACGTCTGCAAGCATCTGCAAGCATCTGTGAGCGTCTGCAAGCATCTGTGAGCGTCTGTGAGACTCTGCAAGAGTCTGTGAGCGTCTGTGAGGGTCTTCAAGAGTCTGCAAGAGTCTGTAAGCATCTGCGAGCGTCTGCAAGTGTCTGCAAGCATCTGCGAGCATCTGTCACAGTCTGGAAGAGTCTGCAATAGTCTGAGAGACTCTGTGAGAATCTGTGAGAATCTGCGAGTGTCTGTGAGCGTCTGTGAGAATCTGTGAGTGTCTGTGAGTGCTTGTGATTATCTGCGAGCGTCTGTGAGCGTCTGCAAGAGTCTGCGAGCGTCTGTGAGAATCTGCGAGCGTCTGGGAGAATCTGCGAGAGTCTGTGAGCGTCTGTGAGAATCTGTGAGAATCTGCGAGCGTCTGTGAGCGTCTGTGAAAGTGTGCAAGAGTCTGTGAAAGTCTGTGAGAGTCTGTGAGAATCTGTGAGACTCTGCAAGAATCTGCAAGCGTCCGTGAGAATCTGCAAGAGTCTGTGAGCATCTGCAAGAGTCTGTGAGCATCTGCAAGAGTCTGTGAGCATCTGCAAGAGTCTGTGAGCATCTGCAAGATTCTGTGAGCGTCTGCGAGGGTCTGCGAGCATCTGTGAGTGTCTGCAAGAGTCTGTGAGCGTCTGCGAGTGTCTGCAAGAATCTGTGAGCATCTGCAAGCATCTGCAAGAGTCTGCAAGAGTCTGTGAGTGTCTGTGAGACTCTGCAAGAGTCTGCAAGAGTCTGTGAGCATCTGTGAGAGTCTCCAAGAGTCTGTAAGCATCTGTGAGCGTCTGCCAGAGTCTGCAAGCATCTGCGAGTGTCTGCAAGAGTCTGTGAGCATCTGTGAGAGTCTCCAAGAGTCTGTAAGCATCTGTGAGCGTCTGCAAGAGTCTGCAAGCATCTGCGAGCGTCTGTGAGAGTCTGCACGAGTCTGTGAGAATCTGTGAAAATCTGCGAGTGTCTGTGAGCCTCTGCAAGAGTCTGTGAGCATCTGTGAGAATCTGCGAGCGTCTGTGAGCGTCTGTGAGCGTCTGTGAGAATCTGTGAGAATCTGAGAATCTGCGAGCATCTGTGAGAGTCTGTGAGAGTCTGCGAGCATCTGTGAGAGTCTGTGAGCATCTGAAAGAGTCTGTGAGAGTCTGGGAGAGTCTGCGAGCATCTGTGAGAGTCTGTGAGCATCTGTGAGAGTCTGGGAGAATCTGCGAGAGTCTGCGAGCATCTGTGAGAGTCTGTGAGAATCTGCGAGCGTCTGTGAGAATCTGCGAGCGTCTGGGAGAATCTGCGAGCGTCTGCAAGAGTCTGCAAGTGTCTGCGAGAGTCTGCGAGCGTCTGTGAGAGTCTGTGAGCATCTGTGAGAGTCTGCGAGCATCTGTGAGCGTCTGCGAGAGTCTGCGAGTGTCTGCGAGCGTCTGTGAGACTCTGCAAGAGTCTGTGAGTGTCTGTGGGCGTCTGCAAGAGTCTGTGAGAGTCTGTGAGAGTCTGTGAGCATCTACGGGCGTCTGCAAGTGTCTGTCAGAGTCTGTGAGAGTCTGTGAGAATCTGCAAGAGTCTGTGAGAGTCTGCAAGCATATGCGGGCGTCTGCGAGAGTCTGCGAGAGTCTGTGAGCGTCTGTGAGAGTCTGCGAGAGTCTGTAAGAGTCTGTGAGCATCTGCAAGAGTCTGTGAGCATCTGCAAGAGTCTGTGAGCATCTGCAAGAGTCTGTGAGCATCTGCAAGAGTCTGCGAGCGTCTGGAAGAGTCTGTGAGAGTCTGCAAGAGTATGTGAGAGTCTGTGAGAGTCTGTGAGAATCTGTGAGAATCTGTGAGACTCTGCAAGTGTCTGTGAGAATCTGCCAGCGTCTGTGAGCATCTGCAAGAGTCTGCAAGAGTCTGTGAGCGTCTGCAAGAGTCTGTGAGCATCTGCAAGAGTCTGTGAGCGTCTGCGAGGGTCTGCGAGCATCTGTGAGCCTCTGTGAGAATCTGTGAGAGTCTGTGAGAATCTGCGAGCGTCTGGGAAAATCTGCGAGAGTCTGCGAGCGTCTGTGAGAGTCTGCGAGCGTCTGTGAGAATCTGCGAGAGTCTGTGAGCGTCTGTGAGAATCTGTGAGAATCTGCGAGCGTCTGTGAGCGTCTGTGAAAGTCTGCAAGAGTCTGTGAAAGTCTGTGAGAGTCTGTGAGAATCTGTGAGACTCTGCAAGAATCTGCAAGCGTCCGTGAGAATCTGCAAGAGTCTGTGAGCATCTGCAAGAGTCTGTGAGCATCTGCAAGAGTCTGTGAGCATCTGCAAGAGTCTGTGAGCATCTGCAAGATTCTGTGAGCGTCTGCGAGGGTCTGCGAGCATCTGTGAGTGTCTGCAAGAGTCTGTGAGCGTCTGCGAGTGTCTGCAAGAATCTGTGAGCGTCTGCAAGAGTCTGCAAGAGTCTGTGAGTGTCTGTGAGACTCTGCAAGAGTCTGCGAGAGTCTGTGAGCGTCTGCGAGTGTCTGCGAACGTCTGCAAGCATCTGTGAACATCTGCAAGCATCTGCAAGAGTCTGCAAGAGTCTGTGAGCATCTGTGAGAGTCTCCAAGAGTCTGTAAGCATCTGTGAGCGTCTGCAAGAGTCTGCAAGCATCTGCGAGCGTCTGTGAGAGTCTGCACGAGTCTGTGAGAATCTGTGAAAATCTGCGAGTGTCTGTGAGCCTCTGCAAGAGTCTGCGAGCATCTGTGAGAATCTGCGAGCGTCTGTGAGCGTCTGTGAGAATCTGTGAGAATCTGAGAATCTGCGAGCATCTGTGAGCATCTGTGAGAATCTGTGAGAGTCTGGGAGAATCTGCGAGAGTCTGCGAGCATCTGTGAGAGTCTGTGAGCATCTGTGAGAGTCTGTGAGAATCTGTGAGAATCTGTGAGAATCTGCGAGCGTCTGTGAGAGTCTGCGAGAGTCTGTGAGTGTCTGCGAGCATCTGTGATAGTCTGCGAGAGTCTGCGAGCATCTGTGAGCGTCTGCGAGAGTCTGTGAGTGTCTGCGAGAGTCTGCGAGCATCTGCAAGAGTCTGTGAGTGTCTGTGAGCGTCTGCAAGAGTCTGTGAGAGTCTGTGAGAGTCTGCGAGCATCTGCGGGCGTCTGCAAGTGTCTGTCAGAGTCTGTGAGAGTCTGTGAGCATCTGCAAGAGTCTGTGAGAGTCTGCAAGCGTATGCGGGCGTCTGCGAGAGTCTGCGAGAGTCTGTGAGCGTCTGCAAGAATCTGCAAGCGTCTGTAAGAGTCTGTGAGCATCTGCAAGAGTCTGTGAGCATCTGCAAGAGTCTGTGAGCATCTGCAAGAGTCTGTGAGCATCTGCAAGAGTCTGCGAGCGTCTGCAAGAGTCTGTGAGAGTCTGTGAGAGTCTGTGAGAGTCTGCGAGGGTCTGCAAGAGTCTGTGAGAGTCTGTGAGAGTCTGCGAGGGTCTGCAAGAGTCTGTGAGAATCTGCGAGCGTCTGTGAGCGTCTGTGAGAGTCTGCAAGAGTATGTGAGAGTCTGTGAGACTCTGTGAGACTCTGCAATTGTCTGTGAGAATCTGCCAGCGTCTGTGAGCATCTGCAAGAGTCTGGAAGAGTCTGTGAGCGTCTGCGAGCATCTGTGAGAATCTGTGAGAATCTGTGAGACTGCAAGAATCTGCAAGCGTCTGTGAGAATCTGCAAGAGTCTGTGAGAATCTGTGAGAATCTGTGAGAATCTGCGAGTGTCTGTGAGCGTCTGTGAGAATCTGTGAGTGTCTGTGAGTGCTTGTGATTATCTGCGAGCGTCTGTGAGCGTCTGCAAGAGTCTGCGAGCGTCTGTGAGAATCTGCGAGCGTCTGGGAGAATCTGCGAGAGTCTGTGAGCGTCTGTGAGAATCTGCGAGCGTCTGTGAACGTCTGTGAGCGTCTGTGAAAGTCTGCAAGAGTCTGTGAAAGTCTGTGAGAGTCTGTGAGAATCTGTGAGACTCTGCAAGAATCTGCAAGCGTCCGTGAGAATCTGCAAGAGTCTGTGAGCATCTGCAAGAGTCTGTGAGCATCTGCAAGAGTCTGTGAGCATCTGCAAGAGTCTGTGAGCATCTGCAAGATTCTGTGAGCGTCTGCGAGGGTCTGCGAGCATCTGTGAGTGTCTGCAAGAGTATGTGAGCGTCTGCGAGTGTCTGCAAGAATCTGTGAGCATCTGCAAGCATCTGCAAGAGTCTGCAAGAGTCTGTGAGTGTCTGTGAGACTCTGCAAGAGTCTGCAAGAGTCTGTGAGCATCTGCAAGAGTCTGTGAGCATCTGTGAGCGTCTGCAAGAATCTGCATGCGTCTGCAAGCATCTGCGAGCGTCTGCGAGAGTCTGTGAGCGTCTGTGAGCGTCTGCAAGAGTCTGTGAGCGTCTGTGAGCGTCTGCAAGAGTCTGTGAGAATCTGCGAGAGTCTGTGAGCGTCTGCAAGAGTCTGTGAGAATCTGTGAAAATCTGCAAGTGTCTGTGAGCCTCTGCAAGAGTCTGTGAGCATCTGTGAGAATCTGCGAGCGTCTGCAAGAGTCTGTGAGCGTCTGTGAGAATCTGTGAGAATCTGTGAGAATCTGCGAGCATCTGTGAGCATCTGTGAGAGTCTGCGAGCATCTGTGAGAGTCTGTGAGAATCTGTGAGCATCTGTGAGCATCTGTGAGAGTCTGCGAGCATCTGTGAGAGTCTGGGAGAATCTGCGAGAGACTGCGAGCATCTGTGAGAGTCTGTGAGCATCTGTGAGATTCTGTGAGAATCTGCGAGCGTCTGTGAGAGTCTACGAGAGTCTGCAAGTGTCTGCGAGAGTCTGCGAGAGACTGCGAGCATCTGTGAGAGTCTGCGAGCATCTGTGATAGTCTGCGAGCATCTGTGAGCGTCTGCAAGAGTCTGCGAGTGTCTGTGAGTGTCTATGAGAATCTGCGAGCATCTGGGAGAATCTGTGAGTGTCTGTGGGCGTCTGCAAGAGTCTGTGAGAGTCTGTGAGAGTCTGTGAGCATCTACGTGTGTCTGTAAACGTCTGTGAGCATCTGCGAGCGTCTGCGAGAGTCTGCAAGCATCTGCGAGCGTCTGCAAGCATCTGTGAGACTCTGCAAGAGTCTGTGAGCATCTGTGAGAGTCTGTGAGCATCTGCAAGAGTCTGTGAGCATCTGCAAGAGTCTGTGAGCATCTGCGAGGGTCTGTGAGCATCTGCAAGAGTCTGTGAGTGTCTTTGAGACTCTGCAAGAGTCTGCGAGAGTCTGTGAGCGTCTGCGAGCGTCTGCGAGCGTCTGCGAACGTCTGCAGGCGTCTGTGAGCGTCTGCAAGCATCTGTGAGAGTGTGCAAGAGTCTGCAAGAGTCTGCAAGCATCTGCGAGCGTCTGTGAGAGTCTGTGAGAGTCTGCACAAGTCTGTGAGAATCTGGGACAATCTGCGAGCGTCTGCAAGAGTCTGTGAGCATCTGCAAGAGTCTGTGAGCGTCTGCGAGGGTCTGCGATCATCTGTGAGCCTCTGTGAGAATCTGTGAGAGTCTGTGAGAATCTGCGAGCGTCTGGGAAAATCTGCGAGCGTCTGTGAGCGTCTGCAAGAGTCTGCGAGCGTCTGTGAGAATCTGCGAGCGTCTGTGAGAATCTGCGAGCGTCTGTGAGCATCTGTGAGAATCTGCGAGCGTCTGTGAGCGTCTGTGAGAATCTGCAAGCATCTGTGAGCATCTGTGATAATCTGCGAGCGTCTGTGAGCGTCTGCAAGAGTCTGCAAGTGTCTGTGAGTGTCTGTGAGAATCTGCGAGCGTCTGGGAGAATCTGCGAGCGTCTACAAGAGTCTCCAAGCGTCTGTGAGAGTCTGCAAGAAACTGTGTGTCTGTGAACGTCTGCGAGAGTCTGCGAGCGTCTGTGAGCATCTGCGAGCGTCTGCAAGAGTCTGCAAGCGTCTGCGAGCGTCTGCAAGCGTCTGTGAGCATCTGCAAGAGTCTGTGGGCATCTGCAAGAGTCTGTGAGCATCTGCAAGAGTCTGTGAGCATCTGCGAGGGTCTGTGAGCATCTGCAAGAGTCTGTGAGTGTCTGTGAGACTCTGCAAGAGTCTGCGAGAGTCTGTGAGCGTCTGCGAGCGTCTGCGAACATCTGCAAGCGTCTGTGAGCGTCTGCAAGCATCTGCAAGAGTCTGCAAGCATCTGCGAGCGTCTGTGAGAGTCTGTGAGAGTCTGCACGAGTCTGTGAGAATCTGCGAGAATCTGCGATTGTCTATGAGCCTCTGCAAGAGTCTGCTAGCGTCTGTGAGCGTCTGTGAGAATCTGCGAGCGTCTGGGAGAATCTGCGAGCATCTGCAAGCGTTTGTGAGCATCTGCAAGCGTCTGCGAGCGTCTGCAAGCATCTGTGAGCATCTGTGAGACTCTGCAAGAATCTGCAAGCGTTTGTGAGCATCTGCAAGAGTCTGTGAGCATCTGCAAGAGTCTGTGAGTATCTGCAAGAGTCTGTGGGCATCTGCAAGAGTCTGTGAGCGTCTACGAGGGTCTGTGAGCATCTGCAAGAGTCTGTGAGCGTCTGCGAGGGTCTGCGAGCATCTGTGAGCGTCTGCAAGAATCTGCATGCATCTGTGAGCGTCTGCAAGAGTCTGTGAGCGTCTGCGAATGTCTGCAAGAATCTGTGAGCATCTGCAAGCATCTGCATGCATCTGTGAGCGTCTGCAAGAATCTGTGAGCGTCTGCGAGCATCTGCAAGAGTCTGCAAGAGTCTGTGAGCGTCTGCAAGAGTCTGCAAGCGTCTGTGAGTGTCTGTGAGACTCTGCAAGAGTCTGCGAGAGTCCTTGAGCGTATGTGAACGTCTGCAAGCATCTGCAAGCATCTGTGAGCGTCTGCAAGCATCTGTGAGCGTCTGTGAGACTCTGCAAGAGTCTGTGAGCGTCTGTGAGGGTCTTCAAGAGTCTGCAAGAGTCTGTAAGCATCTGCGAGCGTCTGCAAGTGTCTGCAAGCATCTGCGAGCATCTGTGACAGTCTGTGAGAGTCTGCAAGAGTCTGTGAGAATCTGTGAGAATCTGTGAGAATCTGCGAGTGTCTGTGAGCGTCTGTGAGAATCTGTGAGTGTCTGTGAGTGCTTGTGATTATCTGCGAGCGTCTGTGAGCGTCTGCAAGAGTCTGCGAGCGTCTGTGAGAATCTGCGAGCGTCTGGGAGAATCTGCGAGAGTCTGTGAGCGTCTGTGAGAATCTGTGAGAATCTGCGAGCGTCTGTGAGCGTCTGTGAAAGTCTGCAAGAGTCTGTGAAAGTCTGTGAGAGTCTGTGAGAATCTGTGAGACTCTGCAAGAATCTGCAAGCGTCCGTGAGAATCTGCAAGAGTCTGTGAGCATCTGCAAGAGTCTGTGAGCATCTGCAAGAGTCTGTGAGCATCTGCAAGAGTCTGTGAGCATCTGCAAGATTCTGTGAGCGTCTGCGAGGGTCTGCGAGCATCTGTGAGTGTCTGCAAGAGTCTGTGAGCGTCTGCGAGTGTCTGCAAGAATCTGTGAGCATCTGCAAGCATCTGCAAGAGTCTGCAAGAGTCTGTGAGTGTCTGTGAGACTCTGCAAGAGTCTGCAAGAGTCTGTGAGCATCTGTGAGAGTCTCCAAGAATCTGTAAGCATCTGTGAGCGTCTGCAAGAGTCTGCAAGCATCTGCGAGCGTCTGCAAGAGTCTGCAAGCATCTGCGAGCATCTGTGAGAGTCTGCACGAGTCTGTGAGAATCTGTGAAAATCTGCGAGTGTCTGTGAGCCTCTGCAAGAGTCTGTGAGCATCTGTGAGAATCTGCGAGCGTCTGTGAACGTCTGTGAGCGTCTGTGAGAATCTGTGAGAATCTGAGAATCTGCGAGCATCTGTGAGCATCTGTAA
This sequence comes from Odontamblyopus rebecca, assembly GCA_030686955.1. NCBI lineage: Eukaryota > Metazoa > Chordata > Actinopteri > Gobiiformes > Gobiidae > Odontamblyopus > Odontamblyopus rebecca. Next base: position 2,931,140 of record CM060664.1, read on the forward strand.
GAATCTGTGAGAGTCTGTGAGAGTCTGTGAGAATCTGTGAGAGTCTGCGAGCATCTGTGAGAGTCTGTGAGCATCTGTGAGAGTCTGGGAGAATCTGCGAGAGTCTGCGAGCATCTGTGAGAGTCTGTGAGCATCTGTGAGAGTCTGTGAGAATCTGCGAGAGTCTGCGAGCATCTGTGAGAGTCTGTGAGCATCTGTGAGAGTCTGTGAGAATCTGCGAGCGTCTGTGAGAGTCTACGAGAGTCTGCAAGTGTCTGCGAGAGTCTGCGAGAGTCTGCGAGCATCTGTGAGAGTCTGCGAGCATCTGTGAGAGTCTGCGAGCATCTGTGAGCGTCTGCGAGAGTCTGCGAGTGTCTGCGAGAGTCTGCGAGCATCTGCAAGAGTCTGTGAGTGTCTGTGAGCGTCTGCAAGAGTCTGTGAGAGTCTGTGAGAGTCTGTGAGCATCTGCGGGCGTCTGCAAGTGTCTGTCAGAGTCTGTGAGAGTCTGTGAGCATCTGCAAGAGTCTGTGAGAGTCTGCAAGCATATGCGGGCGTCTGCGAGAGTCTGCGAGAGTCTGTAAGAGTCTGTGAGCATCTGCAAGAGTCTGTGAGCATCTGCAAGAGTCTGTGAGCATCTGCAAGAGTCTGTGAGCATCTGCAAGAGTCTGCGAGCGTCTGGAAGAGTCTGTGAGAGTCTGCAAGAGTATGTGAGAGTCTGTGAGAGTCTGTGAGAATCTGTGAGAATCTGTGAGACTCTGCAAGTGTCTGTGAGAATCTGCCAGCGTCTGTGAGCATCTGCAAGAGTCTGCAAGAGTCTGTGAGCGTCTGCAAGAGTCTGTGAGCATCTGCAAGAGTCTGTGAGCGTCTGCGAGGGTCTGCGAGCATCTGTGAGCCTCTGTGAGAATCTGTGAGAGTCTGTGAGAATCTGCGAGCGTCTGGGAAAATCTGCGAGAGTCTGCGAGCGTCTGTGAGAGTCTGCGAGTGTCTGTGAGTGCCTGTGATTATCTGCGAGCGTCTGTGAGCGTCTGCAAGAGTCTGCGAGCGTCTGTGAGAATCTGCGAGCGTCTGGGAGAATCTGCGAGAGTCTGTGAGCGTCTGTGAGAATCTGTGAGAATCTGCGAGCGTCTGTGAGCGTCTGTGAAAGTCTGCAAGAGTCTGTGAAAGTCTGTGAGAGTCTGTGAGAATCTGTGAGACTCTGCAAGAATCTGCAAGCGTCCGTGAGAATCTGCAAGAGTCTGTGAGCATCTGCAAGAGTCTGTGAGCATCTGCAAGAGTCTGTGAGCATCTGCAAGAGTCTGTGAGCATCTGCAAGATTCTGTGAGCGTCTGCGAGGGTCTGCGAGCATCTGTGAGTGTCTGCAAGAGTCTGTGAGCGTCTGCGAGTGTCTGCAAGAATCTGTGAGCGTCTGCAAGCATCTGCAAGAGTCTGCAAGAGTCTGTGAGTGTCTGTGAGACTCTGCAAGAGTCTGCGAGAGTCTGTGAGCGTCTGCGAGTGTCTGCGAACGTCTGCAAGCATCTGTGAACATCTGCAAGCATCTGCAAGAGTCTGCAATATGGCGTCAGATTAATTTCAAAAGTAACACGCGCATAGAAACTCTATGCGAGGTGCAGGAACTGTTCAGAAACTGCTCGCGGGCGCCGAAAACTACTCGTGCCTGCCGAAACTGTGCGCGCGAGCAAAGAAACACGCCGCGCGAGACGGAGAACTGCGCGCGTGAGCAAAGAAACACGCTCGAGAGTAGAAGCAGCTCTTGCACAGCAGAGAAACTCCCTCTTATGTGGGACAAAACCACTCTGCTCGCTCGGAGTTGACTTCTGCTCGCGCGGAGAATGTGGACTAATGGGGGAGGGAACCTGAGGATGAGCGGCTATTGTGATTGGTCTGTCCTGAGACACAGGACTTTGACAGACGGCCCAAAATTTCCAAACACTGCATGACATGTGCGTTGGCCGCCACTAGGGGGAAACGCTACTTGCTCTGACGCTACATTACAGAATCTCTGTGAATACATGGGTAGAGCCAGAACCATAGATGACAGTTGAGTTTGACAGGTTTAATAATAATAATAATTATTATTATTATTAATAATGATACATTTTATTTAATAAGCGTCTTTCAAGGTACTCAAGGACACTGTACAGTAAACATAAAGTACAAACATAAATTATTAATTAAAACAAAATCAAAGGAAATAGTAATAATGTTGGTAATAATAATAAAAGATGATGATAATAATATTAATATGAACAATAATTTGGCAATAAGATTATAACACAAAATAACAGGACCATTCATAGAATAGATTTAAAATAATAAATGAATAATGAATAAATAATACATTTTTAAAATAAATGCAGGATGAAAGAAAGAGCACACAGCATTCCAAGACAAACACTTGCTACCCACAGTAAAATTTGGTGGTGGGATCCATCAGGCTGTGGGCCTGTGGCCAGTGCAGGGACTGGAAATCTTGTTAAAGTTGACAGTCGCACGGATTCCAGTCAGTATCAGCAGATTCTTGCGAATAATGTTCAAGAAGACAAGACAACAACCCTAAACACTGCTCAAATTCTACTAAGGCATTTATGCAGAGGAACAAGTACAATGTTCTGTAATGGGCATCTCAGTCCCCAGACCTGAATATTACTGAAAATCTGTGGTGTGATTTAAAGCGGGCTGTCCATGCTCGGGCTCCATCAAACTTGACTGAACTGGAGATGTTTTGTAAAGAAGAATGATCAAAAATACCTTCAACCAGAATCCAGAGCCTCATTGGAAGCTACAGGAAGAGTTTAGAGGCTGTTATTTCTGCAAAAGGAGGATCTACTAAATATTGATGTAATTTTTCTGTTGGGGTGTCCAAATTTATGCACATGCCTACTTTTGTTTAAGTAATTATTGCACTTTCTGTAAATCCTATGAAGTTCATTTCACTTCTCAAATATCACTGTGTTTTTCTGCTCTATGATATATTTAACTGAAATTGCTGATCTGAACAACCAATGATTTATAAAGGAAAATCTTGAAAATGATCAGGGCCCAAACTTTTTCACATGATCAGAGCATATTCCATAAACTGAACTGGCTCCCAGTTCATTTTCGTATCCAATTTTAAATTATCGTCCTTGTTTTTAAATCCCTCCACAATCTGGCCCCTCCCTCTCTATCTAACCTCCTAACTCCATACCAGCTGCCCGTAGTCTTCCACTGATGCACATCTGTGGACCATCCCTCAGTCTAGACTCTGCACATGGGTTTAGGGCTTTCACTGTTGCTGGTCCTAAACTATGGAATGCCCCATTTCACTCGTCAATGCTCAAATTTGTCCACATTCAAAAAAAGAATTAAAAGCCCACCTTTTTACCCTGGCTTATCCCAATTCCTGAATCCCAATTCATTGTTTCTCTCTCATTTTTTATATTATTTTATTTATTATTTATTTTTATTTTATTTATTTTAAAAATGTATTATTTATTCATTATTCATTTATTATTTTAAATCTATTCTATGAATGGTCCTGTTATTTTGTGTTATAATCTTATTGCCAAATTATTGTTCATATTAATATTATTATCATCATCTTTTATTATTATTACCAACATTATTACTATTTCCTTTGATTTTGTTTTTAATTAATAATTTATGTTTGTACTTTATGTTTACTGTACAGTGTCCTTGAGTACCTTGAAAGACGCTTATTAAATAAAATGTATTATTATTAATAATAATAATTATTATTATTATTATTAAACCTGTCAAACTCAACTGTCATCTATGGTTCTGGCTCTACCCATGTATTCACAGAGATTCTGTAATGTAGCGTCAGAGCAAGTAGCGTTTCCCTAGTGGCGGCCAACGCACATGTCATGCAGTGTTTGGAAATTTTGGGCCGTCTGTCAAAGTCCTGTGTCTCAGGACAGACCAATCACAATAGCCGTCATCCTCAGGTTCCCTCCCCCATTAGTCCACATTCTCCGCGCGAGCAGAAGTCAACTCCGAGCGAGCAGAGTGGTTTTGTCCCACATAAGAGGGGGAGTTTCCTTTCTGCTCGCGCAAGAGCTGCTTCTACTCTCGCGAGCGTGTTTCTTTTGCTCACGCGCGCAGTTCTCCGTCTCGCGCGAGCGTGTTTCTTTGCTCGCGCGCACAGTTTCGGCAGGCACGAGTAGTTTCGGCGCCCGCGAGCAGTTTCTGAACAGTTCCTGCACCTCGCATAGAGTTTCTATGCGCGTGTTACTTTTGAAATTAATCTGACGCCATACTGCAAGAGTCTGTGAGCATCTGTGAGAGTCTCCAAGAGTCTGTAAGCATCTGTGAGCGTCTGCAAGAGTCTGCAAGCATCTGCGAGCGTCTGTGAGAGTCTGCACGAGTCTGTGAGAATCTGTGAAAATCTGCGAGTGTCTGTGAGCCTCTGCAAGAGTCTGCGAGCATCTGTGAGAATCTGCGAGCGTCTGTGAGCGTCTGTGAGAATCTGTGAGAATCTGAGAATCTGCGAGCATCTGTGAGCATCTGTGAGAATCTGTGAGAGTCTGGGAGAATCTGCGAGAGTCTGCGAGCATCTGTGAGAGTCTGTGAGCATCTGTGAGAGTCTGTGAGAATCTGTGAGAATCTGTGAGAATCTGCGAGCGTCTGTGAGAGTCTACGAGAGTCTGCAAGTGTCTGCGAGAGTCTGCGAGAGTCTGTGAGTGTCTGTGAGCATCTGTGATAGTCTGCGAGAGTCTGCGAGCATCTGTGAGCGTCTGCGAGAGTCTGTGAGTGTCTGCGAGAGTCTGCGAGCATCTGCAAGAGTCTGTGAGTGTCTGTGAGCGTCTGCAAGAGTCTGTGAGAGTCTGTGAGAGTCTGCGAGCATCTGCGGGCGTCTGCAAGTGTCTGTCAGAGTCTGTTAGTGTCTGTGAGCATCTGCAAGAGTCTGTGAGAGTCTGCAAGCGTATGCGGGCGTCTGCGAGAGTCTGCGAGAGTCTGTGAGCGTCTGCAAGAATCTGCAAGCGTCTGTAAGAGTCTGTGAGCATCTGCAAGAGTCTGTGAGCATCTGCAAGAGTCTGTGAGCATCTGCAAGAGTCTGTGAGCATCTGCAAGAGTCTGCGAGCGTCTGCAAGAGTCTGTGAGAGTCTGTGAGAGTCTGTGAGAGTCTGCGAGGGTCTGCAAGAGTCTGTGAGAGTCTGTGAGAGTCTGCGAGGGTCTGCAAGAGTCTGTGAGAATCTGCGAGCGTCTGTGAGCGTCTGTGAGAGTCTGCAAGAGTATGTGAGAGTCTGTGAGAATCTGTGAGACTCTGCAAATGTCTGTGAGAATCTGCCAGCGTCTGTGAGCATCTGCAAGAGTCTGGAAGAGTCTGTGAGCGTCTGCGAGCATCTGTGAGAATCTGTGAGAATCTGTGAGACTGCAAGAATCTGCAAGCGTCTGTGAGAATCTGCAAGAGTCTGTGAGCATCTGCAAGAGTCTGTGAGCATCTGCAAGAGTCTGTGAGCATCTGCAAGAGTCTGTGAGCATCTGCGAGGGTCTGCGAGAGTCTGTGAGAATCTGCGAGCGTCTGGGAGAATCTGCGAGAGTCTGCGAGTGTCTGTGAGAGTCTGTGAGCATCTGCAAGAGTCTGTGAGCATCTGCAAGAGTCTGTGAGCATCTGCAAGAGTCTGTGAGCATCTGCAAGAGACTGCGAGCGTCTGCAAGAGTCTGTGAGAGTCTGTGAGAGTCTGCGAGGGTCTGCAAGAGTCTGTGAGAGTCTGTGAGAGTCTGTGAGAGTCTGCGAGAGTCTGCAAGAGTCTGTGAGAATCTGTGAGAATCTGCGACAGTCTGTGAGCATCTGTGAGAGTCTGTGAGCATCTGTGAGAGTCTGTGAGAGTCTGTGAGAATCTGTGAGAATCTGTGAGAATCTGCGAGCGTCTGTGAGAGTCTGCGAGAGTCTGCGAGTGTCTGCGAGAGTCTGCGAGCGTCTGCGAGAGTCTGTGAGTGTCTGCGAGCATCTGTGAGAGTCTGCGAGTGTCTGCGAGCATCTGCAGGCGTCTGCGAGAATCTGTGAGCGTCTGCAAGAGTCTGTGAGAGTCTGTGAGAGTCTGCGAGCGTCTGCGGGCGTCTGCGAGAGTTTGCGAGCATCTGCAAGAGTCTGTGAGCATCTGCAAGAGTCTGTGAGCGTCTGCGAGGGTCTGCGAGCATCTGTGAGCCTCTGTGAGAATCTGTGAGAGTCTGTGAGCGTCTGTGAGAGTCTGTGAGCATCTGTGAGAGTCTGTGAGAGTCTGTGAGAATCTGTGAGAATCTGTGAGAGTCTGTGAGAATCTGTGAGAATCTGTGAGAATCTGCGAGCGTCTGTGAGAGTCTGCGAGAGTCTGCGAGAGTCTGTGAGCATCTGCAAGAGTCTGTGAGCATCTGCAAGAGTCTGTGAGCATCTGCAAGAGTCTGTGAGCATCTGCAAGAGTCTGTGAGAATCTGCAAGAGTCTGTGAGAGTCTGTGAGAGTCTGCGAGGGTCTGCAAGAGTCTGTGAGAGTCTGTGAGAGTCTGCGAGAGTCTGCAAGAGTCTGTGAGAATCTGTGAGAATCTGCAAGAGTCTGTGAGCATCTGTGAGAGTCTGTGAGAGTCTGTGAGAATCTGTGAGAATCTGTGAGTGTCTGTGAGAGTCTGCGAGAGTCTGCGAGTGTCTGCGAGAGTCTGCGAGCGTCTGCGAGAGTCTGTGAGTGTCTGCGAGCATCTGTGAGAGTCTGCGAGTGTCTGCGAGCATCTGCAGGCGTCTGCGAGAATATGTGAGCGTCTGCAAGAGTCTGTGAGAGTCTGTGAGAGTCTGCGATCGTCTGTGGGCGTCTGCGAGAGTCTGCGAGCATCTGCAAGAGTCTGTGAGCATCTGCAAGAGTCTGTGAGCATCTGCAAGAGTCTGTGAGCATCTGCAAGAGTCTGTGAGCATCTGCAAGAGACTGCGAGCGTCTGCAAGAGTCTGTGAGAGTCTGTGAGAGTCTGCGAGGGTCTGCAAGAGTCTGTGAGAGTCTGTGAGAGTCTGTGAGAGTCTGCGAGAGTCTGCAAGAGTCTGTGAGAATCTGTGAGAATCTGCGAGAGTCTGTGAGCATCTGTGAGAGTCTGTGAGAGTCTGTGAGAATCTGTGAGAATCTGTGAGAATCTGCGAGCGTCTGTGAGAGTCTGCGAGAGTCTGCGAGAGTCTGTGAGCATCTGCAAGAGTCTGTGAGCATCTGCAAGAGTCTGTGAGCATCTGCAAGAGTCTGTGAGCATCTGCAAGAGACTGCGAGTGTCTGCAAGAGTCTGTGAGAGTCTGTGAGAGTCTGCGAGGGTCTGCAAGAGTCTGTGAGAGTCTGTGAGAGTCTGCGAGAGTCTGCAAGAGTCTGTGAGAATCTGTGAGAATCTGCGAGAGTCTGTGAGCATCTGTGAGAGTCTGTGAGAGTCTGTGAGAATCTGTGAGAATCTGTGAGAATCTGCGAGCGTCTGTGAGAGTCTGCGAGAGTCTGCGAGTGTCTGCGAGAGTCTGCGAGCGTCTGCGAGAGTCTGTGAGTGTCTGCGAGCATCTGTGAGAGTCTGCGAGTGTCTGCGAGCATCTGCAGGCGTCTGCGAGAATATGTGAGCGTCTGCAAGAGTCTGTGAGAGTCTGTGAGAGTCTGCGATCGTCTGTGGGCGTCTGCGAGAGTCTGCGAGCATCTGCAAGAGTCTGTGAGTGTCTGCGAGCATCTGCAGGCATCTGCGAGAATCTGTGAGCGTCTGCAAGAGTCTGTGAGAGTCTGGGAGAATCTGTGAGAATCTGCGAGCGTCTGTGAGCGTCTGTGAGAGTCTGTGAGAATCTGTGAGAATCTGTGACAATCTGCGAGCGTCTGTGAGCGTCTGTGAGAGTCTGTGAGAATCTGTGAGAATCTGTGAGAATCTGCGAGGGTCTGTGAGCGTCTGTGAGAATCTGCGAGCGTCTGTGAGCGGCTGTGAGAATCTCCGAGCGTATGTGAGAGTCTGTGAGAATCTGTGAGAATCTGTGAGAATCTGCGAGCGTCTGTGAGAGTCTGCGAGAGTCTGCGAGTGTCTCCGAGAGTCTGCGAGCGTCTGCGAGAGTCTGTGAGAGTCTGCAAGAGTCTGTGAGAATCTGTGAGAATCTGTGAGAATCTGCGAGCGTCTGTGAGCGCCTGTGAGCGTCTGTGAGAGTCTGTGAGAATCTGTGAGAATCTGCGAGGGTCTGTGAGCGTCTGTGAGAATCTGCGAGCGTCTGTGAGCGTCTGTGAGAATCTGCGAGCGTATGTGAGAGTCTGTGACAATCTGCCAGCGTCTGGGAGAATCTGCGAGAGTCTGCGAGCGTCTGTGAGAGTCTGTGAGCATCTGTGAGAGTCTGTGAGAGTCTGTGAGAATCTGTGAGAATCTGTGAGAATCTGCGAGCATCTGTGAGAGTCTGCGAGAGTCTGCGAGAGTCTGCGAGAGTCTGTGAGTGTCTGTGCGCATCTGTGAGTGTCTGCGAGCATCTGTGAGCGTCTGCGAGAGTCTGCGAGTGTCTGCGAGAGTCTGTGAGCATCTGCAAGAGTCTGTGAGTGTCTGCGAGCATCTGCAGGCGTCTGCGAGAATCTACGAGCGTCTGCAAGAGTCTGTGAGAGTCTGTGAGAGTCTGCGAGCGTCTGCGAGCGTCTGCGGGTGTCTGCGAGAGTCTGTGAGAGTCTGTGAGAGTGTGCGAGCGTCTGCGGGCGTCTGCGAGAGTCTGTGAGAGTCTGTGAGAGTCTGTGAGAGTGTGCGAGCGTCTGCGGGCGTCTGCGAGAGTCTGTGAGCATCTGCAAGAGTCTGTGAGCATCTGCAAGAGTCTGCGAGCGTCTGCAAGAGTCTGTGAGAGTCTGAGAGTCTGTAAGAGTCTGTGAGCGTCTGTCAGCATCTGCAAGTGTCTGTGAGCATCTGCAAGAGTCTGTGAGCATCTGCAAGAGTCTGTGAGCATCTGCAAGAGTCTGTGAGCGTCTGTGAGAGTTTGCGAGCATCTGTGAGTGTCTGCAAGAGTCTGTGAGAGTCTGTGAGAGTCTGTGAGAGTCTGTGAGAGTCTGTGAGAGTCTGCGAGCATCTGTGAGAGTCTGCGAGCGTCTGCGGGCGTCTGCGAGAGTCTGTGAGAGTCTGTGAGAGTCTGTGAGAGTCTGTGAGAGTCTGCGAGCATCTGTGAGAGTCTGCGAGCGTCTGCGGGCGTCTGCGAGAGTCTGTGAGAGTCTGTGAGAGTCTGCGAGTGTCTACGAGAGTCTGTGAGTGTCTGCGAGCATCTGCGGGCGTCTGCGAACGTCTACGAGAGTCTGTGAGAGTCTGAGAGTCTGTAAGAGTCTGTGAGCGTCTGTCAGCATCTGCAAGTGTCTGTGAGCATCTGCAAGAGTCTGTGAGCATCTGCAAGAGACTGCGAGTGTCTGCAAGAGTCTGTGAGAGTCTGTGAGAGTCTGCAAGCATCTAGTAGAGGGTTTCTGACAGTCTGAGAGTCTCACCAGAGATTTACTATTGTCCATTTTAAAGGTTTTCTTTAGCAGACAGTTTTACCCTGGGAATCTGTGGAGCTTCTGCAGTTTGTATCATAAAACAGAGCAGCAGCATCCAAGGTGACTGAGAGGAACATTTGGCACTTTAAGCGTAGCAGCATTAAGTATGAAATGAATACATGAGATTATTGTTCATAGTTTTCATTTATTTTTTGTCTCTTATATATACGGTAAGTCATAAGTGAAAGTGTAAATGCAAACTTGCTGTTCATATGCTGCTTTCTTTTTTGGAATTCTGTCATTCTTGAATAGGGTTGGGCATCATTAGTACTTTTGACTTCAACCTAAACCCTTTCGGTCTTGGGGTTGAGCCTCTGTTTATTGTAGTGCTGCAAAATGACTGAATAAATTACTACTAAAGAGGAAGTATTATCTTTCCTCCATGTTCTAACACTGTTCCTTCATCAGAAACACGCCTGAGGAGGTTGCAGACGTCGTCCGTGCAAGTTTGAGGACGTTACCTTCCACAGTCTCACTCCTGATTGGCTCGTTTGTTGCTATGACGCCCTGGACAGTATGAGATAGAACGATAAACTGCTTCAGTCCTGCTTCAGTCCTGCTTCAGTCCTGCTTCAGCCCCACTTCAGTCCCACCTGGTTCAGACCCGGTTCTCAGACATGTTCCTCAGGGTGCTGCTCCTGTCCCTCCGGTGCTGGGGTGAGTTCTGGCTCTTCTTCTTTATGTGACCGGTGTGTCTTGCCTTCTCATCTGTCTCAATGATCCATAGAAGCTGCTGAAGTTTGGTGTGACAGCAGTTTATTCTACACAGAATAATATAGAAAACAGTTATTGTGAATTGATTTGTAGTGGACATTCACCATGTGCATGTCTCACCTCTTCTCCTTTACAATGCGCAAACAAAAACGACGATTAAAGCCACGTGTGTGTTTCTGTGTGAGGACAGGGAAATCTGTGACATCACTGTGTGACGAAATAAATAAATAGAGAAGTGAGTAAAATGTGTTTTTTTTCTCTGAGATAAAGTGTATGTGAAGCACAGAGGCGTCACACTGCACCACAGTCTCTTCCTCTTCCTGTGGTTTAAGGCTTGGAACAGCAGCCATTTTGTGCACAGCTTTTGTAACATGAACTCTGTGTGCAGGGGTCCTGTGTGCAGGGGTCCTGTGTGCAGGCGTCCTGTGTGCAGGGGTCCTGTGTGCAGGCATCCTGTGTGCAGGGGTCCTGGCAGCAAATAACAGCTCAACAGGTAAGAACCACTCAGCAACACACTCACACAGAGCAGGAATCTAACCCACAACCTCCTCAGTGAGAGGAGTGTGTGTTTGCACAGGTAAAAGGGCGGGGCTTCAGTGCACAGGTAAAGGGGCGGGGCTTCAGTGCACAGGTGAAGGGGCGGGGCTTCAGTGCACAGGTAAAGGGGCGGGGCCTCACTCTGTCTTTTGTCTGTTCAGAGCTCAAGCTGGTGGGAGGGGCCAGTCGCTGTGCTGGGACTGTGGAGTTGAAGCACAAGGTGAAACATGAAGTACAGTGGAGACGGATGGTGGTGGTGGTGGAGCCCTCTGGACCCTGGGACCAGTTGGACACAGCTGGTGTGTGCAGAGACCTGGACTGTGGCTCTGCTGTTTATGGGGAACAAAGAGATGATTTTCCAGAGAGTTCTGTGTGGTGGGTCTCATATGACTGTGTGAAGAAGTCTTCAGTGAGAGGATGTGTCTATGTTTCATTCTCCTCCTCTTCCCGGGGTCTGGAGGTGGTGTGTTCAGGTAAAATCTGATCTGACATTTTTATGTCTTAGATGTTTTTTCTAGTTGCTCTAGAAGAGTGTCAGGTGTAAAACGTGTGATGTCCAATTAGAGTTTAGACCTCACACACACACTTCTCTCACAACAGTATTATAGATGTTTACCGCAGATATATATCTCCACTACAGCGGTGATGTCACATGTGTGTCCGATTGGAGCCTGAAGCGCCCTTACCGTGTTTTTTGGCTGCCGATTCTCTCTCAGTGAAAATCAAACTTAGCCTATTTTCTACTACAACTAATGCACTGGCTTCCATCGGAGCCTCTCCTCCGCTGGACCCGACTGTCATCCCCTCGGTTGAGGCTCTTAGATCCCAGTCTGTGCTACTAGCTTATCTGCTGCACCGGGTGCACTGACACCACCCCCACCCAAATCCATGGCTCTCTGATACAGAGCCCGACAGCTGCAGAAAGGGTAGGCTTAATAAGATCAAGCTTCAGCCGACACCTTTTTGGTCTGTTTATGTTAAATGTGGCTGTTTACGGAATAATGTCAGAATATGCTTGTGACCGAAATCAATCAATCAATTCTCAGTCGATACCATCACACACCCACATCTACGGAATTCACGGCTGAAATAAAAACTTTCAGACTCTTACGATGCCCCCGCTACATCCACAGAGGCGTCAGAGCATCCGTCATGTTAACACTTTCAGTCTCCGCTCCATACCCACTCCTTCCCTCAGGCCGTCACAGCAAAAGTCTCTGAAAATTGGACTATTCAACACAAGATCCCTCGACAATAAAAACCTTATCAACAAATTCCTCCTGGACTCTCAACTGGATTTACTCTAACAGAGACCTGGCAAAAACCTCTGGATTACTTCGCTTTCAACCAAGTTACCCCTCCTGGATTTTCTTACCTGGACAAACCTCGTCCGGGGGTATTGCCGCCATCTTCCAATACACCCTGAGACCCCGCCCTATCCCTTCAGCGCCCATATTTCAACATCTCACTTTTCACCTCCCTGGCTCAACTCCACTGACCATTGCCATCATTTATCCCCCCAATAAAAGCCGATGTTTTCTCTCAGATTTCACAGAATTTATCAAACAACTTTCCTCATACTCTACCCCCACTCGGCTCTTAGGTAACTTCAACATCCACACTCCCCGTCCTGTAACACTGCACATGACTTTACGGACATCTGAACACTTGAAGACCTACGACATCATATACATATGTTTTCTATAACCGCAGAACTTTGTAACGGTAAAAGACAGAAACGTCCTTTTCCCCTCTGAAAGTGCAGACATAGAGGTTTCCGTACATTTCTGCGGCTTTATCCTACGTCACACTCACGCTGTGTGATGACGTGAGCAAAACGAGTGTCCAACAGGAACTTTGTTTTCCCCAAACTCATGCGCTCCGTCCATTTTGATCGAGCCAAACTTTGCCAAAGAGTGAAGTGAGTCAAGATGGTCGACTCCTCTGACTGTGTGTGTTTATAACGAGGGAAAAAGTCGCTCTAAGTGGAGTTAATTCTCACACACATGGAAAATGACACATCTTGGTGTGTGTAATTGTGCATCTCTTTCTATTTTTATTTAAAGGTTTATTTCAGTCCAAATGAACAAATCCAAATGTAATTTCCACCCTGGAAATGCAGAAGTGCTGTGATATGGTTCAAAAGACTTGAAAACAGCAACACTTTTACAGTAGACGCTTCCACTGGGAAATGAAACATACCGGTTTGATGGTCACTTTTTCGGAGGGCCCTTCCCGGTTTGCATTGCACGATAATCGGAAGTTTGAAATTCGGGATGCTTTTATTCCTTCACCACAGACAAATGTAACACCTTCCGCTCTTTCTTCCCCTCCAAATTCCACAACATCCACCAGCAACTTTCTGCCTTCACTCTTCCCAGGTCCGACTCTCAACCTGTCCTGCCCGATACCTCACAAAACTGCCCGTCCTCCTTATCACCCATCTAAACCTCTGATCTCACGGAATACCTCAGCAAGAGCAAACTGTTCCCATCCCTGCTGCCCTGGTCAAAACATGTCTCCGCTGGCTCAGCCCACTCATCCTGGACATTATAAACTCATCGCTCACCTCTGAAACTGTTCCCCCTTTTCAAGCTCGCTGCAGTCACCCTGACACTCGAAACACCCGGTCTGGATCCTGACGAGCCAAACAACTCCCGCCACATCTCACACCTCACGTTCCTATCCAAAATCCTTGAACATTTCGTATCCACTGAGCTTCGAGATTAACTTCGCCCCAATCAGTTGTGTGAATCCTTCCGGTCTGGTTTTCAGAAACAGCCCTCATCAAAGTTACAAATGGCCTGGTGACGAAGTAGCCCCGTCGAAGCCGCCCTAGCCTAGGCACGCCCGAAAAGCCCGCGCCCGCTACTTACCTGGATTCATTCAGTCCGCGCCGGTTCCCGCCCCCCGTCTGTCCACTAGAGATGTTACGCTCGAGCCTCTCAGCTCGACACTGTACCAACCCTATGAAGCAGAAGTGTTGCCGAGCTTTGTTTCGATAGGCGCTTCACCAGGCCAAAAATCACGTGACCAGTCAAACCGAGTCCTCGTTACGTCAGAAGTGTCAGTGTCAGAGAGAGGAGCAGATTAAAACCCAACACAGTTGAAAGGATTCTTTTCTTGAATACAAATCTCTAAAACTTTAGAAATCCCTTATCTCACATTTCCCCCACTCACACCCCGACACCTTTTCTAAAAATGATCCAATTTCAGAAAAACTACAGTTGCACAATCACTTTCCCAGTTGCTTAACCACATCATTTTATTCTCCGATTTTTCCAGTTTAAAAAGCCTCTGTAGCTGCAAACTATTTAGTCGGCCAAGTCAGAGCACAACTAATACATACATATAAGTACAGGACACAAAGACACCAGTTTGAAAAGTACATTTTTTATTAGAAAGTTCCCATTTTATTGGTAGAGCACATTTGGAAACGTGAGTTGCGCCAAAGTGGGAAAAGCAACTTAATTTAAACACAAGTTGACACAAAATACTGGATAACAATTTCATAATAAACAGAAGAATAAGTTATAAGAGAATAAAAATAAAATGGAAGTGATAAAATTCATCCAGATAAAAGTCACAGAAAAGGGGAGAGGGGGTTAGAGGAAGGGGGTAAACGAGGTTCACCAAAGCTTTACGTCACATCCACACAAATTTACACAGACAAATCCAGCAGGTGTCGCTCTTCTGACTGTGTCAAATGACTCGAAGCTGTGTGTCATTTTCAGTGCAGTTGTCTCAAAGTGGTTCAGTGTTTCATGAGGTTTCAGTTTCACCATCACTACTCTCCGCTCCGTTCCCCGCTATATTTACCGTCCGTGACCCCCGCAGGAGTCTTGGGTGCGCACAAGTCCGCTGTCGAATCATCCATATCCATAACTTCGTCCTCCAACCAACCTCCAACCCGTATCCACCTCCCGTTCGCAAACAGAGCCGCTCCGATCACTTCCTATTTCCACGTTCATGCGCGGGACCCTGGCGTCTGACGTCATCGTGATGTCACTACAAAATATCTTTCCTGGAAATGAAATATTAATCTTATTTTTCCCAGTTCTTTTACAGTTGCAGGGACATGGCCATGTTGTGTAATATGTTTTTCTATTTTTTTTTTTTTTTTTTATGTTGGAATTATTAACTTGGGTTTAAAGGTAGAAACCCATATTAAAGTGTTAATTGGTTTGGGGGAGGAGCCTTGAGGTATAAAAGAGCCACTCACCCTCCCTCAGTCAGTCTGGACCTGAACCTTTATGTGGAAGGTAACTAACTCTAACAGATTATGAAGCATATTTCTGCTGTTATGTATATGTATTGTAAATATCTTTTCTTTTTCATTTCACTGTTTTGTATATATCACTCTTCAAACTTTCCCTTTTGGGGACAATTATTCATTAAAACATCAAAAAACATCCTTCTGACTAGGCCGTCATCATTTCTCGAGTAGAACCCCCTGACAGAACTCCTCCTCACCTCAGAGTCTGAATCTCTCCCCATCCTCCTCCTCCTCGATCTCTCTGCCACATTTGACACAAATGATCACTACGTTCTCCTCCAGTGTGGTTCACCTTCTTCCTCCCAAATTGATCCCACTACATTTTCATCAATAACTGTTCGTCTCACATCACACCGGTTCCCACGGAGTCTCTGAAGGCTCGGTGCTCGGTCCCCTCCTCTTCATCCTCCATATGCTTCCTCTTGGCCTCATCATGGACTCAAATTTCACCGCTATGCCGACGACACCCAGCTTTAGCTCTCCACCAAAACCATCACATCTGCAACCACCTCCAGCCTTTCAAATCTCCTCTTTGCCATAAAGTCCCAAATCTCTCATCCCCTCTGCACAGAACTTTGCTCTCACGGCCACACAGTCACCCCCTCAGCTCAGATCAGACACCTTGGATTCATCTTCGACCCCACCCTCTCCTTCAGACCACACATCCGCCATGTCAACAAGACCGCCGTCTTCCACCTCTGAAACATCGCCCGCCTTCGCCACTCCCTCTCCCCCTCCACTGCCAAAACTCTCATCCACCTTCGTCACCGCCAGACTCGATTATGCCAGTAGTCTCTGCTTCAATATGTTCAAAGCTCTGCCGCCCGCCTCCTCACCCACACCCGCTCACAAGACCATATCACCCCCGTTCTGCAACAGCTCCACTGGCTCCAACAGCGCATCAACTTCAAGATCCTCCTGATCACCTATAAAGCTCCTCCATAATAGGGCCGGGCATTTGATTACATTTTCTTAATCAATCGTCGGGAAAATGAACGATTGATTTTGGATTAATCATTAACATTTTATATTAAAATTATCATCACTATTATTACCGTTACTAATCCGCATAAATAAACTCAACTTTACACCATATAAACCATCAGCACCAGAGCCTCATCAGTGTGAGATCAGAATGTGTTTAATGCAGCTTTAAACATTTGTTCACGTCTTACAGAAACTAAACTTAAACCTCATGGCTCATTTGCATAAACTGTAAGAGCTGAAAAAAGCAGCTCTTTCCTTGTGCTGCTGCTTCAGCTTCTGTGGGACTAAAGGACTCGACTCAGTGAATATGAGTGTTCTCTCTGTGACAGAGGATGTTCTGCTGATGCTGAGTCTGTTCTGTGCGTATGTCACGTTGCAGATGCTGCGGGACAATCAAAAACTCGATCATACCCGGGACACTGATGTGCAGGGAAACGCATTCTGTGGAATATAGGGATCTCCAAGGAGCCAGAGCAGAGACGTGGGACTGTGAGGCCGCAACACCAGTGCTGTGAGACGCAGCCTCGACTCCTTACGCTACGTTACGCACAACAACCTGAACGTGATCTACGAAATTTTTAATGATCAATTATTGATTAATCGACTAATCGTGCCCATCCCTACTCCATAACCAGGCTCCTCCACACCTCACAGACCTCATCCAGCCCACAGAACTATAGTAAAATCTGGAAGATGAATCTAAGATGGCGTCGTATTGTTTTCAGTGGCCTGTGCTCATTGCATGACCGCAAAAAAGATTTTTACTTACGCATTTACTTCCTGATTTGCAGCCCAACGCAGCCCGTGTGACGTCAGAAACGCCCAGGCTCAAAGTGGGGCTAACTCTTACTACTATTTGCTACTCTTGACTTTTAGGTGCTTTGATGATTTAAACATTTTTGTTGTAAAAATACAGAAGAATACCTACAAAGTCTGGCCTTTATGAAAGCTGTGGATGCCCTGTCAGCTGAACACAGGCAGTTTCATTTCACCTAAACACTTTGTGCCTCTATGGGAGAATTCTGCAGCTGCAATACCTCACTCAGCCACAAATCAAGCTAATCAATAGAGGGGCCGCGTCTTACCCTCTTATCCAGCTCTTATTATAGATCCATGGTCCAGCCCCACTGTCCCTCCTCGTGCCTCCAATCAGCAGACTTCAACCTTCTCACTCCCACAACCAAATAAAGGCACCGGACTTTGAGGGACAAGTCTTTGCCATTGCCACCCCCACCCTCTGGATCTCTCTCCCCCTTCACATCGGTAACTCAGACTCACTAAACACCTTCAATAAACTGCTCCAAACACTCCTTTTCCTCACAGCCTACAGCCCTCACACATGACTGCTCCTCATTATCGTCCTGTCCTTGTTTTGTCAAGTCTCGGTTTGTTACTGTGAAAAGTGCTTTACAAAACTGATTCTTCCACATAAAGTTGCACATTATTAAAGTCAAAGAGAGAGAGAAAGTTACAAATAGACAGTAGGTCTTGTGTTGAACTTGTGTAGTTGTCGTTTCTCGTTTTATTCAAATCTAAATCAGAACATTAGACACTACACTCTCCTCTCACAACAATAATATGTATATTACCACAGGTATATATCTGCACTACAGCAGTGATGTCACATGTGTGTCCACAGACTCGGTGCGTCTGGTCTCAGGGTCCGGTCTGGTCTCGGGGTCCGGTCTGGTCTCGGGGTCCGGTCTGGTCTCGGGATCCGGTCTGTGCTCAGGATCAGTGCAGATCTGGAACGGGTCCTGGACCGGGGTCTGTGACGGGGACATGGGCCAGCGGGGGGCAGAGGTGCTGTGCAGGGAGCTGGGCTGTGGGGCTCCTTCTCTCCTCCAGGAGGCGCTCTCTCCTCTGGGGCAGACGTTTCACTGTGAGGGCCATGAGTCTGCTCTGATGGACTGTCCCCGCTCCGACTCAAGGACCTGCTCCTCTGGAGCCGCTGTCAACCTCACCTGCACAGGTAAAGGGGCGGGGATTCAGTGCACAGGTAAATGGGCGGGGCTTCAGTGCACAGGTAAAGGGGCGGGGCTTCAGTGCACAGGTAAAGGGGCGGGGCTTCACTCTGTCTCTTGTCTGTTCAGAGCCGCTCAGGTTGGTGGGAGGGGCCAGTCGCTGTGCTGGGACTGTGGAGGTGAAACTCAGAGGAGAGTGGAGACGGGTGGTGGAGCTCTATGAACTCTGGGACCAGTTGGACACAGCTGGTGTGTGCAGAGACCTGGACTGTGGCTCTGCTGTTTATGGAGAAGAAAGAGGTGGTTTTCCACAGAGTTCTGTGTGGTTGGTCACACATAAGTGTGTGAAGAAGTCTTCAGTGAGAGGATGTGTCTATCGTTCATCCTCCTCTTCCCGGGGTCTGGAGGTGGTGTGTTCAGGTAAAACTCTGATCTTACATTTTTATGTTTCGCAGATGTTTTTGTAGTCTTTACAAAGAAATGTCAGGTGTAAAATGTTTGACATCCAACCAGAATTTAGATCACACTCCTCTGTATGACACAGAGACACAGGTAAAGTTATTTATATCGCGCTTTTCACAGACACATGTCCCCAAAGATGCATTACAGAACATTATTAATAGAGCGTTATTCATTCACTCCATACCCAGTGGTGGTGCTACTGTTGTAGCCACAGCTGCCCTGGGGCAGACTGACAATTGGTGCCATCGCCCCTCCGACCGCCACCATCACTCACCACACACCACTTTCATACCTATGGTGTTTTTTTTTTTGCCTGGAGGAAACCCATCCAGACACGGGGAACTCGAGAAACTGCACACAGAAAGACCCCGGTGACCCGGGGATCGAATCCGGAACCTTCTTGCTGTGAGACGTTAGTGCCCCCGTGCCTCCACTCACAGAGAGAGAGACACAGTATCACACAGGTAACTTGGATTCAAATGCAACACAAAGAGCACAGTCAAAATGCAAAAGTCTTCAGTTCAGTTCAGCAGAAAGCCTCCTTCAGTAG
Organism: Odontamblyopus rebecca; assembly: GCA_030686955.1. NCBI lineage: Eukaryota > Metazoa > Chordata > Actinopteri > Gobiiformes > Gobiidae > Odontamblyopus > Odontamblyopus rebecca. Next base: position 2,950,065 of record CM060664.1, read on the forward strand.
GTAACGTTAACTATGACAAATCAGGCTGATAAACAACAAAGGAATATATGAAAGTATTATGTGAACTAAAATATCCTCCAAAACTGGGAAAATTCTCCAATTAGAAAATGGGCTTGGAATAGACTCAGGAACAGGTTCTTAATACAGGGAATGATGCAGAATTTGCCAACAACAGATTTCAGAATACAGAGTTCAGATAGAGAGCGTGAGTGTCTCTCTCCACTGTAAAACAATCTAGCAAAGGCTGAATGGGCAGAGGGAGTTTATACAGACTACCCTGGGCTGATTAGGGAATTTCAATTGAATTTATTTTGTAGCGCCCAAAATCGCAACAACATTTGCCTCTAAGGGCGTTCCAAGATTTGGATGAGTAAAACATACACACAGACATATCAAAACAGGAATAAACAACATTCATGTGAAGCAGCAAATGAAACATGGTCCAGTCATCCCCTGTCCTTAGACCCTCCTTCTCAGCAAGGAAAAACTCCAAAAAACCCAGGGTCCTGGGAAAAAGAAGAAACCTCGGGGAGAACTACAGTGAAGGAGGGATCCACTCCCATGGACGGACAGGCTATAGATGTCCAGGCCCGTGGGCCAGTTCAGTATGGCCACAGCTACCCAGGTGGAGAAGAGCCGGGCGAGGAGGTGGAGGAGCTGGGCGAGGAGGAGGAGCCGGGCGAGGAGGAGGAGGAGCCCGGGCGAGGAGGAGGAGGAGCCGGGCGAGGAGGAGGAGCCGGCCGAGGAGGAGGAGGAGCCGGGCGAGGAGGAGGAGAGGGGTCCAGCTGCCATCAGGCGTCTGAAAGAGTTCCACTCCACAGGGGGAGTGGGACAGGGGACAACATGTGAATAGCAATGAACGAGCTACAGATGAGAACATAGTAAGTGATGCTGATGAGAAAATAGGAGGAAACAGAGGACAGTGCTCAGGTTGCCACACTTCCCCCAGCTTGTTATCTCCTGCAGCAGCTTATCTTAGTGACATCAACTAAGTAACCTGGTCATAAGCTATTCCGAAGAGGAAGGTTTTAAGCCTGGTCTTAAATAAAGAGACTGTGGAGCCTGTTTAACACCAACAGGGAGTTGATTCCATAACACAGGAGCTTGGTAACTGAAGGCTCTCAACCCACTGTACTTTTAGACACTCTAGGAACCACTAATAATCCTGCATTCTGAGAGCGAAGTGCTCTATTTGGCTGATAGGGGACAATGGCATCCTGAAGATATGATGGGGCCATATTGTTTAAGGCTTTGTATGTCAGGAGGAGAACTTTGAATTTAATTCTAAGCTTGACAGGAAGCCAGTGAAGTGATTTTAACACAGGACTGATGTGATCACGTCTTTTAGTTCCTGTTAGGACTCTGGCCGCTGCATTTTGGACCAACTGGAAGCTTCTTAAAGTACCTTTAGCGCAGACGGTGAGCAGAGAATTACAGTAATCTAGTCTGGATGTAACAAATGCATGGATAAGTTTTTCAGCATCATTTTTAGGCAAAATATTTCTAATTTTAGTTATGTTTCGCAGGAGAAAATATGCAGTTTTACAAGCTTGGTTTATATGAGCTGTGAATGAGAGATTTTGGTCAAATATGACTCCAAGGTTTTTTACAGTAGAGCTAGAGGCTATACTCACATTGTCAAGTGAGATTATCTGGTCGGACAGAGAATCTCTCGGAATGAGAGACAGCTGCAGGAAAAAGAGGGAGGAAGACAGAGGTGGAGCTGGACTGGGGATAAACATGTAAACAATTAGCAAAACTGTGACAGATCCCCCCTCTCGAGGGACGGCTCCTGACATTTGAAAAACAAAGTCTGAACACAGGTGGGAGAAGGGGGATATCACCTGATGACAAGCTAACAGGAGCCCCTAAAAGAGAACACAACTCACGGCAGAAGATGGAGGTGAACTGAGGGCCTCAGTTGGAAACAGTGTCTGAGGGGAGTCCAAGCACCCGGAAAACATGTTGCAACATGAGCTCGGCTGTTTCTTTGGCAGCTGGAAGTTTGGCCAGAGAAATAAAATGGGTCATCTGACTGAACCAGTCAACGACAGATAGGATAGTGGTGAAGTCCAGAGATATATGGCACCAAAGCTGATGGGGAACAGGAAGAGGAAGGAGATGTCCAGCAGGTGCTTGGTAAGTAGGTTTTGACCGGTTACAGACTTGACAGGCATTAACACAATCTCTGGGGTCTTCATTCAGAATTGCTGTTGCAGGACCTCCTTAGTTGGTTGGATGCCGGGATGACTGGTAAGTTTTGAGCTGTGTGCCCACTGTAGAACGTCTGACCTGAGATGTGGTGGAACTAAAAGGGGCAAGTGCTGAGGCCAGGTCGGTCTTCCAAGGCCGCCTTCACTCATTCCTCCATTTCCCAAGATGCTCTTAGTTAGTTAGTTTAGTCTTTATTTGAAAGGGACAATGCACAGAGACATTATGCTCATAAAAACAGATGATCTGCACCAGATTATAGCTACATAGCTAGTTTCCATCTGCAGTCCCTTTTGCATAAATAAATTACAGTGAAAACACACAAGTCAACAATAAGAATCAATCACACTGCCCATTCTGTCATACACACACATACGGCCACATTTACACACTATAAAACACACATAACAGTCAGTATTTACAAGATCATCAATAAAAGACACACAATCAATGTTGGCAGGTTTGATTAGTCTCAAGCCACTTTCTTAGTTCTTGTGAAAAGGTTTTATGGTTTGTTAGACTTTTCAGTTCATTCGGAAGATTGTTCCACTCTTTAATTCCACTGTAGGAAAAGGCTGTTTGAGCAAATGACGTTTTGCGCTTTGGTATAGCACACTGCCCCCTGGTGGAGGCACGTGTGGTTCTGGTTGTGACAGTGGAGGTGTAATGGATAAAGTGTTTGAGAGGTGCGGGAGGTGAGGGATGTAGGATTCTATGAACCGTGCGGATTGAAGCAAATCTTTGGATGTTGTCAAAGCTGAGCAGATGGTATTTTTGAAGGATATTGCAGTTATGATGTGTTCTTGGTTTCTTCTCAAGGACTTTTATGGCTTGTTTGTGGAGTGATTCTAACCGCTTAAGGGTGGTTTTGCTTGACTGTGACCAGCAGGTGATACAGTAATAGAATCAGGACATGATCATTGCATTGAAATAGGTGTGTGCTGCTTCCTGTGTGAGTGAGTTCCTGATGGATTTAAATGTTTTGATATTGTATTGGAGGTTTTGGCACAGTTGTTTGACATGTTTTGTAAAGGTGAGAGTGGGATCTTCCTTAGACTTTGAGAAAATCAAGATGTCGTCAAGGTAAACAAAGACAAACTTGTTGCATATCACAAAGAACATCGTTGACAAGAGCCTGGAACATGGTGGGGCGTTGGTAAGACCAAGCGGTATGACAAGATACTCGTAATGGTCTGTCAGAGACGGTCTTCCACTCGTCTCCTTCACAGATCTGGACGAGATGGTAAGCGTTGCGCAGGTCAAGTTTTGTGAAAATAACAGCATCCTACAAGAGTTCAAAACCTGACGAGATGAGTGGCTGTGGGTATCGGTTCTTGACTGTAATATTGTTTAGCCCTCTGTAGTCTTTGCAAGGCCTAAGGGTCTTGTCTCTCTTCTCAACAAAGAAGAAAGCCACACCAGCCAGAGACGAAGGGGGATGAATGATTCCTGCAGCCAAAGACTCATTCACATACTTTTCCATCACTTCCCTCTCAGGTCTGGAGAGGGAGTAAATACCACCACGAGGGGGAGAGGTTCCAGGCAGAAGGTCAATGGGAGGGAAGTGATGTTGCCTTGGCCTTGCTGAAAACCTCTTGGAGGTCGTGGTACTCCGCAGAAACTCCTGCTATGTCTGGTTGAAGACCAGAGTTGTCACTAGATTGCGCTGCAGGAATGGCTTGTTTGAGGCAGATCTGACAACAAGATGGGCTCCAGCCAGTTACTGACCCTATAAACCAATCAATATGTGGGTTATGACAGATAAGCCAAGGATCACAGGATGCTGTGGAGTCTTTATGATGTCAAAATGGATGGTCTCATGGTAGTAACAAGTGAACTGGAACAGTGCGAAGTGTTATGGAACCCAAGAGTCTGCTGTCCAGGGCATTAGCAGGTACAGGTGCTGGAAGAGGTAGTGATTTATCTTTAACTGCAGGCCCAGGTTTTCACCAATAAGACTAAGACTAATTTCAGAGTCAATAAGAGGGGTCACAGTGTGAGTACCACTCTCAAGCAACAGACGAGCTTGAAACTGATGACGTTTTACAGGGAAATGTGTGGAGGAAAGACTCATCCAGACTTCACTTTTACAGATGAGCCTGCCCCTTTTATTCAATAACTGGAAAGAAATGACTAGGCTTTCCACAGTAGAGACAGAGATTCTCCTGACAGCGGCGATGTCGCTCTTCAGGTGAAAGACTGAAATCTAATGCAGGACGTGAATGTGGTTGGTCGTTGTTCAGGATTTGGTGATCTAACTTGGTTGCCAGATCTATCAAGTTATCAGGATGTGAGGGGAGATTATCAGAAACCAACTCATCCTTTATGTATCAGACCCAAGAGAAAGGCTTCAGTTTGAGCTGTGATGATCCACTGGCTTTGAAGGGCTTGGGTACAGAATTCAGTAGAGCCGTCGGCAACAGTACAGGCCCCGTTGCAATCCCATAAGACCAAACGCTGCATCGTCCAGAGGATGTGGCTCCAAACAATGAGCAAAACTGTGACACACTGAGAGAGCGAGAGAGACAGTAGGTCTTGTGTTGAACTTGTGTAGTTGTGGTTTCTCATTTTATTCAAATCTAAATCAGAACATTAGACACTACACTCTCCTCTCACAACAGTAATATGTATATTACCACAGGTATATATCTGCACTACAGCGGTGATGTCACATGTGTGTCCACAGACTCGGTGCGTCTGGTGTCGGGGTCCGGTCTGGTCTCGGGGTCCGGTCTGTGCTCAGGATCAGTGCAGATCTGGAACGGGTCCTGGACCGGGGTCTGTGACGGGGACTTGGGCCAGCAGGGGGCAGAGGTGCTGTGCAGGGAGCTGGGCTGTGGGGCTCCTTCTCTCCTCCAGGGGGCGCTCTCTCCTCTGGGGCAGAAGTTCCACTGTGAGAGCCATGAGTCTGCTCTGATGGACTGTCCCCGCTCCGACTCAAGGACCTGCTCCTCTGGAGGCGCTGTCACCCTCACCTGCACAGGTAAAGGGGCGGGGCTTCAGTGTAGAGGTAAAGCGGCGGGGCTTCAGTGCACAGGTGAAGGGGCGGGGCTTCAGTGCACAGGTGAAGGGGCGGGGCTTCAGTGCACATGTGAAGGGGCGGGGCTTCAGTGCACAGGTAAAGGGGCGGGGCTTCACTCTGTCTCTTGTCTGTTCAGAGCCGCTCAGGCTGGTGGGAGGGGCCAGTCGCTGTGCTGGGACTGTGGAGGTGAAACTCAGAGGAGAGTGGAGACGAGTGGTGGTGGTGGAGCCCTCTGGACTATGGGACCAGTTGGACACAGCTGGTGTGTGCAGAGACCTGGACTGTGGCTCTGCTGTTTATGGAGAACAAAGAGATGATTTTCCACAGACTTCTGTGTGGAGGGTTTCACCTGACTGTGTGAAGAAGTCTTCAGTGAGAGGATGTGTCTATCGTTCATCCTCCTCTTCCCGGGGTCTGGAGGTGGTGTGTTCAGGTAAAACTCTGATCTTACATTTTTATGTTTCGCAGATGTTTTTGTAGTCTTTACAAAGAAATGTCAGGTGTAAAATGTTTGACATCCAACCAGAATTTAGATCACACTCCTCTGTATGACACAGAGACACAGGTAAAGTTATTTATATCGCGCTTTTCACAGACACATGTCCCCAAAGATGCATTACAGAACATTATTAATAGAGCGTTATTCATTCACTCCATACCCAGTGGTGGTGCTACTGTTGTAGCCACAGCTGCCCTGGGGCAGACTGACAATCGGTGCCATCGCCCCTCCGACTGCCACCATCACTCACCACACACCACTTTCATACCTATGGTGCTTTTTTTTTGCCTGGAGGAAACCCATCCAGACACGGGGAACTCGAGAAACTGCACACAGAAAGACCCCGGTGACCCGGGGATCGAATCCAGAACCTTCTTGCTGTGAGATGTTAGTGCCCCTGTGCCTCCACTCACAGAGAGAGAGACACAGTATCACACAGGTAACTTGGATTCAAATGCAACACAAAGAGCACAGTCAAAATGCAAAAGTCTTCAGTTCAGTTCAGCAGAAAGCCTCCTTCAGTAGGTAACGTTAACTATGACAAATCAGGCTGATAAACAACAGAGGAATATATGAAAGTATTATGTGAACTAAAATATCCTCCAAAACTGGGAAAATTCTCCAATTAGAAAATGGGCTTGGAATAGACTCAGGAACAGGTTCTTAATACAGGGAATGATGCAGAATTTGCCAACAACAGATTTCAGAATACAGAGTTCAGATAGAGAGCGTGAGTGTCTCTCTCGACTGGTCAACAATCTAGTAAAGGCTGAATGGGCAGAGGGAGTTTATATAGACTACCCTGGGCTGATTAGGGAATTTCAATTCAATTCAATTTATTTTTGTGCTTTGGTATAGCACACTGCCCCCTGGTGGAGGCACGTGTGGTTCTGGTTGTGACAGTGGAGGTGTAATGGATAAAGTGTTTGAGAGGTGCGGGAGCTGAGGGATGTAGGATTCTATGAACCGTGCGGATTGAAGCAAATCTTTGGATGTTGTCAAAGCTGAGCAGATGGTATTTTTGAAGGATATTGCAGTTATGATGTGTTCTTGGTTTCTTCTCAAGGACTTTTATGGCTTGTTTGTGGAGTGATTCTAACCGCTTAAGGGTGGTTTTGCTTGACTGTGACCAGCAGGTGATACAGTAATAGAATCAGGACATGATCATTGCATTGAAATAGGTGTGTGCTGCTTCCTGTGTGAGTGAGTTCCTGATGGATTTAAATGTTTTGATATTGTATTGGAGGTTTTGGCACAGTTGTTTGACATGTTTTGTAAAGGTGAGAGTGGGATCTTCCTTAGACTTTGAGAAAATCAAGATGTCGTCATGGTAAACAAAGACAAACTTGTTGCATATCACAAAGAACATCGTTGACAAGAGCCTGGAACATGGCGGGGGCGTTGGTAAGACCAAGCGGTATGACAAGATACTCGTAATGGTCTGTCAGAGACGGTCTTCCACTCGTCTCCTTCACAGATCTGGACGAGATGGTAAGCGTTGCGCAGGTCAAGTTTTGTGAAAATAACAGCATCTTACAAGAGTTCAAAACCTGACGAGATGAGTGGCTGTGGGTATCGGTTCTAGATCTTCCAAGATGGCGCCGCAAACGGTCACCCTGGTGCTTCGGAGCGTCGTCCTTGTCTTGTTTTTGTGCGTAATTAGTGTTTTTGGCCACTCTTCTGGGTACACCTACACCAGAGAAGAGCTTCTAAACTACAGGACTACAACACCTGTGGACTTATTTCCAGTTTTTGTCGCATCCGCGGCGGATTTACTACATACTCTGTTGAGGAGAGTGAGAAGACGTAGGAGAGGAAAGCGCGCTGGTTCACTGGTGCGCCTAAGGAGGCGCGGTCTACGCACGGCCTTACCTGGGATATTCCTTTCCAATGTTCGCTCACTCCGGAACAAAATGGACGAGCTGGCCCTGATGAGAAGCATCAACAGAGACTTTTCCTCATCCTGTGTCTTGTGTTTTACGGAATCGTGGCTTGGTGAGGACATCCCGGACTGCGCGCTCCAGTTGGAGGGGTTTCAACTCTACCGCGCTGACCGACAAGCGGCTCTCTCCGGCAAGACCACAGGTGGAGGCGTCTGTTTCTTCATCAACTGCGGCTGGTGTACAGATGTGACAGTGATTGCGCAGCACTGCTCCCCCTCTCTGGAATATCTTTTAATTCACTGCAAACCGTTTTACTCTCCGAGTTCGCTTCATTCATTCTGGCTGCTGTTTACATCCCGCCGGACGCGGACGTGCACGCGGCTCAGTGCGCGCTCGCAGAGCAGACACTGCGTATGGAGCGGACATACCTGGACTCTCTTGCTATTGTTCTTGGGGACTTTAACAAAGCCAATTTAAGCCAGGAACTTCCCAAATACAAACAGTACAACAAATGCCCAACCAGAGAGGAGAGGACGCTGGATCACTGCTACAGCACGATAAGTGGGGCTTATCACACAGTGCCCCACGCTGCACTCGGACTTTCTGACCACGTAATGATGACTCTAAACCTGTCGTGAGGACTACGAAAAGGTGGAGCAGCGAGGCTATGGAGGAGCTGCGCACGTGTTTGGAAACCACAGACTGGGACGCTATGAGGGCTGCCTCTGACAGTTTGGATGAGTACACGGACACTGTCACCTCGTATATCCACTTCTGCGAGGACAGCATTGTGCCATCACGCACCAGGGTGAGTTATAACAATGACAAACCCTGGTTTACTCCCAAACTCAAACTGTTGTGGCTAGAAAAAAGGCTTTCAGAAGTGGGGATAAAGACCTCTACAAGGACGCCAGGTACCGGTTTAGCAGGGAAGTGGGCACTGCTAGACACCAGTTCTCTGAGAATATGCAGCAGCAGATTTCAGAGGACGACTCGGCTTCTGTGTGGAGGAGTTTTAGGAAAATCACCAACTACAAACCTAAAACGACACCACGGTCATCAGACTCATCTCGGACGGGGATGAGTCTGCCTACAGGACGGAGGTTGATCGTCTGGTGTCCTGGTGCAGCCAGAACAACCTGGTGCGTAATGCCCAGAAGACAGTGGAGATGATTGTGGACTTTAGGAAGCACACAGCCCCACTCCCTCCATCATCCTGACCGACACCCCCATCACCACTCTGGACTCATTCCGCTTCCTGGGGATCACCATCACCCAGGACCTCAAATGGGAGCCCACCATCACCTCCATCATAAAGAAGGCCCAGCAGAGGATGTACTTCCTGAGGCAGCTGAAGAAATTCAACCTGCAGCACGGACAATGGTGCAGTTCTACACTGCCGTCATCGAGTCCATCCTCACCTCCTCCATCACCGTGTGGTGCTGGAGCCACCACCAGGGACAAACATAGACTGCAACGTGTTGTGCTCTGCTGAGAAGGTGATTGGTTGCAGCCTTCCATCTCTTCAGGACCTGTACACTTCCAGGATTCGGACACGTGCAGGTCGAATTGCAGCTGACCCTTCTCACCCTGGACACGGACTTTTTGACCTACCCCCCTCAGGCAGGAGGCTCCAGAACCTCTCGCCACAAAAACAGTTTCTTCCCCTCTGCTGTTGGACTCATAAAGAATAACACTAGGACTGGTCCCACCCCCCACTCTGCTCTTGTCACATGACCCTGTGTTCTCACACCTGCCTGTTTTGCACTGATCACTGATACTCTTATACTCTATATTATTATACTGTAAATTTGTAAATTTTGTTATATTATAGCTTTTTTTTTCTACTTTATTTTATTCTATTATTTGTTGCATGTCAGTGTTTGTCTACATCTGCTCCAAGTACCGCAGCAATTTCCTAATGTTGTGAACCTGTTCACTCATATGGCAATAAAAACATTCTGATTCTAAAAAAAAAACATTCTGATTCTTGACTGTAATATTGTTTAGCCCTCTGTAGTCTTTGCAAGGCCTAAGGGTCTTGTCTCTCTTCTCAACAAAGAAGAAAGCCACACAAGCCGGAGACGAAGGGGGATGAATGATTCCTGCAGCCAAAGACTCATTCACATACTTTTCCATCACTTCCCTCTCAGGTCTGGAGAGGGAGTAAATACCACCACGAGGGGGAGAGGTTCCAGGCAGAAGGTCAATGGGAGGGAAGTGATGTTGCCTTGGCCTTGCTGAAAACCTCTTGGAGGTCGTGGTACTCCGCAGAAACTCCTGCTATGTCTGGTTGAAGACCAGAGTTGTCACTAGATTGCGCTGCAGGAATGGCTTGTTTGAGGCAGATCTGACAACAAGATGGGCTCCAGCCAGTTACTGACCCTATAAACCAATCAATATGTGGGTTATGACGGATAAGCCAAGGATCACAGGATGCTGTGGAGTCTTTATGATGTCAAAATGGATGGTCTCATGGTAGTAACAAGTGAACTGGAACAGTGCAAAGTGTTATGGAACCCAAGAGTCTGCTGTCCAGGGCATTAGCAGGTACAGGTGCTGGAAGAGGTAGTGATTTATCTTTAACTGCAGGCCCAGGTTTTCACCAATAAGACTAAGACTAATTTCAGAGTCAATAAGAGGGGTCACAGTGTGAGTACCACTCTCAAGCAACAGACGAGCTTGAAACTGATGACGTTTTACAGGGAAATGTGTGGAGGAAAGACTCATCCAGACTTCACTTTTTACAGATGAGCCTGCCCCTTTTATTCAATAACTGGAAAGAAATGACTAGGCTTTCCACAGTAGAGACAGAGATTCTCCTGACAGCGGCGATGTCGCTCTTCAGGTGAAAGACTGAAATCTAATGCAGGACGTGAATGTGGTTGGTCGTTGTTCAGGATTTGGTGATCTAACTTGGTTGCCAGATCTATCAAGTTATCAGGATGTGAGGGGAGATTATCAGAAACCAACTCATCCTTTATGTATCAGACCCAAGAGAAAGGCTTCAGTTTGAGCTGTGACGATCCACTGGCTTTGAAGGGCTTGGGTACAGAATTCAGTAGAGCCGTCGGCAACAGTACAGGCCCCGTTGCAATCCCATAAGACCAAACGCTGCATCGTCCAGAGGATGTGGCTCCAAACAATGAGCAAAACTGTGACAGACTGAGAGAGCGAGAGAGACAGTAGGTCTTGTGTTGAACTTGTGTAGTTGTGGTTTCTCGTTTTATTCAAATCTAAATCAGAACATTAGACACTACACTCTCCTCTCACAACAGTAATATGTATATTACCACAGGTATATATCTGCACTACAGCAGTGATGTCACATGTGTGTCCACAGACTCGGTGCGTCTGGTCTCGGGGTCCGGTCTGGTCTCGGGGTCCGGTCTGGTCTCGGGGTCCGGTCTGGTCTCAGGGTCCGGTCTGGTCTCGGGGTCCGGTCTGTGCTCAGGATCAGTGCAGATCTGGAACGGGTCCTGGACCGGGGTCTGTGACGGGGACTTGGGCCAGCGGGGGGCAGAGGTGCTGTGCAGGGAGCTGGGCTGTGGGGCTCCTTCTCTCCTCCAGGGGGCGCTCTCTCCTCTGGGGCAGACGTTCCACTGTGAGGGCCATGAGTCTGCTCTGATGGACTGTCCCCGCTCCGACTCAAGGACCTGCTCCTCTGGAGCCGCTGTCACCCTCACCTGCACAGGTAAAGGGGCGGGGCTTCAGTGCACAGGTAAAGGGGCGGGGCTTCACTCTATGTTCAGACTGCAGGGTTTAATGCTCAATTTGGATATTTTGTGAAATCCGATTTTTTTTGCCATGTAGTTCACATTACCAATTAAATGCGACTTGTTTGTGATCTCCAGTGTGACCTTTAAATGCCACAGATTTGTCCCACATGAGCACTGGACGACACAAAGACATCACAGCAGCTCAGTGTTTATGGAAGTCGCCTAAACCTAAACCCTAACAATTTTACAGATGCTGTCTTTCCATTGTCGCAGGAGGAAACACGTCTTCGGTCTATTTCAGTAGCGAACACGTCGGCGTTGGGCTGTATTGGCTCACAGCAGGTGCTTGTTGCAGCACAACAGCCAACTTCTCGTTTGTTGATGCCGTGTAGGTTGGGTGAATGTGACCTGGCCGTTCAGACTGAAGTTGCATGTCAAAAGATCAAATCTGTTTCGGTTTTAGGAGCACATATTCAAGTGGCCTGGGTTGCATTTGAAAAAATCATATCTGTGTCGTTCAGATGGTTATTAAAAGATCAGATTACAGGTCACATAAAAAAAAAATCGCCATTGTCTTGTCTGTTCAGAGCCGCTCAGGCTGGTGGGAGGGACCAGTCGCTGTGCTGGGACTGTGGAGGTGAAACACAGAGGAGAGTGGAGACGGGTGGTGCCCTATAGACTCGGGGACCAGTTGGACACAGCTGGTGTGTGCAGAGCCCTGGACTGTGGCTCTGCTGTTTATGGAGAACAAAGAGATGGTTTTCCACAGAGTTCTGTGTGGAGGGTCTCATCTGACTGTGTGAAGACGTCCACAGTGAGAGGATGTGTCATTGGTTCATCCTCCTCCTCTTCCTCGGGTCTGGAGGTGGTGTGTTCAGGTAAAACTCTGATCTTACATTTTTATGTCTCTCAGATGTTTTTTCTAGTTGCTCCAGGTGTAAAATGGTTTAGTCCTGGTTTAGTCCTGGTTTAGTCCTGGTTTAGTCCTGGTTTCTGAGCTGTGTTCTGTTGTTTCAGGTCAAGGCCAGAGGTGGCGCTAGAGAGAGGCCCCGGCTGTGAGACCTGTTCAGATCTGAATTGGTCCTGTTTCAGATATATTAGCTTCATTAGCTTCATTAGCTTCAATAGAATTGTCAGTATCTTTTACTGTATTCATCATCATTATTATTATCATTATTGATATTGTTTTCTCTTAGCTGACACAACCCAAAACATGCACTGTAGGTGTTAAAGTTTTGTGTGAGTGTTGGTGGTGGTCGGCGCCTCCGTCAGTCTGTCCCAGGGCAACTGTGGCTACAACAGTAGCACCACCACCGGGTCTGGAGTGACTGAAGATGCTCTGTAATAATCCTCTGTAAAGCGTTTTTGTGACATCTGTCTGTGAAAAGCGCTGTATAAATAAACACTGACATAAGTCTGTGAAATGTCTGTATCAGTCTTTATAATTCTGGGATCCCGGAGCACCTGGAGTTCAAGGCCACTGAAAAGAACATTTTGCAGTATGACTGCGTTCAGTAAGTCTGAAATGAATATAATGAGATTATTGTTCACAGTAAAAACAGCTGCATGTGAGTGTGTTACAGAAGCAGAGGACAATCCAAAATGAACACATTATCTTTGTGAAATATGATCAGGGGGAATATCACTGCTTCACTGCAGTACAATAGGACATTCTTATAGTACATGTACTGCAGTACAATAGGACATTCTTATAGTACATGTACTGCAGTACAATAGGACATTCTTATAGTACATGTACTGCAGTACAATAGGACATTCTTATAGTACATGTATTGTAGTACAATAGGACATTCTTATAGTACATGTATTGTAGTACAATAGGACATTCTTATAGTACATGTACTGCAGTACAATAGTACATTCTTATAGTACATGTATTGTAGTACAATAGGACATTCTTATAGTACATGTACTGCAGTACAATAGGACATTCTTATAGTACATGTACTGCAGTACAATAGGACATTCTTATAGTACATGTATTGTAGTACAATAGGACATTCTTATAGTACATGTACTGCAGTACAATAGGACATTCTTATAGTACTTGTAATTCGTTACTATCAAAAGAGACGTAAATAAACGGCACATCTCACCATGAATCAAATGTCAGTATAGAGTGAAAAACATTCAGATAAACTTATTATGAACAAATATATGTTTTCATTTTAAACTCACAGTTGTTAAGGTCACATAAGTCACATTTATCATGGACACGTCCTCAGTGATGAAGCTGTTTAGGGGCTCCTCAGACAAGAGACAAGAAACCACCATTTTACTGTTTCACTTCTGCAGGATATTAGAAGTTAAACCTCCGCCTCAGTGGGTCTGGACCTCCTCAGTGGGTCTGGACCTCCTCCTCAGTGGGTCTGGACCTCCTCAGTGGGTCTGGACCTCCTCAGTGGGTCTGGACCTCCGCAATGGGTCTGGACCTTCTCCTCAGTGGGTCTGGACCTTCTCCTCAATGGGTCTGGACCTTCCCCTCAGTGGGTCTGGACCTCCTCCTCAGTGGGTCTGGACCTCCTCCTGAGTGGGTCTGGACCTTCTCCTCAGTGGGTCTGGACCTCCTCCTCAGTGGGTCTGGACCTCCTCCTCAGTGGGTCTGGACCTCCTCCTCAGTGGGTCTGGACCTCCTCAGTGGGTCTGGACCTCCTCCTCAGTGGGTCTGGACCTCCTCCTCAGTGGGTCTGGACCTTCTTCTCAGTGGGTCTGGACCTCCTGCTCAGTGGGTCTGGACCTCCTCCTGAGTGGGTCTGGACCTTCTCCTCAGTGGGTCTGGACCTCCTCCTCAGTGGGTCTGGACCTCCTCCTCAGTGGGTCTGGACCTCCTCCTCAGTGGTTTATGATCCTGATTCCAAGAACTTACCTTTTTTCAGTGTTTGTCGATTTTTCCCCAAAGAACCGGACTGGTGCTTGAAGAAAAGTTTAAAGACAAATCTAATAAATGTAAATATGATTTATTTGACAGATAATTGAGGCAGCCAATTAACAGACAATTTCAACAGTAAGTAGAAAGACCAGGAACAAGAGCGTTTGTCCTGTATTTACAGTTTCTATACGGATGCCCTCGTTATCGCAGTATCATGAAGAAATGGAGCGTGTTCATGTTTGTTTTCCTGTGAGCTTCGTCTTGTGTCAGAGTTTCCAGTCAGGCGCTTTATGATAGTGAAATCTGACTCCTTAAGGATGAAAACTAGAGAACAAAATGAACTTTTCTGTCATTCTTGTTTCTTTCTAGCCAAACAGTTTATTCATAAATGTAAATTCTCAAATACAAAAGTTTGCTCCAAATTTATCAAAATGAATTTTCGTAATTTTCGAGTCTTGTGCCATAATAAATCTGTTGTCGTCAGTAATGTTGTGCAGTCAGACCTCGTACATTATATTATTTTATGTTATCGCTGAAATCAAAATCTGTATGAACTTGAACTGTTTTTTTTTTTCAAACTTTCATGTTTGTACCATAAAAGTGAACAGTTGGGCACTTTTTTGTAGTGATGGTGAGATGAAGCCCCATGAAGCACTGAAGCTTCCGTCCAATTGCGCGACTCTTGAGCCAACGCTTCAAGGTGCTTCATTTGCTCCACTGCGCCATCAAGTGGCCAGAAAATGTATAACAGGCAGAGTGATAATCGTACAGTCAACATGATCATCGTGGTTCTGATGGAAAGATTTATATTGAACAAATGAATGATTAAATATTTGAATGTTTGTGATATCAACATGTGAATTTATTATTATTTTATTAGCATGGGGTCTGTTTTCATGATACAATGGTCAGGTTAAAAGAAAAAGTAAGAACCAATTGGAGATAGAGATGTAATGTAATAGCCACAAAATGTGAGGGGGGATCCACTGCGTTTCACTGGCGCTTATGTTTCGAATCGCGCGCTAAATCTGCAAACCATTTCTTGAACCAGTCACGTGGTGCGGCCGGTTCACGAGGCTTCAAACGTCACCGCACGCGTCACCGATACGAGCCTCGATACGCGCTTCACCAAAGCCTTCCTGGACTACTCGGCACACGCTTCGAAGCCTCGACACGGAGGACACATCACTACTTTTTTGGTCCTTAACAACTGCGATAATAGAAAACAGTTGTTGGGAATTGACTTGTCGTGGACATTCACCATGTGCGCTCTTGTCTCGAGTCACAGTGAGCAACACGATAATAATCAGAGTATTACAATATTCAAATCTGTATCAATACAGTGATCCCTCGTTTATCGCGGGGGTCACGTTCCAAAAAGAACCCGCAATAGGCGAAATCCGTGAAGTATCAGCTTTATTTTTTTTACAATTATTATACAATACAATACTGTACTATAGAATGAAACCAAAGATCAAATCCTGTTTTCAGGCTCAAGCATTTAAAAATATAAACGTTTTCTTACAAATAACTATGATAGTTTTTGAAAAAATGCTGTAAAATAATAATTCATATGAACACGAGTTTGGACATTGTGACTCACGTGTATTTCACTGCCTCTGACTGAGCCTCTTCCTCCTGACTCCTGTAGCGTCTCTTTCTCCTGAAGCCTGTGGTGCAGGTGTCTTCTCCCGTCGTCCTTATGTTATTTTCCTCCTTCTTTATGGCACCATGTTTTCTTTTCTGTGGGAGACGCTCCAAACGGCTCTTTGAGTGTTAAAGGTCGCCGACCCCTGGTCTAAGTGAAAGACCAGTCAACTTTTATCACTTCTAGACGACAGTCCCTCGGCCAATCAGGATTCAGAACACAATGCACTGTTAAAAAAAATAAAAATAAAAAAGCATAAAAAAATCAGCGAAACAGCGAAGCCGCGAAAGATGAACCGCGTTATAGCGAGGGATCACTGTACACTCGTTCAAACATGCCCAAAAAGTAGTTTTTTTTGGCCTCGGAAAAAAAAATAAAAAAATAAAAGGCCTTCCTGAAGACATACATTTTTTAAAGTTCACATTGTAAAAATACAGAAGAATCCCTACAAAATCCGACCATTATGAAAGCTGTGGACGCCCTGTCAGCCGAACACCGGCAGTTTGATTTCTCAAAAAATATATTGTGCGTCTATAGGAGTTTTTTCTTGGGCTGCAGCTGCAGTTTCTCGCTCGGCCACACGTCAGTCTGCGGTCACGGATAGAGGGGGCGGGGCTTATCCAGCTCTTATTATACATCCACGGCACCGACACGGGGCTTTGTTTGCTCCGCACATGCGCAGAGGCTTCAGTGTCGCTGGACCCGTCACTATATTTTTATTTATTTAACTTTATTTACCCAGGAAAGTCCCATTGAGACACTAATCTCTTTTTCAAGGAAGTCCTGCCATGTACACATCACTTTCACACTAGGCAATGTGGGTGAAGTGTCTTTCCTAAGGACACAACGACGTTTCTGTGACTGGCGCCCCCCTGTGGCACCTGGAATTCCCAGTGGTCTCCCATCCAAGTACTAACCAGGCCCTGCTGAGCTTCTGAGATCTGACGGGATCAGGCTTTGACGAGTCGGTATGGCCACTATAGTTTTCTGCTTCACCTTCAGCTCATAGGAGGAATCAAAATGCAGAGGCGTCTTACAGCTCTGCAGGCGCTGGAGCAGATCCAGAGCGACACAAACCCGTGTGACTCAGAGGGAGAAGATATTCACCTTCAGATGGATTCGGACTCGGACACTGAGAAGTCTTCAGGTAAGATTAGCTTTTTATTTAGAACTAGGGCTGCAGCTATCGATTATTGCAGTAATCGATTATTCTGTCGATTATTTTGTTGGAATAATCAAGTAATCGTTTGTTAATGTCGCGTCTCCTTTGCACACGTTAAGTACACACCACGTGTATTGACAGATACACGTGTTTTAGACATGAAAAATATATTTATCACTAGGCTAAGGTTGACTCACCTCGCGGTTTCTTTTCCACTTGATGTAATGTACGGTTCTGTTTAGATGTTGTAGCATCAGTGTTGAGAAGGTGACTTTTATGTAAATGTAATCCCCTACAGATTACAGATTACATTCCCCAAAATGTAGTTTGTAACGTAACCCATTAAATTACTTAAAGTGAGTAACGTAATCTGAATACTTCGGATTAGTTAATATTGTAATGATTTTTAAAACTACATGAATGTAGCAGCCAACTCCTGCAAATTTTTGTTTGGTTCATAGACCGTATAAAAGAAGTGGACTAAGTGGGCGTGACGTCACTCACAGCGTTTAGCGGCGCTCAAATGAGGCTCACGATGCCAGTGTTACAGGGGCGAATCTGGAGCCAGACTCAATGTTATGAACAGGGTTTTTTCTGACAGACAAAATAGTGGAAAAGTAGCAGAATCATGTAGAACGACTTCATACAAACATTTTAAGACCAAATTGATGAGGCCACAGCAGCAGGTGCAGAGAGACGAGCGATAAGATCTCAATGTAAGTGAATGGGAAAAAGGGAGAAAAGGAGCCGGAAGAGCCTCCTGGCGCACTTCCTGTTTGGCATGTGGAGGCTAAAGGGATAGCTATGTCCACTTATATGTACGGTCTATGGTTTGGTTTTAAACCTGGATTAGTCCTGGTTTTAGATCTGGTGTTAGTTCTGGTTTAGAGGCGCACAGGAGGAAGCGCAGTACCGGAGGAGGCGCGGCGTACGGGAGGAGGCGCGGCGTACGGGAGGAGGCGCGGCGTACCGGAGGAGGCGCGGCCTACGGGAGGAGGCGCGGCCTACCGGAGGAGGCGCGGCCTACCGGAGGAGGCGCGGCGTACCGGAGGAGGCGCGGCCTACCGGAGGAGGCGCGGCGTACCGGAGGAGGCGCGGCCTACGGGAGGAGGCGCGGCCTACGGGAGGAGGCGCGGCCTACCGGAGGAGGCGCGGCGTACCGGAGGAGGCGCGGCGTACCGGAGGAGATGAGGTGTTCGCTCTTATTACACGTCCATGGCCGCACTGTTGTGTGTAGAGTGAAGTGCAGCGGTCGTGCGGAAACTTTACCTCCACCACAGAAGGTTCCGGCCATCGCCGAGCGTATGAAAATAAAACGAAGCATCGAGGCAAAAAAAAAAAAAAAAATCAGTGCATTTTTCTAATCAATTTACTCGATGAATCATTTCAGCCCTATTTAGAACCAAACAAAAATATAATTTAAAATGGTTTACTTTGCAGATGATGAGTCTGCTCCACCGCCAGAAAAGAGCTCTGTTGGGAAGTGAGCCGACAGAGATCGCTAAAGATGGCACAGTGTGGCGTGAAGAGCAGGTGGGGACACGTCTCCATTTCACCCCAGTAGAGCCATACGCCGCAGCCAGAGAGCCCACGGCAGAGGCCAAAACAAGTGTCCGGAGTCGTCTTGAGAGCTTCCTCTGTTTTATTACACTTGACATGCTTCGTAGCATTCAAGAATGGACCATTCAGCACGCACGGCAACAGGAGCAGGTGGACTGGTTCATGGACCTCCCAGAACTAATGGCATTTATTGCAGTCATCATCTTGTGGGGGTGAACAAGGTTCTGTCACTACGGGACAGCTGGTCTGCGCACCTGGGAAACCCACGGATCATTGCTACTATGGCCCGAAACCGCTTCCAGGACATCATGCAACACCTACGCTTTGATGACATGTTCACACGCACTGAGCGAGTGGACACCGATAAGTTTGCTGCCATTTCTGACATGTGGGGATCTTTTGTCAAGAACTGCATCACATCGTACAGCCCTGGTCGACACATCACTATTGATGAGCAGCTTTTCCCATCAAAGACTCGCTGCTGTTTCTTGCAGTACAGCATAACGAAACCTGACAAGTTTGGCCTCAAGTTTTGGGTGGCCTGCGACTCCAAATCAAAGTACATCTGCAATGTCCTCCCATATCTTGGCAAGGAGCCCGGTGGCCCCAGTGGGGAGACGCTGTCCGAGAGTGTAGTGATGAGGCTGATGGAGCCGTTCATGGATCAGGGCAGAACTGTAACCACGGACCATTTTTTTTACCTCGCTGTCCCTTGCGCAACGACTGCTTAGCCAGAAAACCACCATCCTCGGCACAGTCAACAAGATTCGCCGGGAAATTCCTCAGTCCACAAGACAGAAGGACCAGACCGTATTCACCACTCAAGTGTTTTCCACCACCAGTGCAACGCTGACAGTTTATGCGTTGAAACAGAAAAAGACTGTGTACGTTCTCAGCAGCGCGCACAATGTGGTTGAGACTGAGGAGACAACCAAAAGGAAGCCAAACACTGTCACACAACACAACAGCACAAAGTGCGGCGTGGACGTGATGGAGCAGATGGTGCGGGAGCACAGCGTGTGCGCAGGAACACGGAGATGGCCAGTCGCCGTGTTCTACAACATGATCGACATGGCGGCACTGAACGCTTATGTCGTTCATCAGGCCTGCGCCGGGCTGCAGGAGAGACGGGTGGACTTCCTGGTGGAGCTTTCCAGAGAGTTGGCTGAGGGTCATGTGAGTAAGAAGAAAACTCACAAGGAGCAACTGCTTCAGCAGCAACGTCCCACACCCGGCCCTGGGAAAAGGGCCAAGTGTCAGGTGAACCATCGATGCACGAACAACTGCGCCACTGTGAGATGTGTTGACTGCTACAAATACACATGTGGCAAATGCAGGAGGGAGACGCCCTGGCAGTGCCAAGTATGTGCAGACAGTGCAGACGGACTTCAGACGGACCGAGAGAAATGCCAGTCACACAACAAGGACATGCCACTGTAGTCTAGTGTAAATATGGAAATACATGTGGAATTGTTTTATTACTTGTATTTTGTAACTTTTTTTTGACAAAAATAAAAAGCATTGGAAACAAATCCCAGTTGTTCTTTTGTATATTTGTCATGCTGATATTTCAGTCCTCTTGAGTCAGACACTAATGCTTCTGGTCATTTTACTCGAAGACCCCGGGCTGTACCAGGAACAAAACATTTCCATTTAAAATAATAAAAGTTATTCATTGTTTGTGCTTTTTTGCCATAAGGTACATGGACATTATGTTAGAAAGTTGGTTAAAAATTCTGAAAAAAGTATTTTTTTCATATGTATGAAAAGAAAAGAGTGGGACCTTTTATAGTGATTATTATTATTATTATTATTATTATTATTATTATTATTATTATTATTATTATTACAAATATGAATCCATCATTTTGTTATAGCATTCTAAAAAGTTGACTTTTTTTATCAAAGGCCCACAAAGATCTTTTTTTTCCCTCTTTTTTTTTCTTTCTGCTAAAAGCACAAAACTGTAGAGGAGGGATATATCATAAATATTTAACACATTTGAAATGGCCAGTTTTTTGTGATTTTATTCACAAACCACAGCATATTCAGTACAAACAAATGTAATTTGAAGAGTCTACAGTGTCTCCCCTCCTGGGCTGTGCCAGTAATGGCCTCTTTTACAGAACAAAAGCAGCTGAAGACAGGATGTTCGCTAAAATCCTTCTGGTTAATCGACCCGTCTCTGGTTTTAAAGGTAGAAAAATCAAATAACCCTCTGGGACTTCTAGTGATTTAAATATACTCCTCAATTATAGTTTGGTATGTGGTGTTAAACTAAATGCCCTTTAGCCAGTTTCACTTGTGCCCCTGATTTGGAGCATTTACTCCATTAATTTAATCATTTGCAGCACAAAAATTCCATAAACAAGTTCTTCAAGGCCAAATAAAACCAATAATGCTTTATTCCTCTTTTTAAAGGCATCTAATGTGTAATGTATCATACCGGCTGTTCCATATTCCTGGCGTTTATTACGCCTATTCTGGGCAATACTATTTCTGCTAAGGCCATCTGGAACATGCATTATGTCATATTATGATGTGTTTATTTTATTTTCATATCAAAGAACCGTTTATATTAAAAGTAATAATGTCGTAATCGCAGTAAAATATCCGAACATCTGATTCACTTCCAGTCCATTTTGGGGACTATTATATTTAAAACTAAGGAACAAAGCACCCTTCTAATGTGTGTCTCCAAGGAATTTAAACTTATATTCACTATTACGTATTTCCGTAGTTTGGCCAAAGAAGGATTTGTGTCAGAAAAAAGAGCAGAGAGCGGTGCGCAATTGGACCAATCAGCTGTGAGGAACGGCGCAGCCTCTTTGCATGGGGCGGGTATAAATAGAGCGGACAGGCGCTCGGCTCGACACTTGTTCGTCTGCGCTCAGAAGAACACACATCATGCCTGATCCAGCAAAGACCGCGCCCAAGAAGGGCTCCAAGAAAGCCGTGACCAAGACCGCGGGCAAAGGCGGAAAGAAGAGGAGAAAGACCAGGAAGGAGAGCTACGCCATCTACGTGTACAAGGTGCTGAAGCAGGTGCACCCCGACACCGGCATCTCCTCCAAGGCCATGAGCATCATGAACTCTTTCGTCAACGACATCTTCGAGAGGATCGGCGGAGAGGCCTCCCGCCTGGCGCACTACAACAAGCGCTCCACCATCACCTCCAGGGAGATCCAGACCGCCGTGCGCCTCCTGTTGCCGGGAGAGCTGGCCAAGCACGCTGTGTCCGAGGGCACCAAGGCCGTCACCAAATATACCAGCTCCAAGTAACTTCACCTGCGCGAAATCTATAACAACGGTCCTTCTCAGGGCCACCCACACCTAGAAAGAGCATTTGCTGAAACTCCAACGGTATAAAAAAAATACACTAACAAAGCAGCATGTCTCATCTGTGAAATATGCGAGCTGCCTCCTTTACGATTGCTACACCAAGTGTCGCCAATTCAACGCACTTTACCGTATATTTATCGAAATGCAAAACTTGAGTCTATAAATTAAACTCTTGTTTCCATTCCTTTGCCGTTGCAGCTTTGGGAATTTGGTGGGGCGTGTACGCTGGCAGCAGAACTGCTCTGAGTAACTCAGATTTTTCAGATGTCATGTCCCCAGATGAGCAAGCGCCAAATTACAAAATACATCTATTGATAACATTGTAGTTTACCATATATTTACCAAATATCCAAAAATACATTAACATTGCATGAATGTTGAACCTGATATTTTGAGTTGACTTAAAACCGATCGCTGTATTAAATGGAATGAATTTGCATTTTAACAGTTTAATTTGAACTGCCCTCCACCATCAATATTGTGGAGAATGCTGTCATTACATCGGAAATCTTTTCAAAGCTTCTTGTTGTATCGTCCAGTCTGTTATGGGTAAGGTACATTACAGAGTTTGAACATATGCTGACAATCCATTCATTATGAGATAGCGCAAGTTTTATGACGTGAAAATGAAGAACATCATATTCTAATGCTAATATACTAATGCGATCTTTTTTAACAACACATCTATTGTTTCGGTAAACGGCCGTTGGAATATGATTGGCCTCGCCCACAGCCTGTTTTCCATCACGTCCGCAGACGCTGCATAAAAGCAGCGGCGCAAAGCTGTGGGTTCATCAGTTTCATCTGTTACGAAGAAGCAGTCAAAATGAGCGGCCGTGGAAAGGGAGGCAAAGGACTCGGGAAAGGAGGCGCCAAGCGTCACCGCAAAGTTCTCCGTGACAACATCCAGGGCATCACCAAGCCCGCTATCCGCCGTTTGGCTCGCCGCGGTGGAGTGAAGCGTATCTCCGGTCTGATCTATGAGGAGACCCGCGGAGTGCTCAAGGTTTTCCTGGAGAACGTGATCCGCGACGCCGTCACCTACACCGAGCACGCCAAGAGGAAGACCGTGACCGCCATGGACGTGGTGTACGCGCTGAAGAGACAGGGCCGCACTCTGTACGGCTTCGGAGGTTAAACACACCGACCTGAACTAAAACACCAACGGCTCTTTTAAGAGCCACCCACAGCCTAAAAAGAACGAGCTTTTACGATTGTTCGTATTTACGCGGTTAGTTTAGTTTACCAGGTAAACTGAGTAATGTAAGGGAGTTTCACATTAATAATAAACAGATTTTCTGTTGGGAACGACTAAAAAGGCAGTCATTTGTGCCTTGTACTACGTTACTTGAGCTGATTATAATAACACCTACAAAATGTGGAGTGCATCTTTTACAGTAATTAATCCATCAATATGTGCACTTAGTAAAAGCATGTCACTAGCATAATTGCCATAAATATATTCTGTATGAAAGTACTTTACTCGTTATTTTAAATTTAAATATGGAGGATATAAATTAACCATAGTTGTATCAGCAGCTCGACAGTTTGCTCACAAATGTCAGAATAAAAAAAAGGACTGCACATAACCTTGGAATCGTTGTGTTTTTAAACTTTTTGTGTGTTGCTAAAATGTTAATGTGAATCACTGGTTCCTAACATGGTACAAGGCCATTTTTGGCCTGCTCATTTGGCCCATTCATTTCCAACTTTGAACAAAATCATTCAGAAAAAGGGCGGCACGGTGGCTGAGTGGCAACACTCAGGCCTCACAGCCCGGGTCGCCCGGGCCTTTCTGTGTGGAATTTGCATGTTCCTCCCCGTGTCTGGATGGGTTTCCTCCGGGTGCTCCGGTTTCCCCCATCAACCCAAAACATGCCCGCACCTGAACTAACATCAAGGACCATGTTGTCCACCCTCCTGTGGGCTCACCACCTGCACAGGGGTTCATAGGGGGGGTCAGGTGCTATGAGTATTGGGCAGTAAGCTGCCCCCGTGACCCAGCCGGATTAAGCGGGAGAAGATGGATGGATGGATGCATTTAGAAAAAGATAAATATGATTCGGGGAAAGTGAGTGTTTAACACTATATAACATTATTATCCTATACACTTTTCTGATCCATGTGTTTTGTTTCATTCACACATGTTTAACACACAAACCCTGCAGATTTAGGCTGAGTTCTGCATATTTGGAAATCATGTCATGTTGAAAATGTCTAGATTTGTGTAGTGTTGACATTTGGTAAAACGATTGTGATGGGACAGAGGAAGATCTTATTTTTGTGTGTTTCCTGTAAACAAAGGACGTAAGTAATGAAATTAGATAAACATCAAATATATTATAGCTCATAGGGCCCAGAAAGAGGGAGGAGTCTGTGGCCATTTTACATTTCCAGTAAAAATCTGTCAATCTCCACATTTGCCAAAACGGCAGAAGTTGTAATAATGTGCGCGTTTATCGGAGGCCAGAATGATGTTAATATAATTGGAGTGTCCAGTGTTACAGGTGTGAACACGGAGAATAACACCGGTGCTGCAGTGCAAACGGACAGAAACGCTCCTCCGCACTTGTGTTTACTTCCGCCGCAAACTCGGCGAATTACAACTAAACCCTGGAGCCACGGCACGAGTTTAATGTGTAAATGTAATGTTTGACATGTCTTCACATGGTCTAAACACGAAGTGTTTCTCATTTATCTGAGTTTTGTCCAATTTAAGGCAAAATGTAGGAAAAAGTCGAAGCCGAGTGTCTCACTTGTGTGGACACGGTCAGGATTTGAGGGCTTGTAATTTAAAATGCAGGATTCTGTGCGTACGAGAGTCTGTTAGATAAAAAGATATGACTGTGCACTAAACTCTGATATGAAGGAGTTCGTCGAAAGTTTGTCATATTTGTGTATTTTCAGCTTTAAAGTGCGAAGAGAAAACACAGAGCGGAGACGCGGCCGCTCAGCAGACCGGGTTGAGTCTCTACGGTTCTCATATCCGGTATAAGTGTCCTCCGCGCGCGCCCCGGCGTGAGACTCAGATCTAACACGAAACAAACCATGGCAGAGACCGCACCCGCACCGGCCCCCGCTCCGGCCAAAGCCAAAGCCCCCAGGAAGAAGGCCGCGGCCAAGAAGACGGAGGGCCCCAGCCTGCAGAAGCTCATCACCGGAGAGATCGCCGCGTCCAAGGAGCGCAAAGGCGTCTCCGTGGCCGCCCTGAAGAAGGCTCTGGCCGCGAAGGGCGTGGATGTGGCCAAGGCCAACAAGCGCATCAACACCGCCCTGAAGAAACTGGTGACTTCAGGCGCCGTCAGCCAGACCAAGGGCACGGGCGCTTCCGGCTCCTTCAAACTGGCCAAACCCGAAGCCAAACCCAAGACCGTGAAGAAGAAGGCCGTCGTCAAACCCAAGAAGCCCGCGGCCAAGAAAGCGGCCAGCCCCAAGAAGAAGGCGGCCGTCAAGAAGCCCGCGGCCAAGAAGCCCAAGTCCCCGGCCAAGAAAGCAGCGCCCAAGAAGGCAGCAGCGCCCAAGAAAGCAGCGGCCAAGAAACCCGCCAAGAGCCCCAAGAAAGCGGCTCCTAAGAAGCCCAAGGCCGTCAAGAAGAGCCCCAAGAAGGCCCCCGCGAAGAAGGCCGCCCCCAAGAAGGCCAAGAAGTAAACACTGACTCCCGCCACACAAAGGCTCTTTTAAGAGCCACCACTTCCACTAAAGAGCTCATCTTTCTCTTAGTGTAATCATGAACAGACCCAATGTATTTGTACTGGTAAAGTGTTTTTTGTACTGATAAAGTGTCATCTGAAACCCACCGTTAGTTTTATTACTACCGTCACACAAACCATAAACGCTTTGCCTTATTTGACAAATTGCCTTATTTGACATTTGATGAACACTGTCATAGAAAAACTAAATTACAACTAAAGAATCAAACATCAGTGCATAATTTAATCGAAAGTGCAATACCAAAGGTGCATGGGCCCATAAATAACCCACTATACAACAGCAAAAGAAACATTCAAATCTATCAGCTGGACAGAAGTGTGACAGTAACAGCAGCATAAAGTGAAGATCAGCATTAGGACAGAAAAGGACCGTGAGATATGTGGAGCTTTAATAACATTACATATATATGAATTCATCTGTGGAACTGATAGGAGTAGATCAAATATATATATTATTAACTTAAGTATGAGAAAAGAACGTATATACCCGTACACATATACGGTCTATGCCTCAAAAAGACACGTTATTCCTGAGCGCGCGGGCGGAGGCGGGGCTACAGTTTAAATTCAGAGCGCGAGCCGCGCGGAGCCAATCAGCGTCGCTCTGGCTTCTATAAAAGACGCTGCATTCGCACGAACCTCACACAGTTCAAGGTTTGTACTGAACTCACAGAGCAGAGAACATGGCCAGAACCAAGCAAACCGCCCGTAAATCCACCGGAGGAAAGGCTCCGAGGAAGCAGCTCGCCACCAAGGCTGCCCGTAAGAGCGCCCCGGCCACCGGCGGCGTCAAGAAGCCTCACCGCTACAGGCCCGGCACCGTGGCTCTGAGGGAGATCCGCCGCTACCAGAAGTCCACCGAGCTGCTGATCCGCAAACTGCCCTTCCAGCGCTTGGTCAGGGAGATCGCCCAGGACTTCAAGACCGACCTGCGCTTCCAGAGCTCCGCGGTCATGGCTCTGCAGGAGGCCAGCGAGGCTTACCTGGTGGGTCTGTTCGAAGACACCAACCTGTGCGCCATCCACGCCAAGAGGGTCACCATCATGCCCAAGGACATCCAGCTGGCCCGACGCATCCGCGGAGAGAGGGCTTAAGTCTCCCGTGACCTAACCCGACACAACGGCTCTTTTAAGAGCCACCTACACCAAACAAAGTGCCGAATCTTTAACCACACAAATGTCCATCAATTAAGGTGTTCACAGATGCGCAATTGTAGATCAATGATCCAACTTTGTGTATATAAATCTGTGAATTAAGCAGATGACTTGACATGCCCTGTGTTTGTATAACTGTAAATGGAGCAGAAAACATTCAAGCAACATCTTTATGGTTTATCAATAATGCCCCAAATTAACAGAGCTTGGACAATCTACCCCCAATCTTGTGCTGCAGTTTGTCATATAATACTATATATTATATATAAACTAATAATATCTGGATATATGCTGATGTCTGATCTGCTCAGATCTGCACTGCTCTCTTGGCCAGGAAAAACACAAAGAGATGAGTGATCTCAGTACTTTTCAGGATAAATAAAGGTTCATTAACATATATCAGTACTGTTAAACCAAATCCAGTCGAAGTTGGGCGAAAACACATTTGTCTTTGCGTCCTCAGCGCGCGCCCTGAGCTGGTATCCGTTCTGGCTCCTGATTGGACGCCTGCACTAACGCTCAGTCTGACCAATCAGAAGTCAGCCAGGCTGCTATATATTCCCCAGTGCGCGTCTGAGAGACACAGTTTTCCTGAACGAGAAATCTGCTTCTTTATTGTTTGAAAAGATGTCCGGACGCGGAAAAGGTGCCGGTAAAGCCAGAGCCAAGGCCAAGAGCCGCTCCTCTAGGGCTGGACTGCAGTTTCCCGTAGGTCGTGTCCACAGGCTGCTGAGGAAAGGCAACTACGCTGAGCGCGTCGGAGCCGGAGCTCCCGTGTACTTGGCCGCGGTGCTTGAGTATCTGACCGCTGAGATCCTGGAGTTGGCCGGGAACGCCGCTCGGGACAACAAGAAAACCCGTATCATCCCCCGCCATCTGCAGCTGGCCGTGCGCAACGACGAGGAGCTCAACAAACTCCTGGGAGGAGTGACCATCGCCCAGGGAGGCGTGCTGCCCAACATCCAGGCCGTGCTGCTGCCCAAGAAGACCGAGAAGGCAAAGTAAACCAGCCGGTCCCGATCCAGCCACACAACGGCTCTTTTCAGAGCCACCCACTTGTCATAAAGAGCTTTGTTTCATTTTCTTTATAAATTTTGTACGTATACTTTGTTTTTTTGTTTCTAGTTTATTTTGATGGCATGTACACTTTCTTCCTTTTTTGCTCTAAACTGTTCTGAAGCTATTTTGAATTTCTCCACTGCGAGGTCAATAAAGTCCTACCTTGAATATCTTTTCTTATATTCTAATACTTTTCTAAGTGTCAAAGCACCATTTATGTTTAAGTTTCCACTTTTGATTGGGCCTTCACAAAGAAAACACGGTATCCAAGTGTTACAGTAATTTATCCTCTGTATTGTGAGCACCTCACCCAAGTTTAAGTTATTAAGCATTTTCCACAACCACATGTTTGAGTGTATTTCAGGTAAAAAGCACGTGGTGTCTCTTCCTGAAGCGGAATGATTCGACCCTTTGTGCCGGAGCTCGAGGCGTGACCTCATAGCACCGACATTAACGTAAATTAATGAGTACATCAGGATCAAGTTTATAGTAAAGCGCATTTCTAAACGGACAGATTTTAGGCAGTGGTCACGGAGACAAACTAAATTAAAGGGTCTGAAAAGTGCACAGGAACAACACAGGAAGTCAAAGGCAGAAAAGTGGACTTCAGTTGAGTCCAAGCCCTCGGCCTTTCAAGTGTTTTCACTAGATTACAAAATATTTTAAAATAATTTTTCCTACTTAAAACATCCTGGTCAGAAACAGAAAAATGGGGAGGGACATACTTCAGTAAGCTCCTATTTTTTGTTTTATTTTATTTTTCAGCAGAAGCAGCAAGTCATCTCAAAATAGTCGAAGTGGGTTTTGCATTTGGAGTTAAACCATCCCCTATATAAGGAAATCTTTAAATTAAACGGATTTCACATTACCGTCCCTAACCTGGCACAGAATCCACAATATCTGGACTTCTAAGGAGCAGCACAGCTCTCCTTTTATTATATATAGATAGGAACCTTGATTAGAACAAGACAATGGAACTGCTGTTACTGCTGTGTTTCCGCATTAGGGCCAAAGATTAGTGGAAAAAAAAGAGCAGAGAGCGGTGCGCAATTGGACCAATCAGCTGTGAGGAACGGCGCAGCCTCTTTGCATGGGGCGGGTATAAATAGAGCGGACAGGCGCTCCGCTCAACACTTGTTCATCTGCGCTCAGAAGAACACACATCATGCCTGATCCAGCAAAGACCGCGCCCAAGAAGGGTTCCAAGAAAGCCGTGACCAAGACCGCGGGCAAAGGCGGCAAGAAGAAGAGAAAGACCAGGAAGGAGAGCTACGCCATCTACGTGTACAAGGTGCTGAAGCAGGTGCACCCCGACACCGGCATCTCCTCCAAGGCCATGAGCATCATGAACTCTTTCGTCAACGACATCTTCGAGAGGATCGGCGGAGAGGCCTCCCGCCTGGCGCACTACAACAAGCGCTCCACCATCACCTCCAGGGAGATCCAGACCGCCGTGCGCCTCCTGCTGCCCGGAGAGCTGGCCAAGCACGCTGTGTCCGAGGGCACCAAGGCTGTCACCAAATACACCAGCTCAAAGTAAACTGCGCCTGCGCAAAAACTGAAACAACGGTCCTTCTCAGGGCCACCCACACCTAGAAAGAGCATTTGCTGATATTTGCGTGAAGTTGCCCCATCAAACTCAAACCTACAGAAAACTCAATCGTTTGTGCTGCAAAAAGTTTCATTTGCGCAATTCTTGTTAAGATATTTCTAGTTTTATTCTCCTTCACTGTAGTTCTCCCCGAGGTTTCTTCTTTTTCCCAGGACCCTGGGTTTTTTGGAGTTTTTCCTTGCTGAGAAGGAGGGTCTAAGGACAGGGGATGACTGGACCATGTTTCATTTGCTGCTTTACATGAATGTTGTTTATTCCTGTTTTGATATGTCTGTGTGTATGTTTTACTCATCCAAATCTTGGAACGCCCTTAGAGGCAAATGTTGTGATTCTGGGCGCTACAAAAATAAATTAAATTGAACTGAAGTGAATTGTCATAGTGGCGAAAATGACCTGAGGCTGTGGAAAAAGTTTCAGTCTTTAGTAATTTGCTTTTGATTCATATTTTATAATAACACAGACGTTTCTCTTCTCTGGTTTTATGGAGTTTGTCTCCGTCAGCTGAGCGGAAATGACGTCCTATAATTACCACACAAATAATGAATAATTTTAGAAATAAACTCGCACAAATGAAACTGTCACAGCACAAACGAAATACAAATGTTTCCTGTAATTTTCTTCCTGTTTTGAGGCTGTTTCACATTCTGAGGTTTTGGACGACGTCATCGACCGAAATAAAACTGCAAATATCTGAAGAACCAGAATCGCACAAACCAAACTTTTTGCAGCACAAACGGTGGACGTAGTTTTTGTGCAGGTTTGTGTTTGATGGGGCGACTTCACCGAGGTAAATAAACTATCACCAATAAATACACAAGTTTGACAACACGGTGTTTCCCCTGTTTTAATATGTTTCTTGTAAATAAAATAAAGGTGAAGAGTTTCCTGTGTTCCAAGCATCACAAGAACCACGATGATCATGTTGATTGTACAATCATCACTCTGCCTGTTGGACATTTTTTGGCCACTCGATGGCGCAGTGGAGCAAACTAAGCACCTGAAGCATCGGCTCACGGGTCGAGGAATAGACGATTATCCATGGATTCATAAAAAGGCGCCATCTTGGATTCATCTTCCAGATTTCATTATAGATCTACGCGATTATCACGACGGCAGGAAGTGAGTCGCGCATGTTGAGTCGCGCAGCTTCCGGTCGATGTTTTTCTACGGCAAAATCACCGGCCGTAGAAAAGCATCGACCGGAAGCTGCGCGACTCAACATCGTGACACAGATCCTGAGTTTAGGCCCCGGGTCTCCTCCGGGGGCGGGACTTCCTCAGCCGTTTCCCGCAGAATTGAGGAGAAAGAAGCGAGGAAACAGAAATGAGCCGTGGCCCTGCGCACACACACACACTTCACACCTCGTCCAGTTTAATGTCTGTGCGCTCGCTGCAAATGAAATAAAAGCACCAGTGATCGGATAAATGTAAAGTAGAGCTGAACCGGGCGATCAAAACCTGCGAAAAGTGAAGAAGAGTCTGAAGTCGTCGTCTTTATTCAGCACAGTCAGAATCTGAAGTCTCTGAGCAGCAGGAGGAGCTGGGGTCATTTCTTGTTGAAAAAGCCCATGATGGACGCCTGCTTTGTGGCTTTGGCACCGGACGGTCCCTTCTTCTTCTTCTCCTCGGCCGGGGCTTTGACCGAGACCGGTTTAGATCCAGGTTTAGGACCAGGATTAGGACCTCGTTTAGTCTGGACCTCCTCCTCCTCGGTCTCAGAGTACGACTCGCTCACATAACCTTTTTCCGTCACTGTCAACACACAGAGCAAGACCTGGTTCAGTCCTGGTTCAGTCCTGGTCTAGTCCTGGTCCAGTCCTGGTCCAGTCCTGGTCCAGTCCTGGTCCAGTCCTGGTCCAGTCCAGGTCTTGTCCAGGTCTTGTCCAGGTCTTGTCCAGGTCTTGTCCTGGTTCAGTCCAGGTTCAGTCCAGGTTCAGTCCAGGTTCAGTCCAGGTTCAGTCCAGGTTCAGTCCAGGTTCAGTCTCATACCGATACATCCTTCTTCATCCAGGAACGTTTTGGATTTGAGAACTCGTCGTCTTTTCCTGGTTTTTGTCGAAGATTTTTCCGTCTGAAAAACAAAAATGTGAGAAACTCCGGCTCCAGAATCTTCCGCCAAAGAAAATATAAAGAAAAATGTCAAGAAAATATCCAATCCTGTCAAATTTAAGCACATCCGCCCTTATCCAAGCACAGATTTAGAGGCACTCAGTGATATTTAGTCAGAACTTATCGTCTTGGCTCCAAACAAGTGAAAGTCTGTTCAAAAAAACCTTCAAACCTTCAGAAGCTCCATGACTGCAGTGGCCTCAGTGCAACACACTGGGCTTCAAAGCTCTCACATGTTTCTGCCCGCCTCATTTTTAAAGTTTTAAATGGGCCCCAGCGCCTTTAATGCACTTGAGTAGAAAAAAAATCAGAGTGAGAATCAGAGCATCAGCCAGAGGAGACGAACGTACAAAGGAGCAGGACTAAATTTATCCAAATGGAGGCACAAAATGATGGAAACACACGACCAGAGCAGATCAGAAACTGCACTGATACAAGTTTGTTTTTTAACCTTTATTTACCCAGGAAAGTCCCATTGAGACACTGATCTCTTTTTCAAGGGGAGTCCTGCCGTGTACACACCACTTTCACACTAGGACATGTGGCTGAAGTGAACAGTTTTTGTGACCGGCGCCCCCCTGTGGCACCTGGAGTTCCCAGTGTCTCCATCCAAGTCCTGACCAGGTCCTGCTGAGCTCCTGAGACGTGACGGGGCTGTGACAAACCCGTCTGACCACAGGCCGCAATGAAATATGATCAGACTCGACGAGAGTCAGACCTCGAGTCCAAGACCAGGCCGAGTCCAACCGCCTCCAAGACCGTAAAAGGACCAGTCTCGAGACCAGGACCAGTCTCGAGTGCTACACTGCGATCTGTCTTGGCGGCTCATGGGTAAAGCGCGATCGACGTGTTGGGCCCCTGAACTACAACACGACAAGAATCCTGCAAAACTATTGTTCTGTACTGAAAGCTGCACCGCCCCAAACACAAACACCCCCTTAGCTTTTCCTCCACCACAGCCATGGAGAACTTTAATCCATCCCTCTGACCCCTGACCCCTGACCGCTGACCCCTGACCGCTGACCCCTGACCTCTGACCTCACCTGCGGGGGGGCGGGCTCGTCTCTCGGCTCTGGAGGCGTCTGGACCGGAGAGTCGGGGATCACTGCGGAGAAAAGGAAACGTTTCAGTCCGGATACGGAGTCGTTCCTCACACGGCTGCAGCTATCGATTATTCTGTTCGAATAATCGAGTAATCGGTTGTTATCGTCACTACATGTTCAGTCCACACCAGGTGCACTGACAGATACACGTGTTTTGGACATGAAAATTATCGCTGGGCTGGTCATGATTTTTAAAACTACATGAATGTAGCAACTACCTCCTGCAAATTCTTGTTTGGTTTTAGACCTGGTTTAGACCTGGTTTAGACCTGGTTTTTGTCCTGGTTTTTGTCCTGGTTTTAGTCCTGGTTTTAGTCCTGGTTTACACCTGGTTTACACCTGGTTTACACCTGGTTTACACCTGGTTTAGTCCTGGTTTAGTCCTGGTTTAGTCCTGGTTTAGTCCTGGTTTAGACCTGGTTTAGTCCTGGTTTAGACCTGGTTTACACCTGGTTTACACCTGGTTTACACCTGGTTTACACCTGGTGTCAGTCCTGGTGTCAGTCCTGGTGTCAGTCCTGGTGTCAGTCCTGGTGTCAGTCCTGGTGTCAGTGCCGGTGTCAGTGCCGGTGTCAGTGCCGGTGTCAGTGCCGGTGTCAGTGCCGGTGTCAGTGCCGGTGTCAGTGCCGGTGTCAGTGCCGGTGTCAGTCCTGGTGTCAGTCCTGGTTTAGAGGCACAGGAGGAAGCGCGGTCAGCGATCCACACGATCCTACGGGAGGAGATGAGGTGTTCGCTCTTATTACACGTCCATGGCGGCCCTGTTGTGTGTACAGTGAAGTGCAGCGGTCGTGCGGAAACTTTACCTCCACCACAGAAGGTTCCGGCCATCGCCGAGCGTATGAAAATAAAACGAAGCATCGAGGCAAAAAAAAATAATCGATGCATTTTTCTAATCGATTTAATCGATTTACTCGATGAATCGTTTCAGCCCGAGTTCCTCATCACAAACCCGTCCACCATGTCTGAGTCATCTAGAGATCTCTCCCGGGCTCCGCAGACCTGAGGCGACGTGCAGGAGGCTCGTATTTTTGTGTTGGGGCGGCGCTCTGAAGGGGGAGTGAGTTAGCGCGGGGAGCAAAGGGAGGGAAGACTCTGAACGGGACATTTTTTTGGCGAATACAGAATTGACAAAATAACAGGTGGAGGTGATGGGTGGAGGCGGCGTGTTTGGGCGGGTGGAGGCGGCGTGTTTGGGCGGGTGGAGGCGGCGTGTTTGGGCGGGTGGAGGCGGCGTGTTTGGGCGGGTGGAGGCGGCGTGTTTGGGCGGGTGGAGGCGGCGTGTTTGGACGGGTGGAGGCGGCGTGTTTGGGCGGGTGGAGGCGGCGTGTTTGGGCGGGTGGAGGCGGCGTGTTTGGGCGGGTGGAGGCGGCGTGTTTGGGCGGGTGGAGGCGGCGTGTTTGGACGGGTGGAGGCGGCGTGTTTGGAGGTGTTTGTGAGGGTGGAGGCGGTGGGTGGAGGCGGGTTCGTACCCTCGGGCTCTTCGTCGCTGCTGGCCTCAGGTCTCTGGATCCTCCTCCTCTTCTTCCTCTTCTCCTTTGGCTCCGCCTCCTCGCCGTCTGACTCCGCCCCTCGTTTACTGTGGATAAAAACCACGGCAACAAGTCACAAATTTGTCCAAAGCAGCAAAACATGATCCCGTGGCCCCGCCCCCTCGCCTGGCCCCGCCCCTCTTGGCCCCATCCCCTCCCCTTGCCCCGCCCCCTCACCTGCGCGGGGCTCTGGCCTGTGGGGGGCGCTGTTCTGTGGAGCCGCTCTCCTCCTTCACCAAGGCAACAGCAGACTCTGAAAAACAGACCAGGACTAAACCAGGACTGAACCGGGACTGGACCGGGACTGGACCGGGACTGGACCAGGACTGGACCAGGACTGGACCAGGACTGGACCAGGACTGAACCAGGACTGGACCAGGACTGAACCAGGACTGGACCAGGACTAGACCAGGACTGAACCAGGACTGAACCAAGACTAAACCAAGACTAAACCAAGACTAAACCAGGTCTAAACCAGGACTAAACCAGGACTAAACCAGGACTAAACCAGGTCTAAACCAGGACTAAACCAGGACTAAACCAGGTCTAAACCAGGACTAAACCAGGACTAAACCAGGACTAAACCAGGTCTAAACCAGGACTGAACCAGGACTAAACCAGGAGCTGTTTCTCACTTGTCGTCTGGTTTCCAAAGAAGTTCATCAGGGCATTGGCCTTTGGAGCAGGTTTCGTTTCAGTCTAAAAACAGAACAGATCAAATAAATCACAAAAATACAGCGACAGTTTCAAAACATCCAGATTTAAAAGCACAAAAAAAGGTTTAATTATTTTTAACTTTCTATTGTTGTATTATTTTTTATTCATTTTCTTCTGTGGGGTAAAAACACATCACATATTTATATTATATTATATTATATTTCAGGCAGCGTTTGTCACTGATCAGAAGGTCGGCGGTTCGAATCCCACGCCCAGGTCTAAACGAGGTCTAAACGAGGTCTAAACCAGGACTTGACCAGGACTTGACCAGGACTTGACCAGGACTTGACCAGGACTTGACCAGGACTTGACCAGGTCCGAACCAGGTCCGAACCAGGTCCGAACCAGGACTAAACTGGGTCTGAACCAGGACTGAACCAGGTTTGAACCAGGATTGAACCAGGACTAAACCAGGACTAAACGAGGACTGAACCAGGTCTGACCCAGGTCTGAACGAAGTCTGAACTGGGTCTGAACTGGGTCTAAATGAAGACTGAACCAGGACTAAACAAGGACTGATCCAGGTCCGAACCAGGTCTAAATAAGGACTAGACCAGGAGTAAACTGGGTCTAAATGAGGACTGAACCAGGACTGAAACCAGATTTTCAGAACCCGACTGAAAATCCAATAGGGCCAAACCTAAGTTTTATAAACAACTGAAGATTTACATTAAATTTTACATCATAAATATATCTGCAGCTCCAACTCCTGTTTTATCGGAATCAAATCGGCCGCAACAAAATCCATATGGGTCGGGCCCGTGTGTGTGTGTGTGTGTGTGTGTGTGTGTGTGTGTGTGTGTGTCTCTGTGTGTGTGTCTCTGTGTGTGTGTCTCTGTGTGTGTGTCTCTGTGTGTGTGTCTCTGTGTGTGTGTGTGTGTGTGTGTGTGTGGTGTGTGTGTGGTGTGTGTGTGTGTGTGTGTGTGTGTGTGTCTCTGTGTGTGTGTGTCTGTATGTGTGTGTTTGTGTGTGTGTGTCTGTGTGTCTCTGTGTGTGTGTGTGTGTGTGTGGTGTGTCTCTGTGTGTGTGTGTGTGTGTGTGTGGTGTGTCTCTGTGTGTGTGTGTGTGTGTGTGTGTGTGTGTGTGTGTGTGTGTGTGTGTGTGTGTGTGTGTGTGTGTGTGTGTGTGTGTGTGTGTGTGTGTCTGTGTGTGTGTGTCTGTGTGTGTGTGTCTGTGTGTGTGTGTCTGTGTGTGTGTGTCTGTGTGTGTGTCTCTGTGTGTGTGTGTCTGTGTGTGTGTGTCTCTGTGTGTGTGTGTGGTGTGTGTGTGTGTGTGTGTCTGTGTGTGTGTCTCTGTGTGTGTGTGTCTGTGTGTGTGTCTCTGTGTGTGTGTGTGTGTGTGTGTGTGTGTGTGTGTGTGTGTGTGTGTGTGTGTGTGTGTGTGTGTGTGTCTGTGTGTGTGTCTGTGTGTGTCTGTGTGTTTGTGTGTGTGTTTGTGTGTGTGTCTCTGTGTGTGTGTGTGTGTGTGTGTGTGTGTGTGTGTGTGTGTGTGTGTGTGTGTGTGTGTGTGTGTGTGTGTGTGTGTGTGTGTGTGTGTGTTTGTGTGTGTGTGTGTGTGTGTGTGTGTGTGTGTGTGTGTGTGTGTGTGTGTGTGTGTGTGTGTCTGTGTGTAATAAACCAGCAGCAGTTTGGCTCACCACGGGCGCCTCTGTGGGCTCTGGTTTGGTCTCGGTCTTGGTCTCGGTCTTGGGCTTGTTGGAGAAGATTCCCATGATGCCTTTGGGCTTGGGGCAGGTCTGTGGTTTGGGGGGCTCTGGGGCAGGTGGGGGCGGTTCTCTGGGCGGCTGCAGCTGTGCGTTGCTCAGAGGCACAGCGTCAGGGCAGTGGATCGCACTGTATCTGCGAGGACACACGGAGAGAGTTAGAAATGAACTGAACTGGGAAACACGTGTAACATCTGGAGGCCCTGCTGTGTCTGAAGCATAGTCCGTATAAATGAGTGGACTAAGCCAACTCGTTAGCCGCGAACCCGTTAGCCGCCGCGTGCCATACAGGAAGTGCTCCAGGAGGCTCTTGGGGCTCCTTCACATCAGGATCTTCTCGTCCCTCTGTCTGTACCTGCTGCTCTGAGCCTCGTCATTCTGGACTTAAACTGTTCGTCTGAAGCCGCCACACAGGATCCTGAACTTTTCATTTCTCTGTTTTGTTCCTAAATCAAGATCTGAACATAAATAACGGACCAATCAGACGCCTTCATTCCCCGAGGCCCCTCCCCCTAGCGTTAACAACAGGTTTGATTGACAGCTCGTTTCGTTGCTAAGTAAGTTCCCTTCCCGCTTTCCCCCGAGTGACGATTTCTGAAATAAAATGACAAAATATCTCAGTTACAATATCTAATGTTACTAGAATCTGAACGAGCAGAATTTAACAAGCATAAAGTAAAGTGAATTTGGTTAAATTGTGACTCTATTGTTGTTCGTACGGAACAGAACAAACAACATAAATCAGTGACTTAAACTATTTAAAGCTCAAAGTTTCTTCTTCTTGTGCAGAATCAGGTAAATCCAGTGTCCTGCAGGTGCAGAGTATCACATCCATAGTCCGTATATATGATGCATCAGCTCTGCCAGGAGGAGGCGCCACATTTAACCTCCTCACTCATGATTGGCTCTTGTGTTGCTATGATACTCGCGGGGGGATTTCCAAATATGGACCTGGCTCCAGATTCGCTCCTGTAACCGTGGCAACAGGAGCCTCATTTGAGCGACGCTGTGGAGACGTCACTCACTCATATAAACGCTCTCTGGTCTGAGGTTACACTGTCATCTTTGTTTTAACACAGTTTTGTCCCAGCCTTCCCCCACCCCAGACACTTCCTCCAGCGGCTCTGTGACAGGTGCGGCAGGTGCAGGGTTTCACCTGTTGCACTGCTGTATGTTGCTCCTGACGGCGTCGTAGTCGACTCCGAACAGGGGGGCGCTGTCCCGGAGCAGAGCCTTGTGCACACTGTACACGTGGAGGCTCACGACGGCCTCCAGACGAGACTTCGCCTCTAAGGAGGAACACACGGCATTATATTATCTTAAAATGAGCTCAAAATGGCAAGATTATCGTTTGTCGTCCAGGAAAATCTGTCACAAAACTAAAATGTCCAACTGTTTCCTGTTGGACGGGACGACAGCGCCACCGTCAGGCTGAGAGGAAAACTGCACTCACCCTCCAGCTCCTCCTCACGCACCAGACACACTTTATGGACCTGCAAGACAGAGACCGGGTCTGAGACCGGACCAGGACTAGAACAGGACTAAACTGGGTCTGAGACTGAACCAAGACTAAACCAGGACTAAACCAGGACTAAACCAGGACTAAACCAGGACTAAACCAGGACTAAACCAGGACTAAACCCCTGGCCCTCAACTCTCTCGTCCTCTCCGTTCGGTGGTTGTTTTTACCGGTCGTCCGTGGTCCTGGGATTTGCCCGACAGCAGGTAGGTGGCGTGGAGCGAGGCCGAGCTCTCCTTCCTCTTGTGCTCCAGGTAATGGAACAGCATCCTGAAAAACATCGGCACAGAAATAAAAAAAAAAAAAAACAGGACTACTGGAGGACTACAACCAGAATCACCCAGGGATAATAATATTAATATAATAATAATCTTGTGCGATTTTTTACCCCATTTGAATTGGACAACAAAAGATGCTGGTTGCATCTTTTAGAAGCCGTACTTCCAAAAAAAAAAAAAAATAAAAATTAAATGAAGTGAATACTAAATCTGAAGCCAATTTGGGAACTAAATTGGACAATTTAGATCTTAGGAACGCTGTTAAAATCTCGTCTTGTCTCGTTCTTGTGGACCCAGTGTCGTGTCACCCCTACTGTCCTGCATCTCTGTATCTGACCAAACTGCGCTCACAAGACGAGGCCTGCAGGGGGCGCTCATGCAGAAACCACTCTGGCTGGAATCATGGAGCGGCACTGACCGTTTGGCCGTGTTGACGTGGACGCCCAGGGTCAGACTCAGCCATTTGTACGTCACCTGGGGAAAAAAAAAAACATGAAAAAATGAAAAACCTGAACTCCACGTGTGAGAACAGACAGAACCAGTGCAGACCACATCTACTGTGCTCCTTTAGGCCTGGTTGAGGCCTGGTTTAGGCCTGGTTGAGGCCTGGTTGAGGCCTGGTTGAGGCCTGGTTGAGGCCTGGTTGAGGCCTGGTTGAGGCCTGGTTGAGGCCTGGTTGAGGCCTGGTTTAGGCCTGGTTGAGGCCTGGTTTAGGCCTGGTTTAGGCCTGTCTTAGACCTGGTTTAGGCCTGATTTAGACCTGGTTTAGGCCTAGTTTAGACCTGGTTTAGGTCTAGTTCAGACCAGACTAATCCGGAACTAAATTTAGATTAAAACCAGGACTAAAGGAAGCCTAAACCTGGATTAAAACCAGATTTAAAGGAGGATTAAACCCGAACTAAACCAGCACTAAAGCAGGATTAGAACCAGGACTATCAGAGGACTAAACCAGGACAAAACTAGGATTAAAATCAGGACTAATGGAGACTAGCGGAGGACTAAACCTAGACTAAAACCGGAAAAAATCAGGATCAAAAACAGGACTAACAGAGGACTAAACCCAGACTAAACCCGGACTAATCCCGGACAGGACCGTGCGCTCTGGAGCGGGTTTTCCGGGACTCTGTTGGAGTTTTTTCGGGCGCAGAATCGGGACTGTGGCGCTTACGATCTTGTCCTGGTCGTGCACGTATTCGTCGATGTTGTCCAGGTAAAGCGTGTCCATCTCCTCAGCTCTTCTCCGGGTTTTCGCGAGGTTTTCTTCGTGATTCTTTCGTGTTTCTTTGGGGAAAAGCCGCTGTTCTGTGGCTGCGCGGGAACCATTATTTACTTCCGCTTTGGGCTGTCACGTGTCTGAGCGGACTTCCGGTCAAGGGAAAGCAATCATAATAATAATTGAAAAAAAAACACTTTTAATTAAATCTATTTGGGGTGTTGGGAAGAAAATACATCTACCGAAAATAATAAAGAATTTTGAATAATAATTTTGAGTCATTTTACTTTTCTAAAATCAACGGGACACCTGGCGTGTTCATTGTGTTATTTAGTTAAAGAGAGGATTTTACTTCTACGGGGTATTAACCCTGACACATAACATAGTTAGATCACCGTGTTACCTTTTGTTGTTTTGGAAATTATATAATCACCAAAGACAAGTATTAAAGGTTTTAGAAGTTTCACTTTCGTTTTGACGCCCCGAGTCCGAGTCGCTTCGTAAATCGTGGCCACTGCAGATCACGTTACGCTCAACCAGACTCCTGCACATCACACCAGGTTTGTGCACTTGCTGTGTACAGTTTTGTGTCATGTTTTTTTTGCGTATTGCGTATTTTGCGAGAATTGTGGCGTGGGAGCTTGGGTGGTGCAGGTTTGTGGTTCGAGCATCATGAGGAGGAGTAGCGTCAAAACCTGGTTTAGTCCTGGTTTAGACCTGGTTTAGTCCTGGTTTAGTCCTGGTTTAGACCTGATTTAAACCTGGTTTAGTCCTGATTTAGACTGAGCTTAGTCCATGTTTAGCCCTGGTTTAGATCTGCTTTAGTCCTGATTTAGACCTGGTTTAATCCTTTTTTAGTCCTGGTTTAGTCCTTATTTAGTCCTGGTATAGACCTGGTGTTTAGACCTGGTGTTTAGACCTGGTTTAGACCTGGTTTAGACCTGGTTTAGACCTGGTGTTTAGACCTGGTTTAGACCTGGTTTAGACCTGGTTTAGACCTGGTGTTTAGACCTGGTTTAGACCTGGTTTAGACCTGGTGTTTAGACCTGGGGTTTAGACCTGGTGTTTAGACCTGGTGTTTAGACCTGGTGTTTAGACCTGGTGTTTAGACCTGGTGTTTAGACCTGGTGTTTAGACCTGGTTTAGACCTGGTTTAGACCTGGTTTAGACCTGGTGTTTAGACCTGGTTTAGACCTGGTTTAGACCTGGTTTAGACCTGGTGTTTAGACCTGGTTTAGACCTGGTTTAGACCTGGTGTTTAGACCTGGTGTTTAGACCTCCAACTCCTGCCCAGGCCCAGTCCTGCTTTGCTTCTGCTGGACTTCTGTGGACACGCTGAGCTCCACATTGCATATTAACTTTACTTTTCTGCAATAAATAACGATTAGCCATAAACAGAGAAAAACAAAAACTGTTAAATGTTGACACTCATATAAAAAGAACAACCACTCACCCGCTTGTTCTCCCTGTGGTCAGATGGCTTCAGACAGTAACTCACCTGTGGAGATGGCGGCTCTGGGTCGCTCCTTCCTCCTGGGCATGTTTTACGACTGCAGATCTGACACTCTGGTCCCAGGTACGTCGGAAAGAGAGCGGAATTCACACTTACAGACCCTGCAGACAGAGGTCGCACGTGTGTCTCGTCTTTATTAACATCACTTTATATTTATCAATGCAAATAAACCTCTTGTTTTTCAGGCCTGACTTTCTGGGACCAGGAGAAGCTGGACAAAGACATGAGAGTGACCCCTAAACCCAGCACTCAGTGTGAGATCGTGGCATCTGAGCGCCTCTCTGACAAGGCCTCTTCATTCGGAGTGGACGCTGATCTCAAAGCCAGTTTTATGACTGGACTTGTGAAAGTTGAAGGGTCAGCGAAATATCTAAATGACAAGAAAAGTTCCAGAAGACAGGCCCGTGTGGCTCTGCAGTACAAAACTACGACAGAGTTTAAAACATTGACCATGAACCAGCTCAGCAAAGACAACTTAAAGCACCACGAGGTGAATGACAAAGGTCTAGCCACACATGTAGTAACAGCCGTCCTCTACGGAGCCCAGGCCTTCTTTGTGTTCGACCAGGAAACATCTGAAGATGAAAGTGTCCGAGACATTCAGGGAAACCTGAAGGTGATGATTGAAAAAATCCCAAAGATCTCATTTGATTTCGAAGGGAATTTGCAAATGGAGGACAGAGACAGGGAAATGGTGAACAAGTTCTCCTGCACTTTTCATGGAGATTTCAGTTTAGACAAAAATCCAACGACATTTGAAGAAGCGGTAAAAGTTTATCAAGACCTGCCCAAACTTCTGGGCCCCAAAGGTGAGAACGCAGTCCCTGTGAGGGTGCACCTGCTGCCCCTCAGCGCCTTAGACTCTACAGCGTCTAAACTGGTGCGTCACATCAGTCTGAGGTTAGTCTGTGAGGCAGAGAACGTCCTGGAGAACTTTAGGGAGCTGGACATGAGCTGTAATGATGTCCTGAAGAGTCCTGCAGGGCAGAACTTCTCACACTTTTCCCAAAAAGTCAAAACCTTTACCTCTTTCTGCTCCGAGTTCCTTCTGGGACTCCAGGGAACTCTGGCCACGAAGCTTCTATCGATCAGAGGAGGAGGAGAGGAGGAGGCCGCTCTGGCAGACGTCCTGAAGAGGGCAGCAGAAAGTCCATTCAGCTCTCACCGTTTGAACCAATGGATGAACGATGTGGTGAAGGAGGCCAACACCATAAAAGCCCTCACAAATGTGATGAGAAACACAGAAGTCATCTCTTCTGAAAATGACCTCTTAGAGAAGGTGTGTGATTCAGAGAAAGCCCTGGTGTTTGTGTTCACGTCTCTGGAGAAGGCAGAGCCGTACCTTGAAGAACTGAAGAACCACCTAGAGGGGATTCAAACCCACGAGTCTGGAGCAGAGCCCACGCCCTGGTACAGGACTAAAGACGTGATCAACCGATTGAGACACAAAGCAAAGGTGTTTAGTGACTTTGCAGGCGCCAACAAAGACCAGGACACAAAGGCTCTTCAGTTCCTGGCAGTGGGTTTGACTGATGAAAACCACAAAGAAGCAACCGTCTATCTTTATGAAGACGGGTTCCTCACCAGTGAGAGCTTTGAGCTCCCTTCTAAACCAGACTCAGTGACTCTGGGCAGAGCCACAGCGCACAGCGTGAGTCTGCAGTTCAGAGCTCTCTCAGTGGGAGCGGAGAACGTCCATGGATACAGAGTGGAGTTCGGTGAGAAAGGACAGGAGCAGTGGAAGCAGCAGCTCCAGGCTGAAGCTGGAGAGGTCACAGTGACAGGCCTGAACCCAAACACTGAGTACAGCTTCACAGTGAGAGCCGTCACTGAGGTGGGACTAGGTCCAGCTGCTCGTCACGCCTCCATGAAAACCTTACCCTGCAGCCCTCCAGAAGGCCCCAGCACCACTTCCACCTCCTCAAAGATCTACGCCCGCTGGAGGAGACCTACACAGGTGGGACCAGGTGCTCAGATCCTCAGATACATCGTGGAGTACGCTGAGACCAGAGACAGGCTCCAGTGGAGGAGAGAGGAGTCCAATTCTGAGGAGAAGGTGATATCTGGACTTCAGCCTCAGACAGAGTACATCCTCAGGATCTTCTGTGACTGTGGAGAGGACGGAACCAGCTCAGAAAGCTCCACTGTGACCGTCACCACCAAAACAATCACTGCAGCAGAACTCCCCACTGCCACATTTATTAGACCGGAATTCTTTTTGAAAGAGAGCATCAAGATCCATTCTGGAATACCAGATATCTACAAACTCTGTCTAACGCGAGAGGATATTAAAGGGTATG
This sequence comes from Odontamblyopus rebecca, assembly GCA_030686955.1. Taxonomy (NCBI): domain Eukaryota; kingdom Metazoa; phylum Chordata; class Actinopteri; order Gobiiformes; family Gobiidae; genus Odontamblyopus; species Odontamblyopus rebecca. The sequence continues at coordinate 2,993,518 of CM060664.1, forward strand.
ACGTGAATATCAAAAGATATGTGTTTGGAAGAGTAGGTTTTATACCTACTCGCGTCATGATCCTTCTGGGACCTGTGGGATCTGGGAAGACCACTTTCCTCAATGCCATGATCAACTACGTCCTGGGAGTCAGATGGGCCGACCCGTTTCGGTTTAAAATAAACGAGGATGAGGCTTCTGAGACAGTGGTGTACCAAATAAACCACCAGAGGGGATTCCGGGTCGACGTCTCACTCACCATCATCGACACCCCAGAGTTTGGGGGCAGTGTGGATGATAGAGAGATCATCGGGCAGATCTTCGAGACCTACAATCGTTTGGATAAAAAACAAATGCATGAAGTCTGCGTAGTGCTCCAGTCCTCGGCTCAGCTCACTCCAACGCAGCTGGAGGCTTTAAACTCTCTCTTCTCACCTTATGCTCATGAGGAAGATTTGCTCAACAATATCAAAATTATGGTGACGTTTGCAGATGCTCAGACGCCTCCAGTTCTTGAGGCCCTCACAGCTGCTGGAGTCCCGTGTCCTAGAACAGAGGAGGGTCTGCCAGTCCACTTCAAATTCAACAACTCTGCACTGTTCGCCCCAAACCAGAGCTCTGCAAATCCAGTGGACGAGTTCTTCTGGTGCCTGGGCAACACAAACCTGGCGACCTTCTGCAGGGATTTACAGGAAACTCAAGAAAAAGATTTCCAGCCAACATTTTTTAAACTACATGATTTTTTTGTGAGCGATTAGGATAAAAACAAAAAACAGCAACAGACAACAGAAATAAAAACACATTATTACATTAACGGAGAACTGTTATGCAAAATTGACGTAAAAGGTATTAAAATGTCTGTATCCGATTCATGTAATAAAATCTGTATCTATAAAGCAATATCAAATCTACTGTCACTTATTAAAAGTCAACGTGTAAATGATCGTAATTGTAAATAATCTTCTTGATCCCTTTAAGGATTTAGAGCCAATCACAATAGCGACTCTTGTTGAAATTCTTCATGATATTCAAATGGATGTAGATTCTGCTTGACTCGATTTTATCCCATTGACTGGAAAACTGTTTTTGTTTTTCATCCTCTGTTTTGAGCTGGTTTAGGCCAAACCTTAGTGACGGAACATTTTGTGTCCATTGGAGAATGCAGTTCTGACAAATATCAAACCGTGTATCCAATCCTAGGTCCTCTTTTTTTAATCTCTATGTAAGGGAGCGACCACTAGGTGGTGCACTTGTACTGTGTTTTTTTATGAGACTCTGTTACTATAAATATCTTGGTCAGTATTTGCCATCTACAAGTTTATTGCGCCAAACATATAAGACATTTTGGTAACTGTTGGACCTGTTCTGAATTGCCAGCATGTTTGTTTGTTTGTTTTCTGGGGATTTGAATTTACGCTAGCTGGCGGGAGGCCGGGTGGTATATGGCGCGCTGAGCTATAGCTTATTATAATGACCTTTTGGTTCATTGTTACTTGCACTAGAGAATATGTGAAATGTTATATTTTATTATTATTGTTGCTCACTTAGGCAGCATGTAACTAAATTTTGTATTAGATTATTAATTAGCTCTTTTCTCCGCCCTTATGCCGTAAGGTCCTGTGACCTCTCCGCACCACACCGAGCCACTCTGAGACCACCAGACACAACGCAGGGTCCAGAAACTGGGTGTGCTGGGACAACTGGGACCACATACAGACAGACTCCGTGCTCAAGGGTTACATCTATATTATACCTTTAAAGGGACAGTTTTGATTTTTTGACATGAATCTGTACGTCTCCGTCAGCAGAGTCGCATCAACACTGACTTACCTCCCGACAGCGTCTGAGCCGAGTTTTGGTGCTGATGAAAGTGTCCGGCAAGTTGAGCGGAGTCATGAAAATAAAGAGTTTTTCTTCTCAAAACAATCTGTGTTCAAAAGAGCGATACATTTGTTTCAGAAAACATGTACCACGAAAAAGTCAGAGCTCATAATCGCTTGGAACTATTTTTTTTTATATTTGTATCCCTGTGCGCTGCCGCCAGGTGAAGCTGTGCCTGTTTCACTGTGTTTCCTGACAGAGTCTGGACCGACTGAAATGCTACTCACATGACTAGGCTGGCGTCACGAGGTCACGATGTCATGAGGTCACGATGTCACGAGGTCACGAGGTCACGACACAGCATGGGCGGTAAAAACAAAGGCAGTGAAGCACTGTGTCGGAAGCTGCCATAGTTCTGTGGAAGTTGAAGCAGCCCCTTTCAAGCCGAGGAAGATGCCAAGCGTGAAAACAGTATTTTCATAGACCAACGCTGTTTCGCGTTTGTCACAGTTAACCGCAGGTCACAGTGACATGGGCGAGTAAGGATGACAACTAGAGCTCCTTGGTCGGCGTATCAGCGCCATCAGATCCTTCCGTCTCTGGAGCCGTTTTCCGTCGGATTAGTGTGGACGAACAGTGCATCCTCAAGGAAAACGACTCGAATACGTATGAGTGTGGACGGGGCCATAGACTGGCCGAAGCACGCAGTGATACGACCGGAGAGAAAATAGTACCAAGCGAACACATATTGTTTTGAGAAGACACCAGGCAACTTGTCGGACACTTTCATCAGCACTGAAACTGGGGAAAAACTCGGCTCAGACGCTGTCGGGAGGTAAGTCAGTGTTGATGCGACTCTGCTGACGGAGACGTACAGATTCATGTCAAAAAACACAAACTATCACTTTAAACAAATAATTTCAGCACCACCGCATCATGTACCATCGTTACACAGATGATACAAACGTATCTGTGTTAGTCCAGCGGAGGCGGCGTTTTCAGTCACTGACGCTGTATTTGAAACAAGGAAGTCAGTGAATTCACTGAAATAAATCTTGACACGTCCAGGGACAAGATTCTTGAGGGTTTTGTGATTGTGACAGACGTTCATGTAAAAATAAATAAATAAAAGGACAATTTCTGAATACCCAGGACACACAAATAAGTATGGGAGTTTTAATGTCATAATTACAAGTTTTACACTAATTATTATGGGTTTTAAAGTAATAATTATGAGTTTTAATCTAATAATAAAAGTTGCAAAGTCCTATTTACAAGTTTTAAACTAATACTTATGAGTTTTAAAGTGTAATTCAGCACACAGCAGAGGCTTTTTAGATCCTAGTGCGGCACATTTAACCATCTCAATCATGTTTGGCTCTTGTGGTTGCTATGATACTCGCGGTCAGATTTCCAAATATGGAGCCTGACTCCTGTAACCGTGAAATCGAGAGCCTCATTTGAGCGACGCTGACGCTGTGGGGACGTGACACTCAGAACACTCAGAGATACGTCTCTGCTGGGATCTACAAAACAAACGAGAGTCAGACCTGATCATAAGCTGTTCAAAAGAAATATGGTCTATGGGCTTGGTTTAGGGACAGAGAAAGGTCATGCTGCAGAATTTCAGCGCTTTTTGGATTATTCTGGAAACCAAGCAGAAACAGAGCCGGTATCTTTTGAACGATGGAGTCTCACATGCGAAGTGAATGTGTTCAAAACTGGATGGATCTATTTGACAAACTCAAAGAAGATGGACATTTTCTAGACAACTTTTTGGAAGTCAATCCAATTATTTTCCCTGAAAACAAAACAGGTGGGCCAAAATAAGATGATGTTTTTATCCTGTTAAATAAGTTATTAGAGAAATATGTTCCCATCATGTGAACATGAACAACATGAGGAACTATTACTATACAACTGTGCCATCTAGTGGTTAAAGTGCAGAGCGAGATGTTGGTCTGAGCTCCTTCAGTTCCTCATCACATCAGCTTCATTTCACTGGGATCAATCCACAGTAAAATACACAGACAGAAATAAAGGATTTCCTGCCAAACCATGACACGGTTGATATGTATGAAGTATGAAGTCAACATTAACACGTTAAGACATGCGATTAATCACAAAAAAATATCGCACTGTTTGTTTGTTTTTTAACACAGACTTGAACACACATGCTCCTCTACGGACAGTGCGGATGGACCTGGAAGGCGGTGCAGGTTATTAGGTCAGTGATCAGGTCCATACGTGACTTTAGATAAACTAAGGGAGTTTGCAGACATCGCAGTGATGAACTCTCTTCCCACAGAAACACGACAAGTTTAAAAAAACATGTTAATGCAAAACACGGGTTTGATTCAGCGGCAGCAACGACGCTACTGCACCAACAACAAGCCGAGCACGATAAACAGCGTTGGCGAAGTGCAGCCGCAGCAATGATGTCAAAAAAACTACCAGCGATTGCAAAATATCAATAATATAACTTTTTGATGATAAACTGCTTTTTTTGAAGAATAATTGACTGAGATTTATCGTGATTTATCAAAATTCTAAAGTGTGATTCATCTGATTTAAAAAATGACTCACTTGACACTAGTAATATGAGAATATTACTGTGACCATGTGCAATACTGTGACCATGTGCAATACATAAGATGTCCAGCAGTCACTTTACCCATTATGAATTTATTCATTTCCTGTATGATACAGCAGTCACTTTAAATATATGTTATTTATAGAACTGTACAAACTGTAGCCACTGTGTTCAGTCTGACACTGCACTGTGATCACTAAGGGCAATTTATTGGGTATATAATTGTATAATCCTTATCTTTATTGATCTTTGTAGAGTTTGACTTTTTTTTAAGTAATTCTGCACTTCTATTGCTGCTACTGTTTTCTAGCTGTTCGCTTAACTGTGCGTTGCAACACTGAACTTTCCCCATTGTGGGACAAATAGAGGATATCTTATCTTATTATCCTTTTTATATTTTGATATTACAGTATTGATACAGATTTGAATATTGTAATACTCTGATTATTATCGTGTTGCTCACTGTGACTCGAGACAAGAGCGCACATGGTGAATGTCCACGACAAGTCAATTCCCAACAACTGTTTTCTATTATCGCAGTTGTTAAGGACCAAAAAAGTAGTGATGTGTCCTCCGTGTCGAGGCTTCGAAGCGTGTGCCGAGTAGTCCAGGAAGGCTTTGGTGAAGCGCGTATCGAGGCTCGTATCGGTGACGCGTGCGGTGACGTTTGAAGCCTCGCGAACCGGCCGCACCACGTGACTGGTTCAAGAAATGGTTTGCAGATTTAGCGCGCGATTCGAAACATAAGCGCCAGTGAAACGCAGTGGATCCCCCTCACATTTTGTGGCTATTACATTACATCTCTATCTCCAATTGGTTCTTACTTTTTCTTTTAACCTGACCATTGTATCATGAAAACAGACCCCATGCTAATAAAATAATAATAAATTCACATGTTGATATCACAAACATTCAAATATTTAATCATTCATTTGTTCAATATAAATCTTTCCATCAGAACCACGATGATCATGTTGACTGTACGATTATCACTCTGCCTGTTATACATTTTCTGGCCACTTGATGGCGCAGTGGAGCAAATGAAGCACCTTGAAGCGTTGGCTCAAGAGTCGCGCAATTGGACGGAAGCTTCAGTGCTTCATGGGGCTTCATCTCACCATCACTACAAAAAAGTGCCCAACTGTTCACTTTTATGGTACAAACATGAAAGTTTGAAAAAAAAAAAGTTCAAGTTCATACAGATTTTGATTTCAGCGATAACATAAAATAATATAATGTACGAGGTCCGACTGCACAACATTACTGACGACAACAGAGTTATTATGGCACAAGACTCGAAAATTACGAAAATTCATTTTGATAAATTTGGAGCAAACTTTTGTATTTGAGAATTTACATTTATGAATAAACTGTTTGGCTAGAAATAAACAAGAATGACAGAAAAGTTCATTTTGTTCTCTAGTTTTCATCCTTAAGGAGTCAGATTTCACTATCATAAAGCGCCTGACTGGAAACTCTGACACAAGACGAAGCTCACAGGAAAACAAACATGAACACGCTCCATTTCTTCATGATACTGCGATAACGAGGGCATCCGTATAGAAACTGTAAATACAGGACAAACGCTCTTGTTCCTGGTCTTTCTACTTACTGTTGAAATTGTCTGTTAATTGGCTGCCTCAATTATCTGTCAAATAAATCATATTTACATTTATTAGATTTGTCTTTAAACTTTTCTTCAAGCACCAGTCCGGTTCTTTGGGGAAAAATCGACAAGCACTGAAAAAAGGTAAGTTCTTGGAATCAGGATCATAAACCACTGAGGAGAAGGTCCAGACCCACTGAGGAGGAGGTCCAGACCCACTGAGGAGAAGGTCCAGACCCACTCAGGAGGAGGTCCAGACCCACTGAGGAGGAGGTCCAGACCCACTGAGAAGAAGGTCCAGACCCACTGAGGAGGAGGTCCAGACCCACTGAGGAGGAGGTCCAGACCCACTGAGGAGGTCCAGACCCACTGAGGAGGAGGTCCAGACCCACTGAGGAGGTCCAGACCCACTGAGGAGGAGGTCCAGACCCACTGAGGAGGAGGTCCAGACCCACTGAGGAGGAGGTCCAGACCCACTGAGGAGGAGGCCCAGACCCACTGAGGAGAAGGTCCAGACCCACTGAGGAGGTCCAGACCCACTGAGGAGGTCCAGACCCACTGAGGAGAAGGTCCAGACCCACTGAGGAGAAGGTCCAGACCCACTGAGGAGGAGGCCCAGACCCACTGAGGAGAAGGTCCAGACCCACTGAGGAGAAGGTCCAGACCCACTGAGGAGAAGGTCCAGACCCACTGAGGAGGAGGCCCAGACCCACTGAGGAGAAGGTCCATACCCACTGAGGAGAAGGTTCAGACCCGCTGAGGAGAAGGTCCAGACCCACTGAGGAGAAGATCCAGACCCACTGAGGAGAAGGTCCAGATCCACTGAGGAGAAGGTCCAGACCCACTGAGGAGGAGGCCCAGACCGACTGAGGAGAAGGTCCAGACCCACTGAGGAGGTCCAGACCCACTGAGGTGGAGGTCCAGACCCACTGAGGAGGTCCAGACCCACTGAGGCGGAGGTTTAACTTCTAATATCCTGCAGAAGTGAAACAGTAAAATGGTGGTTTCTTGTCTCTTGTCTGAGGAGCCCCTAAACAGCTTCATCACTGAGGACGTGTCCATGATAAATGTGACTTATGTGACCTTAACAACTGTGAGTTTGAAATGAAAACATATATTTGTTCATAATAAGTTTATCTGAATGTTTTTCACTCTATACTGACATTTGATTCATGGTGAGATGTGCCGTTTATTTACGTCTCTTTTGATAGTAACGAATTACATGTACTATAAGAATGTACTATTGTACTGCAGTACATGTACTATAAGAATGTCCTATTGTACTGCAGTACATGTACTATAAGAATGTACTATTGTACTGCAGTACATGTACTATAAGAATGTACTATTGTACTGCAGTACATGTACTATAAGAATGTCCTATTGTACTGCAGTACATGTACTATAAGAATGTCCTATTGTACTGCAGTACATGTACTATAAGAATGTCCTATTGTACTGCAGTACATGTACTATAAGAATGTACTATTGTACTGCAGTACATGTACTATAAGAATGTCCTATTGTACTGCAGTACATGTACTATAAGAATGTACTATTGTACTGCAGTGAAGCAGTGATATTCCCCCTGATCATATTTCACAAAGATAATGTGTTCATTTTGGATTGTCCTCTGCTTCTGTAACACACTCACATGCAGCTGTTTTTACTGTGAACAATAATCTCATTATATTCATTTCAGACTTACTGAACGCAGTCATACTGCAAAATGTTCTTTTCAGTGGCCTTGAACTCCAGGTGCTCCGGGATCCCAGAATTATAAAGACTGATACAGACATTTCACAGACTTATGTCAGTGTTTATTTATACAGCGCTTTTCACAGACAGATGTCACAAAAACGCTTTACAGAGGATTATTACAGAGCATCTTCAGTCACTCCAGACCCGGTGGTGGTGCTACTGTTGTAGCCACAGTTGCCCTGGGACAGACTGACGGAGGCGCCGACCACCACCAACACTCACACAAAACTTTAACACCTACAGTGCATGTTTTGGGTTGTGTCAGCTAAGAGAAAACAATATCAATAATGATAATAATAATGATGATGAATACAGTAAAAGATACTGACAATTCTATTGAAGCTAATGAAGCTAATGAAGCTAATATATCTGAAACAGGACCAATTCAGATCTGAACAGGTCTCACAGCCGGGGCCTCTCTCTAGCGCCGCCTCTGGCCTTGACCTGAAACAACAGAACACAGCTCAGAAACCAGGACTAAACCAGGACTAAACCAGGACTAAACCAGGACTAAACCAGGACTAAACCAGGACTAAACCATTTTACACCTGGAGCAACTAGAAAAAACATCTGAGAGACATAAAAATGTAAGATCAGAGTTTTACCTGAACACACCACCTCCAGACCCCGGGAAGAGGAGGAGGATGAATCAGAGACACATCCTCTCACTGTGGATGTCTTCACACAGTTAGGTCTGACCCTCCACACAGAACTCTGTGGAAAATCATCTCTTTTTTCTCCATAAACAGCAGAGCCACAGTCCAGGGCTCTGCACACACCAGCTGTGACCAACTGGTCCCAGTCTCCAAACACCACCACCCGTCTCCACTCTCCTCTGAGTTTCACCTGCACAGTCCCAGCACAGCGACTGGCCCCTCCCACCAGCCTGAGCGGCTCTGAACAGACAAGAGACAGAGTGAAGCCCCGCCCCTTTACCTGTGCACTGAAGCCCCGCCCCATCACCTGTGCACTGAAGCCCCGCCCCTTTACCTGTGCAGGTGAGGGTGACAGCGGCTCCAGAGGAGCAGGTCCTTGAGTCGGAGCGGGGACAGTCCATCAGAGCAGACTCATGGCCCTCACAGTGGAACGTCTGCCCCAGAGGAGAGAGCGCCCCCTGGAGGAGAGAAGGAGCCCCACAGCCCAGCTCCCTGCACAGCACCTCTGCCCCCCGCTGGCCCAAGTCCCCGTCACAGACCCCGGTCCAGGACCCGTTCCAGATCTGCACTGATCCTGAGCACAGACCGGACCCCGAGACCAGACCGGACCCCGAGACCAGACGCACCGAGTCTGTGGACACACATGTGACATCACTGCTGTAGTGCAGATATATACCTGTGGTAATATATATATATTACTGTTGTGAGAGGAGAGTGTAGTGTCTAATGTTCTGATTTAGATTTGAGTAAAACGAGAAACCACAACTACACAAGTTCAACACAAGACCTACTGTCTCTCTCGCTCTCTCAGTCTGTCACAGTTTTGCTCATTGTTTGGAGCCACATCCTCTGGACGATGCAGCGTTTGGTCTTATGGCAGGGGTGTCCAAACTACGGCCCGCGGGCCAACTGCGGCCCGCAGGTCAGTTTTTATTGGCCCGCAGCAAATTATGAAAATATAGTTGAATATGGCCCGCACATGGCGCTTGAGCTCAACTCTGTTGCACTTCTCAGTTTCAACACTAGATGGAGCCAGTCACGGAAAAGGTGCTTCTCCTCGCATTGGATACACAGGCCCAAACTTGCCCCCAATCAGGAGTGTGATACACCGTTTGAAAGCTCTGATTGGCTAGAAAACGACCCAAACAAAGGCTGAACCAAAGCGCGGGGGAGTCCTATCGAGCTAAAGCGCATTGTTTTCACACGGGGAGTGTTGGATTACCCACAGAAAGGAGTTTTATGCAGATGGGATTTATTTCAGATGGGAAAAAGGCAAAGGTAAGACTTGATTTATTTGCTTTGGCTTGATTGACAGCTACTTTTTGATGTGTTTCTTGGCTGCTAGCTTGGTGAAGATTTAAGCTACAGACAAAAGGCTGATACCCCCGTGTTCACCGCGGAAGCAGCTTTCAGGGGATATATAACTTATGGGGGAAGGGTGAAGGGTCGTGTTTGCTTTGAGGCAGAAGTTGTAAGATTGTCAAGAAGTTGTATTTTTATATTTGTGGATATAGATGACTTCGATTTGAGATGTGAAGTGCAGTGGTGAAAATGAAGTGGATAAATTGTTAGCCGTGTTTCTGCTGATTCTAATGGTGTATATAACATCGCCCAGCTGGACAGTCTTGGCACACAGTGCTTCTTGGTGGATTATACAGTGCATCCTAACAGCCTCACCTCCGTTCTCTTTTACCTTGGCGCACACCCTGGATGCCATTCCTTTGCGCTCACCCATCATGGCCGGAGCTCCATCCGTTGTTACTCCACAGAGCTTGTCCCATTTAAGCTCCATCTTTTCAACTGCCTCTGACACAGCTTCAAAAATATTTCCACCCGTCGTTGTGCCTTTTAGGCTCATCATATCAAGCAGCTCCTCCGTACAGCAAAACTTATCATCGACTCCCCGCAAAAAAATTAACAGCTGTGCGGTGTCTGTGGCGTCTGTGCTCTCATCGCATGCTATCGAGTAAAAATCAAAAGCACAAGCTTTGTCTCTCAGCTGAAGTTTCAGGTTAGCTGACAAGTCCTCGATTCTCCGCACCACTGTATTTCTGGATAAGCTCACGTTGTTGAAATCCTGCACTTTTTCCGGGCACATTACTTCTGTGACTTTGATGAGGCACTGCTTTATGATAGTGTAGCACTCAGTATGTTGTAAATTTTACAACATACTGAGTGCTACACTATCAGATACAGATGTACAAATTTCCAAAAAATGCGCTTGCCAACCAAGGGTGGGGGCTGTGGCGTTTAGTTAAGCAAAGAAAAACACCACGAGTCACCAGAAATGGCAGCACCAAAGAAACGCAAGATAGCAAGTGAGTGCAGAAGATTTCAAACACGGTGGGAAAATGAATATTTCTTCAAAGAAATCAACGGAAAGTGTGTCTGTTTGATTTGCAATGAAGATGTTGCCGTGATGAAGGAATATAATGTCCGTCGGCACTATGAGACCAAGCATCAGAGCTACGCATCGTACACAGGTGCCGAACGAGCACAGAAATTCAAGCAAATGGCAGCTAGCCTGCAATCTCAACAACAGTTTTTTTCCCGTGCTAACAAAATACAGGAAAACGCCACAACAGCAAGCTATGAAGTCGCTAAACTTATTGCCCAGCATGGCAAACCCTTCTCAGATGGTGATTTCATAAAGCAGTGCCTCATCAAAGTCACAGAAGTAATGTGCCCGGAAAAAGTGCAGGATTTCAACAACGTGAGCTTATCCAGAAATACAGTGGTGCGGAGAATCGAGGACTTGTCAGCTAACCTGAAACTTCAGCTGAGAGACAAAGCTTGTGCTTTTGATTTTTACTCGATAGCATGCGATGAGAGCACAGACGCCACAGACACCGCACAGCTGTTAATTTTTTTGCGGGGAGTCGATGATAAGTTTTGCTGTACGGAGGAGCTGCTTGATATGATGAGCCTAAAAGGCACAACGACGGGTGGAAATATTTTTGAAGCTGTGTCAGAGGCAGTTGAAAAGATGGGGCTTAAATGGGACAAACTCTGTGGAGTAACAACGGATGGAGCTCCGGCCATGATGGGTGAGCGCAAAGGAATGGCATCCATGGTGTGCGCCAAGGTAAAAGAGAACGGAGGTGAGGCTGTTAGGATGCACTGTATAATCCACCAAGAAGCACTGTGTGCCAAGACTGTCCAGCTGGGCGATGTGATGAACACTGTTGTAAAAACTGTCAACATAATTCGAGCTAGAGGACTGTACCACAGGGAATTTCAAGCTTTCTTATCTGACGTGGATGCTGAATACGGGGATGTACTCTACCACTCTGATGTGCGCTGGCTCAGCCGCGGCACTGTGCTGAAGCGGTTTTATTCGCTGAGATCAGAAATCGACAAGTTTTTGAAAGAGAAGGGCCGACCTCTTAATGAACTGAGTGACCCTCTGTGGCTGGCAGACCTGGCATTTTTAGTTGATCTCACTCATCATCTGAATACACTGAACAAGAACCTACAAGGCAAAGAACAGCTGGTGTCACACCTGTATGCGCACATGAAAGCCTTCTGTGTAAAGCTCCGCCTCTTTGAGACACAACTACGAAGCTTTAATGCTGCACACTTCCCTGTGCTGTCTGAAATCAAGTCTGCTTTTCCAAAGGCAGACCTTTCTGCTAAAAAGGAGAAATATGTGTCTGTGATTACATCTCTCGTGACAGAATTCAACCAGCGTTTTCAAGATTTTTCTGTCATTGAAAAACAAATCAAGCTGTTCTCGACCCCTTCCTGGTGGATGCAGAAGAAGTGGAAGAGAGTCTGCAGTTAGAACTGATTGAAATGCAATGTGATGATTCTCTGAAGAGTCAACATCAGCTTCTCTCCCTCCCTGACTTCTATCAGAGTTTGGATAATGCCAAGTTTCCTCTGATGAGACGCCACGCAAAAAGAATGATGAGTCTGTTCGGCTCAACATACATATGTGAACAAACATTTTCTCTGTTAAATCAGAACAAAAGCAGACTGAGATCCAGAATGACTGATAGCCATCTCTGTGAAGTCCTTCGTGTCTCAACCACCAAACTTTCTCCTGACATCCCAGCCATCCTTCAATTCAAAGGACAACATCACTGCTCCCACTGAGAGCAATGTTCTTCACATTATAGGTGAGTTATAAATACACACAGTAATCATGTGTCAATATGTCACCTCTAGTGTGTGGCCCGGGCCTTTGCTTATTTTTCTGTATTTGGCCCTCACCAAAAAAACTTTGGACACCCCTGTCTTATGGGATTGCAACGGGGCCTGTACTGTTGCCGACGGCTCTACTGAATTCTGTACACAAGCCCTTCAAAGCCAGTGGATCGTCACAGCTCAAACTGAAGCCTTTCTCTTGGGTCTGATACATAAAGGATGAGTTGGTTTCTGATAATCTCCCCTCACATCCTGATAACTTGATAGATCTGGCAACCAAGTTAGATCACCAAATCCTGAACAACGACCAACCACATTCACGTCCTGCATTAGATTTCAGTCTTTCACCTGAAGAGCGACATCGCCGCTGTCAGGAGAATCTCTGTCTCTACTGTGGAAAGCCTAGTCATTTCTTTCCAGTTATTGAATAAAAGGGGCAGGCTCATCTGTAAAAAGTGAAGCTTGGATGAGTCTTTCCTCCACACATTTCCCTGTAAAACGTCATCAGTTTCAAGCTCGTCTGTTGCTTGAGAGTGGTACTCACACTGTGGCCCCTCTTATTGACTCTGAAATTAGTCTTAGTCTTATTGGTGAAAACCTGGGCCTGCAGTTAAAGATAAATCACTACCTCTTCCAGCACCTGTACCTGCTAATGCCCTGGACAGCAGACTCTTGGGTTCCATAACACTTCGCACTGTTCCAGTTCACTTGTTACTACCATGAGACCATCCATTTTGACATCATAAAGACTCCACAGCATCCTGTGATCCTTGGCTTATCCGTCATAACCCACATATTGATTGGTTTATAGGGTCAGTAACTGGCTGGAGCCCATCTTGTTGTCAGATCTGCCTCAAACAAGTTATTCCTGCAGCGCAATCTAGTGACAACTCTGGTCTTCAACCAGACATAGCAGGAGTTTCTGCGGAGTACCACGACCTCCAAGAGGTTTTCAGCAAGGCCAAGGCAACATCACTTCCCTCCCATTGACCTTCTACCTGGAACCTCTCCCCCTCGTGGTGGTATTTACTCCCGCTCCAGACCTGAGAGGGAAGCGATGGAAAAGTATGTGAATGAGTCTTTGGCTGCAGGAATCATTCATCCCCCTTCGTCTCCGGCTGGTGTGGCTTTCTTCTTTGTTGAGAAGAGAGACAAGACCCTTAGGCCTTGCAAAGACTACAGAGGGCTAAACAATATTACAGTCAAGAACCGATACCCACAGCCACTCATCTCGTCAGGTTTTGAACTCTTGTAGGATGCTGTTATTTTCACAAAACTTGACCTGCGCAACGCTTACCATCTCGTCCAGATCTGTGAAGGAGACGAGTGGAAGACCGTCTCTGACAGACCATTACGAGTATCTTGTCATACCGCTTGGTCTTACCAACGCCCCCGCCATGTTCCAGGCTCTTGTCAACGATGTTCTTTGTGATATGCAACAAGTTTGTCTTTGTTTACCTTGACGACATCTTGATTTTCTCAAAGTCTAAGGAAGATCCCACTCTCACCTTTACAAAACATGTCAAACAACTGTGCCAAAACCTCCAATACAATATCAAAACATTTAAATCCATCAGGAACTCACTCACACAGGAAGCAGCACACACCTATTTCAATGCAATGATCATGTCCTGATTCTATTACTGTATCACCTGCTGGTCACAGTCAAGCAAAACCACCCTTAAGCGGTTAGAATCACTCCATAAACAAGCCATAAAAGTCCTTGAGAAGAAACCAAGAACACATCATAACTGCAATATCCTTCAAAAATACCATCTGCTCAGCTATGACAACATCCAAAGATTTGCTTCAATCCTCACGGTTCATAGAATCCTACATCCCTCAGCTCCCGCACCTCTCAAACACTTTATCCATTACACCTCCACTGTCACAACCAGAACCACACGTGCCTCCACCAGGGGGCAGTGTGCTATACCAAAGCGCAAAACGTCATTTGCTCAAACAGCCTTTTCCTCCAGTGGAATTAAAGAGTGGAACAATCTTCCGAATGAACTGAAAAGTCTAACAAACCATAAAACCTTTTCACAAGAACTAAGAAAGTGGCTTGAGACTAATCAAACCTGCCAACACTGCACTGATCGTGTGTCTTTTATTGATGATCTTGTAAATACTGACTGTTATGTGTGTTTTATAGTGTGTAAATGTGGCCGTATGTGTGTGTATGACAGAATGGGCAGTGTGATTGATTCTTATTGTTGACTTGTGTGTTTTCACTGTAATTTATTTATGCAAAAGGGACTGCAGATGGAAACTAGCTATGTAGCTATAATCTGGTGCAGATCATCTGTTTTTATGAGCATAATGTCTCTGTGCATTGTCCCTTTCAAATAAAGACTAAACTAACTAACTAAGAGCATCTTGGGAAATGGAGGAATGAGTGAAGGCGGCCTTGGAAGACCGACCTGGCCTCAGCACTTGCCCCTTTTAGTTCCACCACATCTCAGGTCAGACGTTCTACAGTGGGCACACAGCTCAAAACTTACCAGTCATCCCGGCATCCAACCAACTAAGGAGGTCCTGCAACAGCAATTCTGAATGAAGACCCCAGAGATTGTGTTAATGCCTGTCAAGTCTGTAACCGGTCAAAACCTACTTACCAAGCACCTGCTGGACATCTCCTTCCTCTTCCTGTTCCCCATCAGCTTTGGTGCCATATATCTCTGGACTTCACCACTATCCTATCTGCCGTTGACTGGTTCAGTCAGATGACCCATTTTTTTTCTCTGGCCAAACTTCCAGCTGCCAAAGAAACAGCCGAGCTCATGTTGCAACATGTTTTCCGGGTGCTTGGACTCCCCTCAGACACTGTTTCCAACTGAGGCCCTCAGTTCACCTCCATCTTCTGCCGTGAGTTGTGTTCTCTTTTAGGGGCTCCTGTTAGCTTGTCATCAGGTGATATCCCCCTTCTCCCACCTGTGTTCAGACTTTGTTTTTCAAATGTCAGGAGCCGTCCCTCGAGAGGGGGGATCTGTCACAGTTTTGCTAATTGTTTACATGTTTATCCCCAGTCCAGCTCCACCTCTGTCTTCCTCCCTCTTTTTCCTGCAGCTGTCTCTCATTCCGAGAGATTCTCTGTCTAACCAGATCATCTCACTTGACAATGTGAGTATAGCCTCTAGCTCTACTGTAAAAAACCTTGGAGTCATATTTGACCAAAATCTCTCATTCACAGCTCATATAAACCAAGCTTGTAAAACTGCATATTTTCACCTGCGAAACATAACTAAAATCAGAAATATTTTGCCTAAAAATGATGCTGAAAAACTTATCCATGGATTTGTTACATCCAGACTAGATTACTGTAGTTCTCTGCTCACCGTCTGCGCTAAAGGTACTTTAAGAAGCTTCCAGTTGGTCCAAAATGCAGCAGCCAGGGTCCTAACAGGAACTAAAAGACGTGATCACATCAGTCCTGTGTTAAAATCACTGCACTGGTTTCCTGTCGAGTTTAGAATTAAATTCAAAGTTCTCCTCCTGACATACAAAGCCTTAAACAATATGGCCCCATCATATCTTCAGGATGCCATTGTCCCCTATCAGCCAAATAGAGCACTTCGCTCTCAGAATGCAGGATTATTAGTGGTTCCTAGAGTGTCTAAAAGTACAGTGGGGGGGAGAGCCTTCAGTTACCAAGCTCCTGTGTTATGGAATCAACTCCCTGTTGGTGTTAAACAGGCTCCACAGTCTCTTTATTTAAGACCAGGCTTAAAACCTTCCTCTTCGGAATAGCTTATGACCAGGTTACTTAGTTGATGTCACTAAGATAAGCTGCTGCAGGAGATAACAAGCTGGGGGAAGTGTGGCGACCTGAGCACTGTCCTCTGTTTCCTCCTATTTTCTCATCAGCATCACTTACTATGTTCTCATCTGTAGCTCGTTCATTGCTTTTTACATGTTGTCCCCTGTCCCACTGCCCCTGTGGAGTGGAACTCTTTCAGACGCCTGATGGCAGCTGGACCCCTCTCCTCCTCCTCGCCCGGCTCCTCCTCCTCCTCGCCCGACTCCTCCCCCACCTGGGTAGCTGTGGCCATACCGAACTGGCCCACGGGCCTGGACATCTATAGCCTGTCCGTCCATGGGAGTGGATCTCTCCTTCACTGTAGTTCTCCCCGAGGTTTCTTCTTTTTCCCAGGACCCTGGGTTTTTTGGAGTTTTTCCTTGCTGAGAAGGAGGGTCTAAGGACAGGGGATGACTGGACCATGTTTCATTTGCTGCTTTACATGAATGTTGTTTATTCCTGTTTTGATATGTCTGTGTGTATGTTTTACTCATCCAAATCTTGGAACGCCCTTAGAGGCAAATGTTGTTGTGATTTTGGGCGCTACAAAAATAAATTGAATTGAATTGAAATTTCCTTAATCAGCCCAGGGTAGTCTGTATAAACTCCCTCTGCCCATTCAGCCTTTGCTAGATTGTTTTACAGTGGAGAGAGACACTCACGCTCTCTATCTGAACTCTGTATTCTGAAATCTGTTGTTGGCAAATTCTGCATCATTCCCTGTATTAAGAACCTGTTCCTGAGTCTATTCCAAGCCCATTTTCTAATTGGAGAATTTTCCCAGTTTTGGAGGATATTTTAGTTCACATAATACTTTCATATATTCCTTTGTTGTTTATCAGCCTGATTTGTCATAGTTAACGTTACCTACTGAAGGAGGCTTTCTGCTGAACTGAACTGAAGACTTTTGCATTTTGACTGTGCTCTTTGTGTTGCATTTGAATCCAAGTTACCTGTGTGATACTGTGTCTCTCTCTCTGTGAGTGGAGGCACAGGGGCACTAACGTCTCACAGCAAGAAGGTTCCGGATTCGATCCCCGGGTCACCGGGGTCTTTCTGTGTGCAGTTTCTCGAGTTCCCCATATCTGGATGGGTTTCCTCCAGGCAAAAAAAAACGCACCATAGGTATGAAAGTGGTGTGTGGTGAGTGATGGTGGCGGTCGGAGGGGCGATGGCACCGATTGTCAGTCTGCCCCAGGGCAGCTGTGGCTACAACAGTAGCACCACCACTGGGTATGGAGTGAATGAATAACGCTCTATTAATAATGTTCTGTAATGCATCTTTGGGGACATGTGTCTGTGAAAAGCGCGATATAAATAACTTTACCTGTGTCTCTGTGTCATACAGAGGAGTGTGATCTAAATTCTGGTTGGATGTCAAACATTTTACACCTGACATTTCTTTGTAAAGACTACAAAAACATCTGCGAAACATAAAAATGTAAGATCAGAGTTTTACCTGAACACACCACCTCCAGACCCGAGGAAGAGGAGAATGAATCAGAGACACATCCTCTCACTGAAGACTTCTTCACACAGTCAGGTGAGACCAACCACACAGAACTCTGTGGATAATCATCTCTTTGTTCTCCATAAACAGCAGAGCCACAGTCCAGGTCTCTGCACACACCAGCTGTGTCCAACTGGTCCCAGGGTCCAGAGGGCTCCACCACCACCTCCATCCGTCTCCACTCTCCTCTGTGTTTCACCTCCACAGTCCCAGCACAGCGACTGGCCCCTCCCACCAGCCTGAGCGGCTCTGAACAGACAAGAGACAGAGTGAAGCCCCGCCCCTTTACCTGTGCACTGAAGCCCCGCCCCATTACCTGTGCAGGTGAGGTTGACAGCGGCTGCAGAGGAGCAGGTCCTTGAGTCGGAGCGGGGACAGTCCATCAGAGCAGACTCATGGCCCTCACAGTGGAACGTCTGCCCCAGAGGAGAGAGCGCCCCCTGGAGGAGAGAAGGAGCCCCACAGCCCAGCTCCCTGCACAGCACCTCTGCCCCCCGCTGGCCCAAGTCCCCGTCACAGACCCCGGTCCAGGACCCGTTCCAGATCTGCACTGATCCTGAGCACAGACCGGACCCCGAGACCAGACCGGACCCCGAGACCAGACGCACAGAGTCTGTGGACACACATGAGACATCACTGCTGTAGTGCAGATATATACCTGTGGTAATATACATATTACTGTTGTGAGAGGAGAGTGTAGTGTCTAATGTTCTGATTTAGGTTTGAATAAAATGAGAAACCACAACTACACAAGTTCAACACAAGACCTACTGTCTCTCTCGCTCTCTCAGTCTGTCACAGTTTTGCTAATTGTTTGGAGCCACATCCTCTGGACGATGCAGCGTTTGGTCTTATGGGATTGCAACGGGGCCTGTACTGTTGCCGACGGCTCTACTGAATTCTGTACCCAAGCCCTTCAAAGCCAGTGGATCGTCACAGCTCAAACTGAAGCCTTTCTCTTGGGTCTGATACATAAAGGATGAGTTGGTTTCTGATAATCTCCCCTCACATCCTGATAACTTGATAGATCTGGCAACCAAGTTAGATCACCAAATCCTGAACAACGACCAACCACATTCACGTCCTGCATTAGATTTCAGTCTTTCACCTGAAGAGTGACATCGCCGCTGTCAGGAGAATCTCTGTCTCTACTGTGGAAAGCCTTGTCATTTCTTTCCAGTTACTGAATAAAAGGGGCAGGCTCATCTGTAAAAAGTGAAGTCTGGATGAGTCTTTCCTCCACACATTTCCCTGTAAAACGTCATCAGTTTCAAGCTCGTCTGTTGCTTGAGAGTGGTACTCACACTGTGACCCCTCTTATTGACTCTGAAATTAGTCTTAGTCTTATTGGTGAAAACCTGGGCCTGCAGTTAAAGATAAATCACTACCTCTTCCAGCACCTGTACCTGCTAATGCCCTGGACAGAAGACTCTTGGGTTCCATAACACTTTGCACTGTTCCAGTTCACGTGTTACTACCATGAGACCATCCATTTTGACATCATAAAGACTCTACAGCATCCTGTGATCCTTGGCTTATCCGTCATAACCCACATATTGATTGGTTTATAGAATCAGTAACTGGCTGGAGCCCATCTTGTTGTCAGATCTGCCTCAAACAAGCCATTCCTGCAGTGCAATCTAGTGACAACTCTGGTCTTCAACCAGACATAGCAGGAGTTTCTGCGGAGTACCACGACCTCCAAGAGGTTTTCAGCAAGGCCAAGGCAACATCACTTCCCTCCCATTGACCTTCTGCCTGGAACCTCTCCCCCTCGTGGTGGTATTTACTCCCTCTCCAGACCTGAGAGGGAAGCGATGGAACAGTATGTGAATGAGTCTTTGGCTGCAGGAATCATTCATCCCCCTTCGTCTCCGGCTGGTGTGGCTTTCTTCTTTGTTGAGAAGAGAGACAAGACCCTTAGGCCTTGCAAAGACTACAGAGGGCTAAACAATATTACAGTCAAGAACCGATACCCACAGCCACTCATCTCGTCAGGTTTTGAACTCTTGTAGGATGCTGTTATTTTCACAAAACTTGACCTGCGCAACGCTTACCATCTAGTCCAGATCTGTGAAGGAGACGAGTGGAAGACCGTCTCTGACAGACCATTACGAGTATCTTGTCATACCGCTTGGTCTTACCAACGCCCCCGCCATGTTCCAGGCTCTTGTCAACGATGTTCTTTGTGATATGCAACAAGTTTGTCTTTGTTTACCATGACGACATCTTGATTTTCTCAAAGTCTAAGGAAGATCCCACTCTCACCTTTACAAAA
Source organism: Odontamblyopus rebecca (assembly GCA_030686955.1). Classification (NCBI taxonomy): domain Eukaryota; kingdom Metazoa; phylum Chordata; class Actinopteri; order Gobiiformes; family Gobiidae; genus Odontamblyopus; species Odontamblyopus rebecca. The sequence goes on from CM060664.1 coordinate 3,013,670, forward strand.
CATGTCAAACAACTGTGCCAAAACCTCCAATACAATATCAAAACATTTAAATCCATCAGGAACTCACTCACACAGGAAGCAGCACACACCTATTTCAATGCAATGATCATGTCCTGATTCTATTACTGTATCACCTGCTGGTCACAGTCAAGCAAAACCACCCTTAAGCGGTTAGAATCACTCCACAAACAAGCCATAAAAGTCCTTGAGAAGAAACCAAGAACACATCATAACTGCAATATCCTTCAAAAATACCATCTGCTCAGCTTTGACAACATCCAAAGATTTGCTTCAATCCTCACGGTTCATAGAATTCTACATCCCTCAGCTCCCGCACCTCTCAAACACTTTATCCATTACACCTCCACTGTCACAACCAGAACCACACATGCCTCCACCAGGGGGCAGTGTGCTATACCAAAGCGCAAAATGTCATTTGCTCAAACAGCCTTTTCCTACAGTGGAATTAAAGAGTGGAACAATCTTCCGAATTAACTGAAAAGTCTAACAAACCATAAAACACACAAGAACTAAGAAAGTGGCTTGAGACTAATCAAACCTGCCAACATTGATTGTGTGTCTTTTATTGATGATCTTGTAAATACTGACTGTTATGTGTGTTTTATAGTGTGTAAATGTGGCCGTATGTGTGTGTATGACAGAATGGGCAGTGTGATTGATTCTTATTGTTGACTTGTGTGTTTTCACTGTAATTTATTTATGCAAAAGGGACTGCAGATGGAAACTAGCTATGTAGCTATAATCTGGTGCAGATCATCTGTTTTTATGAGCATAATGTCTCTGTGCATTGTCCCTTTCAAATAAAGACTAAACTAACTAACTAAGAGCATCTTGGGAAATGGAGGAATGAGTGAAGGCGGCCTTGGAAGACCGACCTGGCCTCAGCACTTGCCCCTTTTAGTTCCACCACATCTCAGGTCAGACGTTCTACAGTGGGCACACAGCTCAAAACTTACCAGTCATCCCGGCATCCAACCAACTAAGGAGGTCCTGCAACAGCAATTCTGAATGAAGACCCCAGAGATTGTATTAATGCCTGTCAAGTCTGTAACCGGTCAAAACCTACTTACCAAGCACCTGCTGGACATCTCCTTCCTCTTCCTGGTCCCCATCAGCTTTGGTGCCATATATCTCTGGACTTCACCACTATCCTATCTGTCGTTGACTGGTTCAGTCAGATGACCCATTTTATTTCTCTGGCCAAACTTCCAGCTGCTAAAGAAACAGCCGAGCTCATGTTGCAACATGTTTTCCGGGTGCTTGGACTCCCCTCAGACACTATTTCCAGCTGAGGCCCTCAGTTCACCTCCATCTTCTGCCGTGAGTTGTGTTCTCTTTTAGGGGCTCCTGTTAGCTTGTCATCAGGTGATATCCCCCTTCTCCCACCTGTGTTCAGACTTTGTTTTTCAAATGTCAGGAGCCGTCCCTCGAGAGGGGGGATCTGTCACAGTTTTGCTAATTGTTTACATGTTTATCCCCAGTCCAGCTCCACCTCTGTCTTCCTCCCTCTTTTTCCTGCAGCTGTCTCTCATTCCGAGAGATTCTCTGTCCGACCAGATAATCTCACTTGACAATGTGAGTATAGCCTCTAGCTCTACTGTAAAAAACCTTGGAGTCGTATTTGACCAAAATCTCTCATTCTCAGCTCATATAAACCAAGCTTGTAAAACTGCATATTTTCACCTGTGAAACATAACTAAATTCAGAAATATTTTGCCTAAAAATGATGCTGAAAAACTTATCCATGCATTTGTTACATCCAGACTAGATTACTGTAATTCTCTGCTCACCGTCTGCGCTAAAGGTACTTTAAGAAGCTTCCAGTTGGTCCAAAATGCAGCGGCCAGAGTCCTAACAGGAACTAAAAGACGTGATCACATCAGTCCTGTGTTAAAATCACTGCACTGGCTTCCTGTCGAGCTTAGAATTAAATTCAAAGTTCTCCTCCTGACATACAAAGCCTTAAACAATATGGCCCCATCATATCTTCAGGATGCCATTGTCCCCTATCAGCCAAATAGAGCACTTCACTCTCAGAATGCAGGATTATTAGTGGTTCCTAGAGTGTCTAAAAGTACAGTGGGGGGGAGAGCCTTCAGTTACCAAGCTCCTGTGTTATGGAATCAACTCCCTGTTGATGTTAAACAGGCTCCACAGTCTCTTTATTTAAGACCAGGCTTAAAACCTTCCTCTTCGGAATAGCTTATGACCAGGTTACTTAGTTGATGTCACTAAGATAAGCTGCTGCAGGAGATAACAAGCTGGGGGAAGTGTGGCAACCTGAGCACTGTCCTCTGTTTCCTCCTATTTTCTCATCAGCATCACTCACTATGTTCTCATCTGTAGCTCGTTCATTGCTATTCACATGTTGTCCCCTGTCCCACTCCCCCTGTGGAGTGGAACTCTTTCAGACGCCTGATGGCAGCTGGACCCATCTCCTGCTCTTCGCCCGGCTCCTCCTCCTCGCCCGGCTCCTCCTCCTCCTCGTCCGGCTCCTCCTCCTCGCCCGGCTCCTCCTCCTCGCCCGGCTCCTCCTCCTCGCCCGGGCTCCTCCTCCTCGCCCAGCTCCTCCTCCTCCTCGCCCGGGCTCCTCCCCCACCTGGGTAGCTGTGGTCATACCGAACTGGCTCACGGGCCTGGACATCTATAGCCTGTCCGTCCATGGGAGTGGATCTCTCCTTCACTGTAGTTCTCCCCGAGGTTTCTTCTTTTTCCCAGGACCCTGGGTTTTTTGGAGTTTTTCCTTGCTGAGAAGGAGGGTCTAAGGACAGGGGATGACTGGACCATGTTTCATTTGCTGCTTTACATGAATGTTGTTTATTCCTGTTTTGATATGTCTGTGTGTATGTTTTACTCATCCAAATCTTGGAACGCCCTTAGAGGCAACTGTTGTTGCGATTTTGGGCGCTACAAAAATAAATTGAATTGAAATTTCCTTAATCAGCCCAGGGTAGTCTGTATAAACTCCCTCTGCCCATTCAGCCTTTGCTAGATTGTTTTACAGTGGAGAGAGACACTCACGCTCTCTATCTGAACTCTGTATTCTGAAATCTGTTGTTGGCAAATTCTGCATCATTCCCTGTATTAAGAACCTGTTCCTGAGTCTATTCCAAGCCCATTTTCTAATTGGAGAATTTTCCCAGTTTTGGAGGATATTTTAGTTCACATAATACTTTCATATATTCCTTTGTTGTTTATCAGCCTGATTTGTCATAGTTAACGTTACCTACTGAAGGAGGCTTTCTGCTGAACTGAACTGAAGACTTTTGCATTTTGACTGTGCTCTTTGTGTTGCATTTGAATCCAAGTTACCTGTGTGATACTGTGTCTCTCTCTCTGTGAGTGGAGGCACAGGGGCACTAACGTCTCACAGCAAGAAGGTTCTGGATTCGATCCCCGGGTCACCGGGGTCTTTCTGTGTGCAGTTTCTCAAGTTCCCCGTGTCTGGATGGGTTTCCTCCAGGCAAAAAAAAACACACCATAGGTATGAAAGTGGTGTGTGGTGAGTGATGGTGGCGGTCGGAGGGGCGATGGCACCGATTGTCAGTCTGCCCCAGGGCAGCTGTGGCTACAACAGTAGCACCACCACTGGGTATGGAGTGAATGAATAACGCTCTATTAATAATGTTCTGTAATGCATCTTTGGGGACATGTGTCTGTGAAAAGCGCGATATAAATAACTTTACCTGTGTCTCTGTGTCATACAGAGGAGTGTGATCTAAATTCTGGTTGGATGTCAAACATTTTACACCTGACATTTCTTTGTAAAGACTACAAAAACATCTGTGAAACATAAAAATGTAAGATCAGAGTTTTACCTGAACACACCACCTCCAGACCCGAGGAAGAGGAGGAGGATGAATCAGAGACACATCCTCTCACTGAAGACTTCTTCACACAGTCAGGTGAGACCCTCCACACAGAAATCTGTGGAAAATCATCTCTTTGTTCTCCATAAACAGCAGAGCCACAGTCCAGGTCTCTGCACACACCAGCTGTGTCCAACTGGTTCCAGAGTCCAGAGGGCACCACCCGTCTCCACTCTCCTCTGTGCTTCACCTCCACAGTCCCAGCACAGCGACTGGCCCCTCCCACCAGCCTGAGCGGCTCTGAACAGACAAGAGACAGAGTGAAGCCCCGCCCCTTTACCTGTGCACTGAAGCCCCGCCCCATCACCTGTGCGCTGAAGCCCCGCCCCTTTACCTGTGCAGGTGAGGGTGACAGCGGCTCCAGAGGAGCAGGTCCTTGAGTCGGAGCGGGGACAGTCCATCAGAGCAGACTCATGGCCCTCACAGTGGAACGTCTGCCCCAGAGGAGAGAGCGCCCCCTGGAGGAGAGAAGGAGCCCCACAGCCCAGCTCCCTGCACAGCACCTCTGCCCCCCGCTGGCCCATGTCCCCGTCACAGACCCCGGTCCAGGACCCGTTCCAGATCTGCACTGATCCTGAGCACAGACCGGACCCCGAGACCAGACCGGACCCCGAAACCAGACTGGACCCCGAGACCAGACCGGACCCTGAGACCAGACGCACTGACTCTGTGGACACACATGTGACATCACTGCTGTAGTGCAGATATATACCTGTGGTAATATACATATTACTGTTGTGAGAGGAGAGTGTAGTGTCTAATGTTCTGATTTAGGTTTGAATAAAATGAGAAACCACAACTACACAAGTTCAACACAAGACCTACTGTCTCTCTCGCTCTCTCAGTCTGTCACAGTTTTGCTAATTGTTTGGAGCCACATCCTCTGGACGATGCAGCGTTTGGTCTTATGGGATTGCAACGGGGCCTGTACTGTTGCCGACGGCTCTACTGAATTCTGTACCCAAGCCCTTCAAAGCCAGTGGATCGTCACAGCTCAAACTGAAGCCTTTCTCTTGGGTCTGATACATAAAGGATGAGTTGGTTTCTGATAATCTCCCCTCACATCCTGATAACTTGATAGATCTGGCAACCAAGTTAGATCACCAAATCCTGAACAACGACCAACCACATTCACGTCCTGCATTAGATTTCAGTCTTTCACCTGAAGAGCGACATCGCCGCTATCAGGAGAATCTCTGTCTCTACTGTGGAAAGCCTAGTCATTTCTTTCCAGTTATTGAATAAAAGGGGCAGGCTCATCTGTAAAAAGTGAAGTCTGGATGAGTCTTTCCTCCACACATTTCCCTGTAAAACGTCATCAGTTTCAAGCTCGTCTGTTGCTTGAGAGTGGTACTCACACTGTGACCCCTCTTATTGACTCTGAAATTAGTCTTAGTCTTATTGGTGAAAACCTGGGCCTGCAGTTAAAGATAAATCACTACCTCTTCCAGCACCTGTACCTGCTAATGCCCTGGACAGCAGACTCTTGGGTTCCATAACACTTCGCACTGTTCCAGTTCACTTGTTACTACCATGAGACCATCCATTTTGACATCATAAAGACTCCACAGCATCCTGTGATCCTTGGCTTATCTGTCATAACCCACATATTGATTGGTTTATAGGGTCAGTAACTGGCTGGAGCACATCTTGTTGTCAGATCTGCCTCAAACAAGCCATTCCTGCAGCGCAATCTAGTGACAACTCTGGTCTTCAACCAGAAATAGCAGGAGTTTCTGTGGAGTACCACGACCTCCAAGAGGTTTTCAGCAAGGCCAAGGCAACATCACTTCCCTCCCATTGACCTTCTGCCTGGAACCTCTCCCCCTCGTGGTGGTATTTACTCCCTCTCCAGACCTGAGAGGGAAGCGATGGAAAAGTATGTGAATGAGTCCTTGGCTGCAGGAATCATTCATCCCCCTTCGTCTCCGGCTGGTGTGGCTTTCTTCTTTGTTGAGAAGAGAGACAAGACCCTTAGGCCTTGCAAAGACTACAGAGGGCTAAACAATATTACAGTCAAGAACCGATACCCACAGCCACTCATCTCGTCAGGTTTTGAACTCTTGTAGGATGCTGTTATTTTCACAAAACTTGACCTGCGCAACGCTTACCATCTCGTCCAGATCTGTGAAGGAGACGAGTGGAAGACCGTCTCTGACAGACCATTACGAGTATCTTGTCATACCGCTTGGTCTTACCAACGCCCCCGCCATGTTCCAGGCTCTTGTCAACGATGTTCTTTGTGATATGCAACAAGTTTGTCTTTGTTTACCATGACGACATCTTGATTTTCTCAAAGTCTAAGGAAGATCCCACTCTCACCTTTACAAAACATGTCAAACAACTGTGCCAAAACCTCCAATACAATATCAAAACATTTAAATCCATCAGGAACTCACTCACACAGGAAGCAGCACACACCTATTTCAATGCAATGATCATGTCCTGATTCTATTACTGTATCACCTGCTGGTCACAGTCAAGCAAAACCACCCTTAAGCGGTTAGAATCACTCCACAAACAAGCCATAAAAGTCCTTGAGAAGAAACCAAGAACACATCAAAACTGCAATATCCTTCAAAAATACCATCTGCTCAGCTTTGACAACATCCAAAGATTTGCTTCAATCCGCACGGTTCATAGAATCCTACATCCCTCAGCTCCCGCACCTCTCAAACACTTTATCCATTACACCTCCACTGTCACAACCAGAACCACACGTGCCTCCACCAGGGGGCAGTGTGCTATACCAAAGCGCAAAATGTCATTTGCTCAAACAGACTTTTCCTACAGTGGAATTAAAGAGTGGAACAATCTTCCGAATTAACTGAAAAGTCTAACAAACCATAAAACACACAAGAACTAAGAAAGTGGCTTGAGACTAATCAAACCTGCCAACATTGATTGTGTGTCTTTTATTGATGATCTTGTAAATACTGACTGTTATGTGTGTTTTATAGTGTGTAAATGTGGCCGTATGTGTGTGTATGACAGAATGGGCAGTGTGATTGATTCTTATTGTTGACTTGTGTGTTTTCACTGTAATTTATTCATGCAAAAAGGACTGCAGATGGAAACTAGCTATGTAGCTATAATCTGGTGCAGATCATCTGTTTTTATGAGCATAATGTCTCTGTGCATTGTCCCTTTCAAATAAAGACTAAACTAAGTAACTAAGAACATCTTGGGAAATGGAGGAATGAGTGAAGGCGGCCTTGGAAGACCGACCTGGCCTCAGCACTTGCCCCTTTTTGTTCCAGCACATCTCAGGTCAGACGTTCTACAGTGGGCACACAGCTCAAAACTTACCAGTCATCCCGGCATCCAACCAACTAAGGAGGTCCTGCAACAGCAATTCTGAATGAAGACCCCAGAGATTGTGTTAATGCCTGTCAAGTCTGTAACCGGTCAAAACCTACTTACCAAGCACCTGCTGGACATCTCCTTCCTCTTCCTGTTCCCCATCAGCTTTGGTGCCATATATCTCTGGACTTCACCACTATCCTATCTGTCGTTGACTGGTTCAGTCAGATGACCCATTTTATTTCTCTGGCCAAACTTCCAGCTGCCAAAGAAACAGCCGAGCTCATGTTGCAACATGTTTTCCGGGTGCTTGGACTCCCCTCAGACACTGTTTCCAACTGAGGCCCTCAGTTCACCTCCATCTTCTGCCGTGAGTTGTGTTCTCTTTTAGGGGCTCCTGTTAGCTTGTCATCAGGTGATATCCCCCTTCTCCCACCTGTGTTCAGACTTTGTTTTTCAAATGTCAGGAGCCGTCCCTCGAGAGGGGGGATCTGTCACAGTTTTGCTAATTGTTTACATGTTTATCCCTAGTCCAGCTCCACCTCTGTCTTCCTCCCTCTTTTTCCTGCAGCTGTCTCTCATTCCGAGAGATTCTCTGTCCAACCAGATCATCTCACTTGACAATGTGAGTATAGCCTCTAGTTCTACTGTAAAAAACCTTGGAGTCGTATTTGACCAAAATCTCTCATTCACAGCTCATATAAACCAAGCTTGTAAAACTGCATATTTTCACCTGTGAAACATAACTAAAATCAGAAATATTTTGCCTAAAAATGATGCTGAAAAACGTATCCATGCATTTGTTACATCCAGACTAGATTACTGTAATTCTCTGCTCACCGTCTGCGCTAAAGGTACTTTAAGAAGCTTCCAGTTGGTCCAAAATGCAGCGGCCAGAGTCCTAACAGGAACTAAAATACGTGATCACATCAGTCCTGTGTTAAAATCACTTCACTGGCTTCCTGTCGAGTTTAGAATTAAATTCAAAGTTCTCCTCCTGACATACAAAGCCTTAAACAATATGGCCCCATCATATCTTCAGGATGCCATTGTCCCCTATCAGCCAAATAGAGCACTTCGCTCTCAGAATGCAGGATTATTAGTGGTTCCTAGAGTGTCTAAAAGTACAGTGGGGGGAGAGCCTTCAGTTACCAAGCTCCTGTGTTATGGAATCAACTCCCTGTTGGTGTTAAACAGGCTCCACAGTCTCTTTATTTAAGACCAGGCTTAAAACCTTCCTCTTCGGAATAGCTTATGACCAGGTTACTTAGTTGATGTCACTAAGATAAGCTGCTGCAGGAGATAACAAGCTGGGGGAAGTGTGGCAACCTGAGCACTGTCCTCTGTTTCCTCCTATTTTCTCATCAGCATCACTCACTATGTTCTCATCTGTAGCTCGTTCATTGCTATTCACATGTTGTCCCCTGTCCCACTCCCCCTGTGGAGTGTAACTCTTTCAGACGCCTGATGGCAGCTGGACCCCTCTCCTCCTCCTCGCCCGGCTCCTCCTCCTCGCCCGGGCTCCTCCTCCTCGCCCGGCTCCTCCTCCTCCTCGCCCGGCTCCTCCTCCTCGCCCGGCTCCTCCTCCTCCTCGCCCGGCTCCTCCTCCTCCTCGCCCGGCTCCTTTTCGTCCTCGGCCGGCTCCTCCTCCTCCTCCTTCTCCTCGCCCGGCTCCTCCTCCTCGCCCGGCTCCTCCTCCTCGCCCGGCCTCCTCCTCCTCGCCTGGTCTCCTCCTCTTGCCCGGCTCCTCCCCCACCTGGGTAGCTGTGGTCATACCGAACTGGCCCACGGGCCTGGACATCTATAGCCTGTCCGTCCATGGGAGTGGATCTCTCCTTCACTGTAGTTCTCCCCGAGGTTTCTTCTTTTTCCCAGGACCCTGGGTTTTTTGGAGTTTTTCCTTGCTGAGAAGGAGGGTCTAAGGACAGGGGATGACTGGACCATGTTTCATTTGCTGCTTTACATGAATGTTGTTTATTCCTGTTTTGATATGTCTGTGTGTATGTTTTACTCATCCAAATCTTGGAACGCCCTTAGAGGCAAATGTTGTTGTGATTTTGGGCGCTACAAAAATAAATTGAATTGAATTGAATTTCCTTAATCAGCCCAGGGTAGTCTATATAAACTCCCTCTGCCCATTCAGCCTTTGCTAGATTGTTTTACAGTGGAGAGAGACACTCACGCTCTCTATCTGAACTCTGTATTCTGAAATCTGTTGTTGGCAAATTCTGCATCATTCCCTGTATTAAGAACCTGTTCCTGAGTCTATTCCAAGCCCATTTTCTAATTGGAGAATTTTCCCAGTTTTGGAGGATATTTTAGTTCACATAATACTTTCATATATTCCTTTGTTGTTTATCAGCCTGATTTGTCATAGTTAACGTTACCTACTGAAGGAGGCTTTCTGCTGAACTGAACTGAAGACTTTTGCATTTTGACTGTGCTCTTTGTGTTGCATTTGAATCCAAGTTACCTGTGTGATACTGTGTCTCTCTCTCTGTGAGTGGAGGCACAGGGGCACTAACGTCTCACAGCAAGAAGGTTCTGGATTCGATCCCCGGGTCACCGGGGTCTTTCTGTGTGCAGTTTCTCGAGTTCCCCGTGTCTGGATGGGTTTCCTCCAGGCCAAAAAAACGCACCATAGGTATGAAAGTGGTGTGTGGTGAGTGATGGTGGTGGTCGGAGGGGCGATGGCACCGATTGTCAGTCTGCCCCAGGGCAGCTGTGGCTACAACAGTAGCACCACCACTGGGTATGGAGTGAATGAATAACGCTCTATTAATAATGTTCTGTAATGCATCTTTGGGGACATGTGTCTGTGAAAAGCGCGATATAAATAACTTTACCTGTGTCTCTGTGTCATACAGAGGAGTGTGATCTAAATTCTGGTTGGATGTCAAATATTTTACACCTGACATTTCTTTGTAAAGACTACAAAAACATCTGCGAAACATAAAAATGTAAGATCAGAGTTTTACCTGAACACACCACCTCCAGACCCGAGGAAGAGGAGAATGAACCAGAGACACATCCTCTCACTGAAGACTTCTTCACACAGTCAGATGAGACCCTCCACACAGAACTCAGTGGATAATCATCTCTTTGTTCTCCATAAACAGCAGAGCCACAGTCCAGGTCTCTGCACACACCAGCTGTGTCCAACTGGTTCCAGAGTCCATAGAGCACCACCCGTCTCCACTCTCCTATGTGCTTCACCTGCACAGTCCCAGCACAGCGACTGGCCCCTCCCACCAGCCTGAGCAGCTCTGAACAGACAAGAGACAGAGTGAAGCCCCGCCCCATCACCTGTGCACTGAAGCCCCGCCCCTTTACCTGTGCACTGAAACCACGCCCCTTTACCTGTGCAGGTGAGGGTGACAGCGGCTCCAGAGGAGCAGGTCCTTGAGTCGGAGCGGGGACAGTCCATCAGAGCAGACTCATGGCCCTCACAGTGGAACGTCTGCCCCAGAGGAGAGAACGCCCCCTGGAGGAGAGAAGGAGCCCCACAGCCCAGCTCCCTGCACAGCACCTCTGCCCCCCGCTGGCCCAAGTCCCCGTCACAGACCCCGGTCCAGGACCCGTTCCAGATCTGCACTGATCCTGAGCACAGACTGGACCCCGAGACCAGACCGGACCCCGAGACCAGACGCACCGAGTCTGTGGACACACATGTGACATCACTGCTGTAGTGCAGATATATACCTGTGGTAATATACATATTACTGTTGTGAGAGGAGAGTGTAGTGTCTAATGTTCTGATTTAGATTTGAATAAAACGAGAAACCACAACTACACAAGTTCAACACAAGACCTACTGTCTCTCTCGCTCTCTCAGTCTGTCACAGTTTTGCTAATTGTTTGGAGCCACATCCTCTGGACGATGCAGCGTTTGGTCTTATGGGATTGCAACGGGGCCTGTCCTGTTGCCGACGGCTCTACTGAATTCTGTACCCAAGCCCTTCAAAGCCAGTGGATCGTCACAGCTCAAACTGACGCCTTTCTCTTGGGTCTGATACATAAAGGATGAGTTGGTTTCTGATAATCTCCCCTCACATCCTGATAACTTGATAGATCTGGCAACCAAGTTAGATCACCAAATCCTGAACAACGACCAACCACATTCACGTCCTGCATTAGATTTCAGTCTTTCACCTGAAGAGCGACATCGCCGCTGTCAGGAGAATCTCTGTCTCTACTGTGGAAAGCCTAGTCATTTCTTTCCAGTTATTGAATAAAAGGGGCAGGCTCATCTGTAAAAAGTGAAGTCTGGATGAGTCTTTCCTCCACACATTTCCCTGTAAAACGTCATCAGTTTCAAGCTCGTCTGTTGCTTGAGAGTGGTACTCACACTGTGACCCCTCTTATTGAATCTGAAATTAGTCTTAGTCTTATTGGTGAAAACCTGGGCCTGCAGTTAAAGATAAATCACTACCTCTTCCAGCACCTGTACCTGCTAATGCCCTGGACAGCAGACTCTTGGGTTCCATAACACTTCACACTGTTCCAGTTCACTTGTTACTACCATGAGACCTTCCATTTTGACATCATAAAGACTCCACAGCATCCTGTGATCCTTGGCTTATCCGTCATAACCCACATATTGATTGGTTTATGGGGTCAGTAACTGGCTGGAGCCCATCTTGTTGTCAGATCTGCCTCAAACAAGCCATTCCTGCAGTGCAATCTAGTGACAACTCTGGTCTTCAACCAGACATAGCAGGAGTTTCTGCGGAGTACCACGACCTCCAAGAGGTTTTCAGCAAGGCCAAGGCAACATCACTTCCCTCCCATTGACCTTCTGCCTGGAACCTCTCCCCCTCGTGGTGGTATTTACTCCCTCTCCAGACCTGAGAGGGAAGCGATGGAACAGTATGTGAATGAGTCTTTGGCTGCAGGAATCATTCATCCCCCTTCGTCTCCGGCTGGTGTGGCTTTCTTCTTTGTTGAGAAGAAAGACAAGACCCTTAGGCCTTGCAAAGACTACAGAGGGCTAAACAATATTACAGTCAAGAACCGATACCCACAGCCACTCATCTCGTCAGGTTTTGAACTCTTGTAGGATGCTGTTATTTTCACAAAACTTGACCTGCGCAACGCTTACCATCTCGTCCAGATCTGTGAAGGAGACGAGTGGAAGACCGTCTCTGACAGACCATTACGAGTATCTTGTCATACCGCTTGGTCTTACCAACGCCCCCGCCATGTTCCAGGCTCTTGTCAACGATGTTCTTTGTGATATGCAACAAGTTTGTCTTTGTTTACCATGACGACATCTTGATTTTCTCAAAGTCTAAGGAAGATCCCACTCTCACCTTTACAAAACATGTCAAACAACTGTGCCAAAACCTCCAATACAATATCAAAACATTTAAATCCATCAGGAACTCACTCACACAGGAAGCAGCACACACCTATTTCAATGCAATGATCATGTCCTGATTCTATTACTGTATCACCTGCTGGTCACAGTCAAGCAAAACCACCCTTAAGCGGTTAGAATCACTCCACAAACAAGCCATAAAAGTCCTTGAGAAGAAACCAAGAACACATCATAACTGCAATATCCTTCAAAAATACCATCTGCTCAGCTTTGACAACATCCAAAGATTTGCTTCAATCCGCACGGTTCATAGAATCCTACATCCCTCAGCTCCCGCACCTCTCAAACACTTTATCCATTACACCTCCACTGTCACAACCAGAACCACACGTGCCTCCACCAGGGGGCAGTGTGCTATACCAAAGAGCAAAACGTCATTTGCTCAAACAGCCTTTTCCTCCAGTGGAATTAAAGAGTGGAACAATCTTCCGAATGAACTGAAAAGTCTAACAAACCATAAAACCTTTTCACAAGAACTAAGAAAGAGGCTTGAGACTAATCAAACCTGCCAACATTGATTGTGTGTCTTTTATTGATGATCTTGTAAATACTGACTGTTATGTGTGTTTTATAGTGTGTAAATGTGGCCGTATGTGTGTGTATGACAGAATGGGCAGTGTGATTGATTCTTATTGTTGACTTGTGTGTTTTCACTGTAATTTATTTATGCAAAAGGGACTGCAGATGGAAACTAGCTATGTAGCTATAATCTGGTGCAGATCATCTGTTTTTATGAGCATAATGTCTCTGTGCATTGTCCCTTTCAAATAAAGACTAAACTAAGTAACTAAGAGCATCTTGGGAAATGGAGGAATGAGTGAAGGCGGCCTTGGAAGACCGACCTGGCCTCAGCACTTGCCCCTTTTAGTTCCACCACATCTCAGGTCAGACGTTCTACAGTGGGCACACAGCTCAAAACTTACCAGTCATCCCGGCATCCAACCAACTAAGGAGGTCCTGCAACAGCAATTCTGAATGAAGACCCCAGAGATTGTGTTAATGCCTGTCAAGTCTGTGACCGGTCAAAACCTACTTACCAAGCACCTGCTGGACATCTCCTTCCTCTTCCTGGTCCCCATCAGCTTTGGTGCCATATATCTCTGGACTTCACCACTATCCTATCTGTCGTTGACTGGTTCAGTCAGATGACCCATTTTATTTCTCTGGCCAAACTTCCAGCTGCCAAAGAAACAGCCGAGCTCATGTTGCAACATGTTTTCCGGGTGCTTGGACTCCCCTCAGACACTGTTTCCAACTGAGGCCCTCAGTTCACCTCCATCTTCTGCCGTGAGTTGTGTTCTCTTTTAGGGGCTCCTGTTAGCTTGTCATCAGGTGATATCCCCCTTCTCCCACCTGTGTTCAGACTTTGTTTTTCAAATGTCAGGAGCCGTCCCTCGAGAGGGGGGATCTGTCACAGTTTTGCTAGTTGTTTACATGTTTATCCCCAGTCCAGCTCCACCTCTGTCTTCCTCCCTCTTTTTCCTGCAGCTGTCTCTCATTCCGAGAGATTCTCTGTCCAACCAGATAATCTCACTTGGCAATGTGAGTATAGCCTCTAGCTCTACTGTAAAAAACCTTGGAGTCGTATTTGACCAAAATCTCTCATTCACAGCTCATATAAACCAAGCTTGTAAAACTGCATATTTTCACCTGTGAAACATAACTAAAATCAGAAATATTTTGCCTAAAATTGATGCTGAAAAACGTATCCATGCATTTGTTACATCCAGACTAGATTACTGTAATTCTCTGCTCACCGCCTGTGCTAAAGGTACTTTAAGAAGCTTCCAGTTGGTCCAAAATGCAGCGGCCAGAGTCCTAACTCTCCCGGCTCCTCCTCCTCCTCGCCCGGGCTCCTCCCCCACCTGGGTAGCTGTGGCCATACTGAACTGGCCCACGGGCCTGGACATCTATAGCCTGTCCGTCCATGGGAGTGGATCTCTCCTTCACTGTAGTTCTCCCCGAGGTTTCTTCTTTTTCCCAGGACCCTGGGTTTTTTGGAGTTTTTCCTTGCTGAGAAGGAGGGTCTAAGGACAGGGGATGACTGGACCATGTTTCATTTGCTGCTTTACATGAATGTTGTTTATTCCTGTTTTGATATGTCTGTGTGTATGTTTTACTCATCCAAATCTTGGAACGCCCTTAGAGGCAAATGTTGTTGTGATTTTGGGCGCTACAAAAATAAATTGAATTGAATTGAATTTCCTTAATCAGCCCAGGGTAGTCTATATAAACTCCCTCTGCCCATTCAGCCTTTGCTAGATTGTTTTACAGTGGAGAGAGACACTCACGCTCTCTATCTGAACTCTGTATTCTGAAATCTGTTGTTGGCAAATTCTGCATCATTCCCTGTATTAAGAACCTGTTCCTGAGTCTATTCCAAGCCCATTTTCTAATTGGAGAATTTTCCCAGTTTTGGAGGATATTTTAGTTCACATAATACTTTCATATATTCCTTTGTTGTTTATCAGCCTGATTTGTCATAGTTAACGTTCCCTACTGAAGGAGGCTTTCTGCTGAACTGAACTGAAGACTTTTGCATTTTGACTGTGCTCTTTGTTTTGCATTTGAATCCAAGTTACCTGTGTGATACTGTCTCTCTCTCTGTGAGTGGAGGCACGGGGGTACTAACGTCTCACAGCAAGAAGGTTCCGGATTCGATCCCCGGGTCACCGGGGTCTTTCTGTGTGCAGTTTCTCGAGTTCCCCATATCTGGATGGGTTTCCTCCAGGCAAAAAAAAAACACCATAGGTATGAAAGTGGTGTGTGGTGAGTGATGGTGGCGGTCGGAGGGGCGATGGCACCGATTGTCAGTCTGCCCCAGGGCAGCTGTGGCTACAACAGTAGCACCACCACTGGGTATGGAGTGAATGAATAACGCTCTATTAATAATGTTCTGTAATGCATCTTTGGGGACATGTGTCTGTGAAAAGCACGATATAAATAACTTTACCTGTGTCTCTGTGTCATACAGAGGAGTGTGATCTAAATTCTGGTTGGATGTCAAACATTTTACACCTGACATTTCTTTGTAAAGACTACAAAAACATCTGCGAAACATAAAAATGTAAGATCAGAGTTTTACCTGAACACACCACCTCCAGACCCGAGGAAGAGGAGAATGAATCAGAGACACATCCTCTCACTGAAGACTTCTTCACACACTCAGGTGTGACCCACCACACAGAACTCAGTGGAAAATCATCTCTTTGTTCTGCATAAACAGCAGAGCCACAGTCCAGGTCTCTGCACACACCAGCTGTGTCCAAATGGTCCCAGGGTCCAAAGGGCATCACCCGTCTCCACTCTCCTCTGTGTTTCACCTCCACAGTCCCAGCACAGCGACTGGCCCCTCCCACCAGCCTGAGCGGCTCTGAACAGACAAGAGACAGAGTGAAGCCCCGCCCCTTTACCTGTGCACTGAAGCCCCGCCCCTTTACCTGTGCACTGAAGCCCCGCCCTTTTACCTGTGCAGGTGAGGGTGACAGCGGCTCCAGAGGAGCAGGTCCTTGAGTCGGAGCGGGGACAGTCCATCAGAGCAGACTCATGGCCCTCACAGTGGAACGTCTGCCCCTGAGGAGAGAGCGCCCCCTGGAGGAGAGAAGGAGCCCCACAGCCCAGCTCCCTGCACAGCACCTCTGCCCCCCGCTGGCCCAAGTCCCCGTCACAGACCCCGGTCCAGGACCCGTTCCAGATCTGCACTGATCCTGAGCACAGACCGGACCCCGAGACCAGACCGGACCCCGAGACCAGACCGGACCCCGAGACCAGACCGGACCCCGAGACCAGACGCACCGAGTCTGTGGACACACATGTGACATCACTGCTGTAGTGCAGATATATAACTGTGGTAATATACATATTACTGTTGTGAGAGGAGAGTGTAGTGTCTAATGTTCTGATTTAGATTTGAATAAAACGAGAAACCACAACTACACAAGTTCAACACAAGACCTACTGTCTATTTGTAACTTTCTCTCTCTCTTTGACTTTAATCATGTGCAACTTTAAGTGGAAGAATCAGTTTTGTAAAGCACTTTTCACAGTAACAAACCGAGAACCACACTGGAGGAGAACGTAGTGATCATTTGTGTCAAATGTGGCAGAGAGATCGAGGAGGAGGAGGATGGGGAGAGATTCGGACTCTGAGGTGAGGAGGAGTTCTGTCAGGGGGTTCTACTCGAGAAATGATGACGGCCTAGTCAGAAGGATGTTTTTTGATGTTTTAATGAATAATTGTCCCCAAAAGGGAAAGTTTGAAGAGTGATATATACAAAACAGTGAAATGACAAAAGAAAAGATATTTACAATACATATACATAACAGCAGAAATATGCTTCATAATCTGTTAGAGTTAGTTACCTTCCACATAAAGGTTCAGGTCCAGACTGACTGAGGGAGGGTGAGTGGCTCTTTTATACCTCAAGGCTCCTCCCCCAAACCAATTAACACTTTAATATGGGTTTCTACCTTTAAACCCAAGTTAATAATTCCAACATAAATTTAAAAAAAAAATTGAAAAACATATTACACAACATGGCCATGTCCCTGCAACTGTAAAAGAACTGGGAAAATAAGATTAATATTTCATTTCCAGGAAAGATATTTTGTAGTGACATCACGATGACGTCAGACGCCAGGGTCCCGCGCATGAACGTGGAAATAGGAAGTGATCGGAGCGGCTCTGTTTGCGAACGGGAGGTGGATACGTATGGCAAGCCATCTTAACATTTAAAAGCTAAACTGGATATGTATTGCAGATATCTGTAATTCAGTTTTGCCTAGTCAAAAAGAACATTTCGGATATCCGCAACTACATTCTTCCTATCCGTAATTGTCATTTCAGATATCCAGAAGGAAATTCTTCCTAGGGCAAATTATGTCACTTTTGCCATTCATTTGTATGGGGTTCATCATTACGGATATCTACAATTCAGTTTCAGATGTCCATTAGGTGAATTACGGATATCCGCAACTGAATTATAGATATCTGTAATTCCAGTTTGAGATATCTACAATTTGATTTTGACTCGTCATAACTTCAGTTCAAGATGTCTTTAATTTAGTTCAATTCAAGATATCTATATGTTCCTTTTCAGATGTCTTAAATTAAGTTTTGACTCGGCGAAATGAAGTTGTAGATATCTGTAACTGGAATTATGACTAGTCGAAATTACATTGTAGATATCTCAAATTGGAGTTAGGGATAGTCATAATGTAATTGTAGATATCTATTATCAAGTTATAGATATCTTGAACTGAATTTTAATTAGAGATATCTGAAATTGGAGATATCTGTAAAGTTGATTCTGCCTAGTCAAAATGTAATTACAGATATCTTGAATTAGAGTTTTGACCAGGCGAAATAACACTGCAGATATCTGTATGCAAATTACCCCCTACTCCCACCCCCACTTTTGGCGGGAGCAGAGCGCCTTCGTCCACCTGTTGTGTTAAATATTTACTTGTAAGAAACATGTCGGAGCGGCCAGACGGGGAAGGCGTCTTTAACAGACTATTTAATGCTGCTGCCCGTGCTTAACTGCTTTTAAGTTCGTTATTTGTGTCTGGGGATAGCAAATGTTCAATTCTTCGGAGATTTCTTTCACAGTTTTCAACACAACGACGCTCCCTCTCTCCGCAAATCCCCTGCGCGAGGGCTCGTTCAATTTCGTGCCATTTTCTAGTGGCCTTTTCAATAACACCCAAGGCCATGGCTGCTTTTCTTCTTCCCTTCACCAGTCTTTCAACGTTCTCTGCATTCACCATAGAGAAATGAACCCACTTCCTCTTTGATTTTGGCGGGGAAAGGATATTACGTATTTGTGTATATCTAAAATAGAGCAACGTCATGCACAATAATTTACACTAGTCATAATGACGTTTGAGATATCTTTAACTTTCATTCTGCCTAGTCACAACTGAATTACAGATATCCTCATTTGCCATTTAAGATGTGTGACGAGTGGAATGTCGGTTTCAATGACGTAATTGTAGATGTCTGTAATTCAGTTTTTCCTAGTGAAAACTGAATTACAGACATCTCTATCTATCATTTCGACTAGTAACAATTACATTACAGATATCTTGAATGACAATTTCAACTATCCAAAATGTAATTATGACTAGTCAGAAGGACATTGTTGATATCAACAATGTTCATTCTGGATAGTCAAACTTTGCTATTAAATGTTAAAATGGCTTGCCATAGATACGGGTTGGAGGTTGGTTGGAGGACGAAGTTATGGATATGGATGATTCGACAGCGGACTTGTGCGCACCCAAGACTCCTGCGGGGGTGAGGGACGGTAAATATAGCGGGGAACGGAGCGGAGAGTAGTGATGGTGAAACCGAAACCTCATGAAACACTGAACCACTTTGAGACAACTGCACTGAAAATGACACACAGCTTCGAGTCATTTGACACAGTCAGAAGAGCGACACCTGCTGGATTTGTCTGTGTAAATTTGTGTGGATGTGACGTAAAGCTTTGGTGAACCTCGTTTACCCCCTTCCTCTAACCCCCTCTCCCCTTTTCTGTGACTTTTATCTGGATGAATTTTATCACTTCCATTTTATTTTTATTCTCTTATAACTTATTCTTCTGTTTATTATGAAATTGTTATCCAGTATTTTGTGTCAACTTGTGTTTAAATTAAGTTGCTTTTCCCACTTTGGCGCAACTCACGTTTCCAAATGTGCTCTACCAATAAAATGGGAACTTTCTAATAAAAAATGTACTTTTCAAACTGGTGTCTTTGTGTCCTGTACTTATATGTATGTATTAGTTGTGCTCTGACTTGGCCGACTAAAGAGTTTGCAGCTACAGAGGCTTTTTAAACTGGAAAAATTGGAGAATAAAATGATGTGGTTAAGCAACTGGGAAAGTGATTGTGCAACTGTAGTTTTTCTGAAATTGGATCATTTTTAGAAAAGGTGTCGGGGTGTGAGTGGGGGAAATGTGAGATAAGGGATTTCTAAAGTTTTAGAGATTTGTATTCAAGAAAAGAATCCTTTCAACTGTGTTGGGTTTTAATCTGCTCCTCTCTCTGACACTGACTCTTCTGACATAATGAGGACTCGGTTTGACTGGTCACGTGATTTTTGGCCTGGTGAAGCGCCTATCGAAACAAAGCTCGGCAACACTTCTGCTTCATAGGGTTGGTACAGTGTCGAGCTGAGAGGCTCGAGCGTAACATCTCTAGTGGACAGATGGGGGGCGGGAACCGGCGCGGACTGAATGAATCCAGGTAAGTAGCGGGCGCGGGCTTTTCGGGCGTGCCTAGGCTAGGGCGGCTTCGACGGGGCTACTTCGTCACCAGGCCATTTGTAACTTTGATGAGGGCTGTTTCTGAAAACCAGACCAGAAGGATTCACACAACTGATTGGGGCGAAGTTAATCTCGAAGCTCAGTGGATACGAAATGTTCAAGGATTTTGGATAGGAACGTGAGGTGTGAGATGTGGCGGGAGTTGTTTGGCTCGTCAGGATCCAGACCGGGTGTTTCGAGTGTCAGGGTGACTGCAGCGAGCTTGAAAAGGGGGAACAGTTTCAGAGGTGAGCGATGAGTTTATAATGTCCAGGATGAGTGGGCTGAGCCAGCGGAGACATGTTTTGACCAGGGCAGCGGGGATGGGAACAGTTTGCTCTTGCTGAGGTATTCCGTGAGATCAGAGGTTTAGATGGGTGATAAGGAGGACGGGCAGTTTTGTGAGGTATCGGGCAGGACAGGTTGAGAGTCGGACCTGGGAAGAGTGAAGGCAGAAAGTTGCTGGTGGATGTTGTGGAATTTGGAGGGGAAGAAAGAGCGGAAGGTGTTACATTTGTCTGTGGTGAAGGAATAAAAGCATCCCGAATTTCAAACTTCCGATTATCGTGCAATGCAAACCGGGAAGGGCCCTCCGAAAAAGTGACCATCAAACCGGTATGTTTCATTTCCCAGTGGAAGCGTCTACTGTAAAAGTGTTGCTGTTTTCAAGTCTTTTGAACCATATCACAGCACTTCTGCATTTCCAGGGTGGAAATTACATTTGGATTTGTTCATTTGGACTGAAATAAACCTTTAAATAAAAATAGAAAGAGATGCACAATTACACACACCAAGATGTGTCATTTTCCATGTGTGTGAGAATTAACTCCACTTAGAGCGACTTTTTCCCTCGTTATAAACACACACAGTCAGAGGAGTCGACCATCTTGACTCACTTCACTCTTTGGCAAAGTTTGGCTCGATCAAAATGGACGGAGCGCATGAGTTTGGGGAAAACAAAGTTCCTGTTGGACACTCGTTTTGCTCCCGTCATCACACAGCGTGAGTGTGACGTAGGATAAAGCCGCAGAAATGTACGGAAACCTCTATGTCTGCACTTTCAGAGGGGAAAAGGACGTTTCTGTCTTTTACCGTTACAAAGTTCTGCAGGTTATAGAAAACATATGTATATGATGTCGTAGGTCTTCAAGTGTTCAGATGTCCGTAAAGTCATGTGCAGTGTTACAGGACGGGGAGTGTGGATGTTGAAGTTACCTAAGAGCCGAGTGGGGGTAGAGTATGAGGAAAGTTGTTTGATAAATTCTGTGAAATCTGAGAGAAAACATCGGCTTTTATTGGGGGGATAAATGATGGCAATGGTCAGTGGAGTTGAGCCAGGGAGGTGAAAAGTGAGATGTTGAAATATGGGCGCTGAAGGGATAGGTTGGGGTCTCAGGGTGTATTGGAAGATGGCGGCAATACCCCCGGACGAGGTTTGTCCAGGTAAGAAAATCCAGGAGGGGTAACTTGGTTGAAAGCGAAGTAATCCAGAGGTTTTTGCCAGGTCTCTGTTAGAGTAAATCCAGTTGAGAGTCCAGGAGGAATTTGTTGATAAGGTTTTTATTGTCGAGGGATCTTGTGTTGAATAGTCCAATTTTCAGAGACTTTTGCTGTGACGGCCTGAGGGAAGGAGTGGGTATGGAGCGGAGACTGAAAGTGTTAACATGACGGATGCTCTGACGCCTCTGTGGATGTAGCGGGGACATCGTAAGAGTCTGAAAGTTTTTATTTCAGCCGTGAATTCCGTAGATGTGGGTGTGTGATGGTATCGACTGAGAATTGATTGAATGATTTCGGTCACAAGCATATTCTGACATTATTCCGTAAACAGCCACATTTAACATAAACAGACCAAAAAGGTGTCGGCTGAAGCTTGATCTTATTAAGCCTACCCTTTCTGCAGCTGTCGGGCTCTGTATCAGAGAGCAATGGATTTGGGTGGGGGTGGTGTCAGTGCACCCGGTGCAGCAGATAAGCTAGTAGCACAGACTGGGATCTAAGAGCCTCAACCGAGGGGATGACAGTCGGGTCCAGCGGAGGAGAGGCTCCGATGGAAGCCAGTGCATTAGTTGTAGTAGAAAATAGGCTAAGTTTGATTTTCACTGAGAGAGAATCGGCAGCCAAAAAACACGGTAAGGGCGCTTCAGGCTCCAATCGGACACACATGTGACATCACCGCTGTAGTGGAGATATATATCTGCGGTAAACATCTATAATACTGTTGTGAGAGAAGTGTGTGTGTGAGGTCTAAACTCTAATTGGACATCACACGTTTTACACCTGACACTCTTCTGGAGCAACTAGAAAAAACATCTAAGACATAAAAATGTAAGATCAGATTTTACCTGAACACACCACCTCCAGACCCTGGGAAGAGGAGGATGAACTATGGACACATCCTCTCACTGAAGACTTCTTCACACAGTTAGGTGTGACCCTCCATACAGAACTCTGTGGATAATCATCTCTTTCTTCTCCATAAACAGCAGAGCCACAGTCCAGGTCTCTGCACACACCAGCTGTGACCAACTGGTCCCAGATTCCAAAGGGCACCACCCCCCGTCTCCACTCTCCTTCATGTTTCACCTCCACAGTCCCAGCACAGCGACTGGCCCCTCCCACCAGCCTGAGCTCTGAACAGACAAGAGACAGAGTGAAGCCCCGCCCCTTTACCTGTGCACTAAAGCCCCGCCCCTTTACCCGTGCACTAAAGCCCGGCCCCTTTACCCGTGCACTAAAGCCCCGCCCCTTTACCCGTGCACTAAAGCCCCGCCCCTTTACCTGTGCACTGAAGCCCCGCCCTTTTACCTGTGCAAACACACACTCCTCTCACTGAGGAGGTTGTGGGTTAGACTCCTGCTCTGTGTGAGTGTGTTGCTGAGTGGTTCTTACCTGTTGAGCTGTTATTTGCTGCCAGGACCCCTGCACACAGGACGCCTGCACACAGGACCCCTGCACACAGGACCCCTGCACACAGAGTTCATGTTACAAAAGCTGTGCACAAAATGGCTGCTGTTCCAAGCCTTAAACCACAGGAAGAGGAAGAGACTGTGGTGCAGTGTGACGCCTCTGTGCTTCACATACACTTTATCTCAGAGAAAAAAACACATTTTACTCACTTCTCTATTTATTTATTTCGTCACACAGTGATGTCACAGATTTCCCTGTCCTCACACAGAAACACACACGTGGCTTTAATCGTCGTTTTTGTGTGCGCATTGTAAAGGAGAAGAGGTGAGACATGCACATGGTGAATGTCCACTACAAATCAATTCACAATAACTGTTTTCTATATTATTCTGTGTAGAATAAACTGCTGTCACACCAAACTTCAGCAGCTTCTATGGATCATTGAGACAGATGAGAAGGCAAGACACACCGGTCACATAAAGAAGAAGAGCCAGAACTCACCCCAGCACCGGAGGGACAGGAGCAGCACCCTGAGGAACATGTCTGAGAACCGGGTCTGAACCAGGTCTGAAGCAGGTCTGAACCAGGTCTGAAGTGGGACTGAAGCAGGTCTGAACCAGGTCTGAAGCAGGTCTGAAGTGGGACTGAAGCAGGTCTGAAGTGGGACTGAAGCAGGACTGAAGCAGGTCTGAAGCAGGTCTGAAGTGGGACTGAAGCAGGACTGAAGCAGGACTGAAGCAGGACTGAAGCAGGACTGAAGCACTTTATCGTTCTATCTCATACTGTCCAGGGCGTCATAGCAACAAACGAGCCAATCAGGATTGAGACTGTGGAAGGTAACGTCCTCAAACTTGCACTGACGACGTCTGCAACCTCCTCAGGCGTGTTTCTGATGAAGGAACAGCGTTAGAACATGGAGGAAAGATAATACTTCCTCTTTAGTAGTAATTTATTCAGTCATTTTGCAGCACTACAATAAACAGAGACTCAACCCCAAGACCGAAAGGGTTTAGGTTGAAGTCAAAAGTACTAATGATGCCCAACCCTATTCAAGAATGACAGAATTCCAAAAAAGAAAGCAGCATATGAACAGCAAGTTTGCATTTACACTTTCACTTATGACTTACCGTATATATAAGAGACAAAAAATAAATGAAAACTGTGAACAATAATCTCATGTATTCATTTCATACTTAATGCTGCTACGCTTAAAGTGCCAAATGTTCCTCTCAGTCACCTTGGATGCTGCTGCTCTGTTTTATGATACAAACTGCAGAAGCTCCACAGATTCCCAGGGTAAAACTGTCTGCTAAAGAAAACCTTTAAAATGGACAATAGTAAATCTCTGGTGAGACTCTCAGACTGTCAGAAACCCTCTACTAGATGCTTGCAGACTCTCACAGACTCTCACAGACTCTCACAGACTCTCACAGCCTCTTGCAGACTCTTGCAGACGCTCGCAGACTCTCGCAGACTCTCGCAGACGCCCGCAGACGCTTGCAGACACTCACAGACTCTCGCAGACGCTCACAGACTCTCACAGACTCTCACAGACTCTCACAGACTCTCGCAGATGCCCACAGACTCTCACAGACGCTCGCAGACTCTCGCAGACTCTTGCAGACGCTCACAGACGCTCGCAGACGCTCGCAGATTATCACAGATGCTCACAGACGCTTGCAGATTCTCACATATTCTCACAAACTCTTGCAGACTCTTGCAGAGTCTCACAGACGCTCGCAGACTCTCGCAGACTCTTGCAGAGTCTCACAGACGCTCGCAGATGCTCGCAGACGCTCGCAGACACTCACAGATTCTTGCAGACGCTCACAGACGCTCACAGACGCTCGCAGATTCTCCCAGACGCTCGCAGATTCTCACAGACACTCACAGACGCTTGCAGACTCTTGCAGAGATTCGCAGATTATCACAGATGCTCACAGACGCTCGCAGATTATCACAGACGTTCGCAGACACTCACAGATACTTGCAGACTCTCGCAGACACTTGCAGATTCTCACAGACTCTCACAGACTTTCACAGACGCTCGCAGATGCTTGCAGACTCTTGCAGATGCTCGCAGATGCTCACAGACTCTTGCAGATGCTCGCAGACGCTCCCAGACTCTCGCAGACTCTTGCAGAGTCTCACAGACGCTCACAGATGCTTGCAGACGCTCACAGATGCTTGCAGACTCTTGCAGACACTCGCAGGCACTCACAGATTCTTGCAGATGCTCGCAGACTCTCACAGACGCTCGCAGATGCTTGCAGACTCGTGCAGATGCTCGCAAACGCTCACAGACTCTCGCAGACTCTTGCAGAGTCTCACAGACGCTCACAGACGCTTGCAGACTCTTGCAGCCACTCGCAGACACTCACAGATTCTTGCAGACGCTCACAGACTCTTGCAGACCCTCGCAGATGCTCACAGACTCTTGCAGATGCTCACAGACGCTCACAGATTCTTGCAGATGCTCACAGACGCTCACAGATTCTTGCAGACTCTTGTAGAGTCTCGCAGATGCTCACAGACTCTTGCAGACGCTCGCAGACACTCACAGACTCTTGCAGACGCTCACAGACTCTTGCAGACTCTTGCAGAGTCTCACAGACGCTCGCAGATTCTCACAGATTCTCACAGATTCTCACAGACGCTCGCAGATTCTCACAGATTCTCACAGACTCTTGCAGATTCTCACAGACTCTCACAGACGCTCGCAGACTCTCGCAGACTCTTGCAGAGTCTCACAGACGCTCACAGATTCTTGCAGACTCTCAGAGACTCTCGCAGACTCTTGCAGAGTCTCACAGACGCTCACAGATTCTTGCAGACGCTCACAGACACTCGCAGACGCTCAGAGACTCTCGCAGACGCTCACAGACGCTCACACACTTGAAAGTAGAATATTTTGACACCACATGAATGCAGCAAAATGTGCTGCACCACCACAAAGGCCAATATATCTAGAGTGCGCCACCTATTGGGAAACACTGGAATTGCAGGGAAAAGAAAACATGAACAAGATTTATTATTATAATTTATTCAAGTTCGGCAGGCCGGATTAAAAAGCTTAATGGGCCGCATATGGCCCCCGGGCCGTAGTTTGCCCACCCCTGGACTAGTGAGCGCTCTGTCTCATCCAGCTGCTGTCCGAGTGTCTCTGTGACCACCTTAAAGTGGAAAACAGCGGCGTACAGCGACAGGAGTTTAACTGGACACAACACGACTGAATGAAGCAGGTAAAAGCTCCGTTTTGTGGCTCTGATCCTGAATAAAACACGACTAAATAAACCGTTGTGGTGTAAAGGTGCTAGAGTGAGATGTTTACCTTATCTCCGGCGGTTACAGAGCGATCGTTTCCACATCTCAGACAAAAAGCAAATAATCCAGTCTGTGCAAGTAAAATCCAGCATCAAAAATCAAGGTTTATCTGAGTTTAGCCTTTAGACTTTGTTCACCCAGAGTCACGTGAAGCGTCTGTAGTGAGTCTCTGTGCCCTGTAGGGGCGTTATGCAGTGACTGAGGCTTAGGGACTCGGTGGACATTCAGACACAGCCAGAAATTTCATAATATAAATAAAGAATTAGAATTAGATTAAAATAAATAACTTTTATTGAGTTAAATGAAGGTTTAAAGTGTCATAAAAAGTCCTTGTGCGTGATTTGTCTGGATGGAGACGTATGACATGCAGAACTTTTGAACGTTTCTTCACAAACAGTCACTGAACTGATGTCAAACTGTGATATATTTTCAGGACAGAGACTCTGCTCCAAACCAAACCAGAATCAGAACATGAAAACCCGTCACATGAACTTTCACTTAAAGGTCAGATCACTGTTTCTGATCGTTTCCTCATCACAAACACACCTGGAGTTGTTTTGTTTCATTCACACGTTTAACACACAAACCTGCACATTTACCTGAAGACACAACACAGTCATGTGGTGATACAGGAAGTGCTCCTCTGTGTTTTTAAACTCCACACACCTTCACTAGAATCATTTGGATCATTTCAGGCCTGGATTTTTCTCTATTGAACTAAAGGTAAAAGGAGCTGTTCACTCGAAAACTGCCCCAAACTAACTCAGATCTGAACTGGGCTCACTCAGCTTTAGCGCCCTGATCTGAAACAACACAGGGAAACGACAGGTCAGAAACCCAGGACCAAACCACGACTGAACCAAGACTAAACCAAGACTAAACCAAGACTAAACCAAGACAGTGGGGTGAGGGGTGGGAGGGGGGTTAACATTGTACCATTATCGCATATAGTGCATGCATTAGTCTTGGTTTTTTGTTTTTTTTTGTATGTGAGTGAGTAAAATGTAGGAAAAGGGGAAAATAATACCAATAATAATAATAATAATAATAATCATAATAATAATAATAATTAAACTTTTATTATTGCCATCACACATTATGTCATCACCCACATTTTTTTCCCCAATAAATTCTATGTATTGTTATTGTATGAGTTATGTTAGCATTATACAATGTTTATTTTGTGGTCCTAGTGGTGATATTTGTTATTTATTGAAATGTATAATGTGTATGTGTGTGTCCTGTACTGAGCATTAAAAGAGGCAAGGTTTTGGTGAGCCCACCATCAAGGGGCAATGCCCCCTAGCAACAGGCCCACTCCTCGCTAGCCCTAATCTTTTTATTTATTATTATTATTATTATTATTATTATTATTATTATTATTATTATTATTATTATTATTATTATTATGTGAGTTTCTCCGGTTGAGGACCCTTGAAACAATAAATCAGAAGACATGAAGTGTTCAAACACCGGACTTTTCTTTTCAGGAGGTTTAGGCCTTTACATTTGATTCTGAGACGTGTCTCTGATCTCTCAACAGCACCAGAGATGCCTCTATTTATTCGTACATTTCAGAGAAGAGTATTGATTCATGCACATTTAGGCAACACAAAGGTAAACACAGAAGTGGAAATGCAAACAGTTCAGTTTAGCGAGTTCAAAAGAATCAAAGTTCATTTTCCTACGTGCAGCGTGTATGTGAAAAACAAACCACAGGATCATTTCTTAATACAGGTTACATAATGTAAAAGAATAATTCATAATAACCACAATTATAATCACTACCATCATCATCTTTGTTGCATAAATATACACTCAACAAAAATATAAACGCAACACTTTTGTTTTTGCTCCCATTTGTCATGAGATGGACTCAAAGATCTAAAATTCATTCCAGATACACAATATTACCATTTCTCTCAAACATTGTTCACAAATCTGTCTAAATGTGTGATAGTGGCACTTTTGCTTTGCTGAGATAATCCATCCCACCTCACAGGTGCCACATCAAGATGCTCATCAGACACCATGATTAGTGCACAGGTGAATCTTAGACTGCCCACAGTAAAAGGCCACTCTGAAATGTGCAGTTTTGTCTCACAGCAAAATGCCACAGATGGCGCAAGCATTGAGGGAGCGTGCAATTGGCATGCTGACAGCAGGAATGTCAACCAGATCTGTTGCTCGGGCATTGAATGTTCATTTCTCCACCATAAGCCGTCTCCAAAGGCTTTTCAGAGAATATGGCAGTACATCCAACCGGCCTCACAACCGCAGACCACGTGTAACCACACCAGCCCAGGAGCTCCACATCCAGCAGGTTCACCTCCAAGATCGTCTGAGAGCAGCTACTCAGACAGCTGCTGAAACAATTGGTTTGCATAACCAAAGAATTTCTGCACAAACTGTCAGAAACCGTCTCAGGGAAGCTCAACTGCTCATCGTCCTCATCGGGGTCTTAACCTGACTCCAGATCGTCGCCGTAACAGACTTGAGTGGGCAAATGCCCACATTCGATGGCGTCTGGCACGTTGGAGAGGTGTTCTCTTCACGGATGAATCTCGGTTTACATTGTTCAGGGCAGATGGCAGACAGCGTGTGTGGCGTCGTGTGGGTGAGCGCTTTGCTGATGTCAGTGTTGTGGATGGAGTGGCCCATGGTGGTGGTGGGGTTATGGTATGGGCAGGCATCTGTTATGGATGAAGAACACAGGTGCATTTTATTGATGGCATTTTGAATGCACAGAGATACCGTGATGAGATCCTGAGGCCCATTGTTGTGCCACACATCCATGAACATCACCTCATGTTTCAGCAAGATAATGCACGGCCCCATGTTGCAAGGATCTGTACACAATTCTTGGAAGCTGAAAATGTCCCAGTTCTTGCATGGCCAGCATACTCACCGGACATGTCACCCATTGAGCATGTTTGGGATGTGCTTGACCGGCGTATACGACAGCGTGTACCAGTTCCCACTAATATCCAGCAACTTCGCACAGCCATTGAAGAGGAGTGGACCAACATTCCACAGGCCACAATTGACAATCTGATAAACTCTATGCGAAGAAGATGTGTTGCACTGCATGAGGCAAATGGTGGTCACACCAGATACTGACTGGTTCTGAGTCCCCAGACCCCCAATAAAGCAACAACTGCACATTTCAGGGTGGCCTTTTATTGTGGGCAGTCTAAGGTTCACCTGTGCACTAATCATGGTGTCTGATGAGCATCTTGATGTGGCACCTGTGAGGTGGGATGGATTATCTCAGCAAAGCAAAAGTGCCACTATCACACATTTAGACAGATTTGTGAACAATGTTTGAGAGAAATGGTAATATTGTGTATCTGGAATGAATTTTAGATCTTTGAGTCCATCTCATGACAAATGGGAGCAAAAACAAAAGTGTTGCGTTTATATTTTTGTTGAGTGTGTATATACACACACATACATACAAACATACATATTTAAATGTAATATTTATTAATTAATATTATTTATTTTATTAACAGTAATTAACAGTTTCCACTTTTTTAAAGTCACTTGCTTGACACTGGTCTAAAGTGGGACTAAACCGGGTCTAAACCAGGTCTAAATAACAATAATAAAAATGCATTTTATGTATTTGGGGCCTTTCTGGACACTCAAGGTCGCCTCACAACAACAGCTACAGCTCTTTTCACACACACATGTCCTCAGAGACGCTTTACACACGCGTTATTCACAGAGCTTTGTTCATTCACTCCAGACCCGATGGTGTAAACTCCACCTTCACTCACACACTCCACTTTCACACCTGCAGCAGGTTTTTTGAGTTGACGGGGGAAACCGGAGCCCGGAGGAAACCCATCCAGACACGGGCAGAACATGCAAACTCCACACAGAAAGGCCTGGGCGACCCGGGGATCGAACCCGGAACTTTCTTGCTGTGAGGCGTGAGCGCCACTCAGCCACCACACACTGACATGACGACAGTTCGTGTATCGTGCTGGGTTGGTTATAGTGGTGTATGACTCCCACAGACCACAAAGCAGTGTCGCAGACCGTTAAAAATACAAAAAAAAAAAAACATACGGTGGAGAAGCGTCAGCCAAAAACCCGTCAGCCTGTACCTGGAAGTCCGTCCCAACCAACTTCAGAAAATAGGCTACTAACCTGAACACGAACATAAAACAGAAGGTGTGTGTTTGACTGTTACAGGTTTCCAAAAGTCGAGGTGCTCTGCGGTTGTGGAGATAAAGTCTTTCATGAGGGGACGTCCACGTTCAGAATCTGTGAGCCTGCGTCAGTGAAAGGTGTGAGTCTTTTCTGGGTCATAGGGCTCTGTGCCCATGTGTGCTCTGATGAGGCCATGGAGATGGGAAGGAACCGACATAACTCCATCAGTTTTTCCTGCCTCTGAAAACACGGCTGTTGTTGGCTTGGAGCTTGGTCAAACATGATGCTTCATCGTGGACTGTGATGCACCTTCTGTCTTTCATGACGGGGCAACTGTGCTCCTGTCACTCTGCCCTGGGGCAACTGTGCTCCTGTCACTCTGCCCCGGGGCAACTGTGCTCCTGTCACTCTGCCCTGGGGCAACTGTGCTCCTGTCACCCTGCCCCGGGGCAACTGCAGCTCCTGTCAGTCTGCCCCGGGGCAACTGTGCTCCTGTCACCCTGCCCCGGTGTGTGTAATTGTGCATCTCTTTCTATTTTTATTTAAAGGTTTATTTCAGTCCAAATGAACAAATCCAAATGTAATTTCCACCCTGGAAATGCAGAAGTGCTGTGGCTCTGGCCGTGGTCCTGACAGGAGCTGTTTCCAGGACTGGACCAGGAAAGTCATGGAGCCACTGCACTTTTTTTGTTTTTAGGGCAATAAGGAGATTTTTAATTTACTTACAGACTTGAGATTTTGCATTTTTGTAGCTGAGGCCCTAAATTAAGCATTTTTTATGTCCAAAAAGTTGTTTCTACATGTTTGCTGTGTGTTTTGTATAAAAGAGTGAATTTTATTTTCTGTTTTTTTTTTTTCCATCTCTATTTCTGGTCCTGTAGCTTTTCTCACAGCCTCATGACACAACTACAGCAGCAGATTGTGAAATAACAGGTTGGACTGAACAAAAGGAGGTAGAACACTTCATTAGGGGTAAAAGGGGCAGTTTGAAAAGTGAAATTAAGACAAAAATCCAGGTGAGGAGGAATGTACTAAAATAACCCTTATGTCTTCAGAGGTTCTGTTCATGTAGAATTATTGTTTCCTTGGGTTCAGTCTGATCACTGCCCCAGTTTAACCCACACAAGTCGTCTCCTTTTCAGAGCTGTTCAGATCAGTGCTGTCGTGTGTTTTACCTCATGTTGAGTTCATGACGTTTGTCGACTGTTTCGGTTTTGCCGTTCAGGGACAGAAGGTTTTGATTTCTTTACTTCTTTGTAATTTTGTGCACAGCTGCTTTAATAAATCCAGACTCTTTGATTTAAGACAACTTTTCTCCAGTTTTATTCTTCTCAGATTTACAAAAATCACAACATTGCTGAGCTGTTAAACAAAATTAAATCTAATTTCTAACGTATAAAGAGAAGTTTACTCATTATAAATTGTATTAGGGGATAAGTGCTTGTGCTTCTTTGCTCTGTTTTGTTTCGTTTTATTTTATTCGGCTCAAATAAACACTGATGATGATCCATATCTTTCTGTCCCACTCAGCTCCAGGCACTTGGAATAAGTTACAAAAAGGCCTTAAATTAAAAGTCGTAGCGTCTCTTGATAAGTTTAAGGAAATTGTAAAAAGTGGTGAGGTATCTGGTATACTGCTGATTATACTTTATTTCCTTTCTCAGGATGGTTATTCCCTTATCTGTGGGACCACTAGTTTGGAGCATTAAGGGGTCAGAGGTTAGGAGGATGTGCCCCTAAGGACATTTGGTGGGACAAATGGTTGGGTTGTAAATGTAGGATTGGTCTGTGTAAAACAGTTTGAGGTCTCCAGACGACTAGCCTGGAGCCTAAGAGGGTAAAAGTACAGGAGACACCTGGTGACAATTAAGTATGTTAGATCTTATATGGTTGGGGGTTGTGTTTAAGCTTTTGTTTGAGGAAATTCCAGATGTAAAAGTGGGATGTCCTAGGGAACTATAAATGTAACCTGCCCCCTTCGCTCTGGGTCTTCCTGCATTGGGCTTTTAAGGGGATCCAGACTCAAATTGTCTGTTAATTGGCTGACTCTATTATCTGTAAAAATAAATCATATTTACATGTATTAGAGTTGTTGTTAAATCATTTCTGAGCATCTCCCTCCTGTGAAGCATCTGGGGAAACGGCTACTATAGGGTAAGTTTTTGGTTTCAGGATCTTAAACGACACCAGTAAGGATGACAACTAGAGCTCCTTGGTCGGCGTATCAGCGCCATCAGATCGTTCCGTCTCTGGAGCCGTTTTCCGTCGGATTAGTGTGGACGAACAGTGCATCCTCAAGGAAAACGACTCGAATACGTATGAGTGTGGACGGGGCCATAGACTGGCCGAAGCACGCAGTGATACGACCGGAGAGAAAATAGTACCAAGCGAACACATATTGTTTTGAGAAGACACCAGGCAACTTGTCGGACACTTTCATCAGCACTGAAACTGGGGAAGAACTCGGCTCAGACGCTGTCGGGAGGTAAGTCAGTGTTGATGCGACTCTGCTGACGGAGACGTACAGATTCATGTCAAAAAACACAAACTATCACTTTAACCAAATCATTTCAGCACCACCACATCATGTACCATCGTTACGCAGATGATACAAACGTATCTGTGTTAGTCCAGCGGAGGCGGCGTTTTCAGTCACTGACGCTGTATTTGAAACAAGGAAGTCAGTGAATTCACTGAAATAAATCTTGACACGTCCAGGGACAAGATTCTTGAGGGTTTTGTGATTGTGACAGACGTTCATGTAAAAATAAATAAATAAAAGGACAATTTCTGAATACCCAGGACACACAAATAAGTGGGAGTTTTAAAGTCATAATTACAAGTTTTACACTAATTATTATGGGTTTTAAAGTAATAATTATGAGTTTTAATCTAATAATAAAAGTTGCAAAGTCCTATTTACAAGTTTTAAACTAATACTTATGAGTTTTAAAGTGTAATTCAGCACACAGCAGAGGCTTTTTAGATCCTAGTGCGGCACATTTAACCATCTCAATCATGTTTGGCTCTTGTGGTTGCTATGATACTCGCGGTCAGATTTCCAAATATGGAGCCTGACTCCTGTAACCGTGAAATCGAGAGCCTCATTTGAGCGACGCTGACGCTGTGGGGACGTGACACTCAGAACACTCAGAGATACGTCTCTGCTGGGATCTACAAAACAAACGAGAGTCAGACCTGATCATAAGCTGTTCAAAAGAAATACGGTCTATGGGCTTGGTTTAGGGACAGAGAAAGGTCATGCTGCAGAATTTCAGCGCTTTTTGGATTATTCTGGAAACCAAGCAGAAACAGAGCCGGTATCTTTTGAACGATGGAGTCTCACATGTGAAGTGAATGTGTTCAAAACTGGATGGATCTATTTGACAAACTCAAAGAAGATGGACATTTTCTAGACAACTTTTTGGAAGTCAATCCAATTATTTTCCCTGAAAACAAAACAGGTGGGCCAAAATAAGATGATGTTTTTATCCTGTTAAATAAGTTATTAGAGAAATATGTTCCCATCATGTGAACATGAACAACATGAGGAACTATTACTATACAACTGTGCCATCTAGTGGTTAAAGTGCAGAGCGAGATGTTGGTCTGAGCTCCTTCAGTTCCTCATCACATCAGCTTCATTTCACTGGGATCAATCCACAGTAAAATACACAGACAGAAATAAAGGATTTCCTGCCAAACCATGACACGGTTGATATGTATGAAGTATGAAGTCAACATTAACACGTTAAGACATGCGATTAATCACAAAAAAATATCGCACTGTTTGTTTGTTTTTTAACACAGACTTGAACACACATGCTCCTCTACGGACAGTGCGGATGGACCTGGAAGGCGGTGCAGGTTATTAGGTCAGTGATCAGGTCCATACGTGACTTTAGATAAACTAAGGGAGTTTGCAGACATCGCAGTGATGAACTCTCTTCCCCCAGAAACCCGACAAGTTTAAAAACATGTTAATGCAAAACACGGGTTTGATTCAGCGGCAGCAACGACGCTACTGCACCAACAACAAGCCGAGCACGATAAACAGCGTTGGCGAAGTGCAGCCGCAGCAATGATGTCAAAAAAAAACTACCAGCGATTGCAAAATATCAATAATATAACTTTTTGATGATAAACTGCTTTTTTGAAGAATAATTGACTGAGATTTATCGTGATTTATCAAAATTCTAAAGTGTGATTAATCTGATTTAAAAAATGACTCACTTGACACTAGTAATATGAGAATATTACTGTGACCATGTGCAATACTGTGACCATGTGCAATACATAAGATGTCCAGCAGTCACTTTACCCATTATGAATTTATTCATTTCCTGTATGATACAGCAGTCACTTTAAATATATGTTATTTATAGAACTGTACAAACTGTAGCCACTGTGTTCAGTCTGACACTGCACTGTGATCACTAAGGGCAATTTATTGGGTATATAATTTTAAAATCCTTATCTTTATTGATCTTTGTAGAGTTTGACTTTTTTTTAAGTAATTCGGCACTTCTATTGCTGCTACTGTTTTCTTGCTGTTCGCTTAACTGTGCGTTGCAACACTGAACTTTCCCCATTGTGGGACAAATAAAGGATATCTTATCTTATTATCCTTTTTATATTTTGATATTACAGTATTGTAACAGATTTGAATACAGTGATCCCTCACTATAACGCGGTTCATCTTTCGCGGCTTCGCAGATTTTTTATGCTTTTTCATTTTTTTTTTTTTTTTAACAGTGCATTGTGTTCTGAATCCTGATTGGCCGAGGGACTGTCGTCTAGAAGTGATAAAAGTTGACTGGTCTTTCACTTAGACCAGGGGTCGGCACCTTTAACACTCAAAGAGCCGTTTGGAGCGTCTCCCACAGAAAAGAAAACATGGTGCCATAAAGAAGGAGGAAAATAACATAAGGACGACGGGAGAAGACACCTGCACCACAGCCTTCAGGAGAAAGAGACGCTACAGGAGTCAGGAGGAAGAGGCTCCGTCAGAGGCACTGAAATACACGTGAGTCACAATGTCCAAACTCGTGTTCATATGAATTATTATTTTACAGCATTTTTTAAAAACTATCATAGTTATTTGTAAGAAAACGTTTATATTTTTAAATGCTTGAGCCTGAAAACAGGATTTGATCTTTGGTTTCATTCTATAGTACAGTATTGTATTGTATAATAATTGTAAAAAAAAAAATAAAGCTGATACTTCACGGCTTTCGCCTATCGCGGGTTCTTTTTGGAACGTGACCCCCGCGATAAACGAGGGATCACTGTACTGCAAGCTGTGAGTCTTCTAGACAAATCTAAGACATATCTGCATAAACTAGAAGGACTTAGCTTTCAAATGATGCATCCACAAAGCCTCTAGAGTGTAAGGTGCCCAAACAATAAGCTTTAATATTTGGGTTTGCACAATTCGAGAAAAACAGCTAGTTTGAGGTGGGCCACAACAAGTTAATCGTCAAAGTGCCTAAAAATCAGCTTTGTAAGAGTTAGCCTAGCCCCGCTCTGAGCCCGCGCTCTGATTGGTCAGAACTGTGTTTCTGACGTCACACGTTGGGCTGCAAATGAGGAAGTAAATGCGGAAGGGATTTATTTATTTATTTTTTTCCGTTCATGCGCTGTACCGTACCAATGAGCACAGACCATTGAAAACAACAGGGCGCCATCTTGGATTCATCTTCCAGATTTTATTATAGTTCTGTGAGTATGACGTTAAGGCAAACCACGTGACCGATACAGTTCCTGTCTCGTTTGGTTGTGAACATGGATGTATAAGAAGATTTTATTATAGTTCTATGGTTGTGAAGTACGGTGGCTCTGAGCCGCAAGTGTAAAAGAAAAAAAAATATATTATCTCGTTATTTCGAGATAATTCAAGTGTAATTTTTTTAAATAATTAAAATATTTTTTTTATCTCGTTATTTCGAGATAATATTATGTTGTCTAAGGTTGATATTATTTATTATTATTGTCAGATTATTATTGTAATATTGTTATCAGCCACTAGAGGGCAGACGATGATAGCAGGCGGCGGTACTCAAGTGCCCAGGTACGTGCACAGGACATGAAGAAAGGGGCACCGCACCGCCCGCCAAACTTAAATGAAGTGTAATAAAACTTATTAGTTTTATTCTCCCTGCAATGCTGGCGTTTCCATAGCCCGTGTATATGAGTGGACATAGCTATCCCGCTAGCCGCCGCGTGCCAAATAGGAAGTGCGCCAGGAGGCTCTTCCGGCTCCTTCTCTCCCTTTTTCCCTTTGACTTACATTGTGATCTGATCGCTCCTCTCTCTGTACCTGTTGCTGTGGCCTCGTCATTTTGGTCTTAAAATGTTCGTATGAACCCGCTCTGTATGATTCAGATTTTTTTTTCCCGCTATTTTGTCCGTCAAAAAAACCCTATTCATAACATAGAGCCTGGCTCCAGATTTGCCCCTGTAACAGTGGCATCTCGAGCCTAATTTGAGCGATGCTAAACGCTCACTTAGTCCACTTCTTTTATACAGTCTGTGGTCTAAACCGGGTCTAAACCAGGTTTAAAACCAAACAAGAATTTGCAGAAGTTGGTTGCTACATTCATGTAGTTTTAAAAAGCACGACAATATCAATTAATCCAAAGTATTCAGATTACGTTACTCACTTAATTTAATGGATTACGTTACAAACTACATTTTGGGGTCTGTAATCTGTAGGGAATACAGTTTACAGTAACCTTCCCAACACTCAACAGAATTATCTAATGTGTCACAATGAAACGGAATTCAAAACTTCTGAAACGGAAAATCATTGGCCCTAAATATGGTGCACAAGTTGAATTGAGACGTTTGAATCTGCCGCATGTAAATCATTGGATCCTGCAAATTATTTTCGTTTTATTTGCTGGGCTGATGTAGTCAGACCAGAACTCTCTGTCCATCTGCTCCTGGTCCGGCCCGAACATCACATTTTTGAACCTTTGTGGTCCTCGAGCCAAAAATTTGCCCACCCCTGCGTTAGAAGTTGAAAAAACTGAACTTTTGGCGTCAGACGTGGCCGTGGGTCTCAGCTGGACCGTGGCTCTCCGCTGGACCGTGGCTCTCCGCTGGACCGTGGCTCTCCGCGGGGTTTGTGGGTAATCTCTTTTTACTTTGCGCACAGGCTCAGGTGCTGGTCGCGTGCAGCTCTGTGGCTGTAAACAGAACTGAGCTCCTCCCTCCAGACTCGCGGGGCCCTAATGTAAGTGAATGAGGGACTATTTTATTTTCAATTTCAAATCTAGGCATAGGCATTTTCATACATGAAAACCTGTGTGCTTCGACTGATAAAAAAATAAATAAATAAAATACACTACCGTTCAAAAGTTTGGGGTCACACAGACAATTCTGTGTTTTCCATAGATCAGTGGTTCTTAACCTTGTTGGAGGTACTGAACCCCACTAGTTTCATATGCGCATTCACTGAACCCTTCTTAATTGGAAAATAAAATGTTTTTTTCAAATTCAAAGCATAGGTATATATATTTTATTGGTGCACACATGTGAATCCATATTGCACATATTTGTCTGACCCCTTTCTTTTTTGCTCGACCTAGTTAGTAAGAAGGGAAAATATTAAGAAAGAAATTACACAACGTGCCATCATGACCAACTATTGCAGTATCACAAGACTATTGCGGGCACAAAATTTCCTGCAGCCAATAGCAGCCAAACGGGGCGTGTCATCAGCAATCATATGAGTTGGATGTGTGTCCTGACCCCTGCCGAACCCCTGAGATTGACTCACCGAACCCCTGGGGTTCGATCGAACCAGGTTAAGAACCACTGCCATAGAAAGTGAGATGTCTGGTCACAGATGCGGCAGCAAATATGACTGTGCCAGAAAGCTCCAAATCAGGCATTTTGCATAGTGCAGTCTTTAAATTTTACAGTTAGAAAATCATGTGATCAAACTGAGACACTCACTGATATCTGCAATAAAACAAGGCAGATTGTAACATACTTTGGAACCAGTACCACAGCCAAAGAGAAGCTGGCACAAGTCCAGCTGCAGAAGGGAGGAGCGGTGAAGAAACGAATGAATGAGGTGTCAGCACGTATTTAATGCTGGAATGCATGGCAGAGCAGAAGAGTCTGTGTGCATCTCTGGCCTCTTTAAACAGGGAGATACCACCTTTAACTACTGAAGAACTTGAACTCAATGAGGAGACACTTCATGTGCTTGCTCCGTTTCACCAAGCAACAGTGGAGCTATCCGAGGAAAAGAGGTAATTCCAATGCTTAGAATCAGAAACTGCAACTACTCTTAAAAGTCTATTAGAAACTGTGTCCAGCCTTGAGTCATTAAGTGTTATGACAAGACCAACACTGCTGGATCCTCGGTTCAACAGAATGTCATTCTTAAGTGAGTCCAAAGCCAATGATGCTGTGAAAAGGCTAAAGTCGGAGTTTGCTGCAGAAATGAGAAACACGGCGCCAACACAAAGGGAAGATGCTCAGGCTGGACCTTCAACTCAACCATCTGCTCCCACTTCAGGCATGTCATATTATTGTTACTTACGTTTATTTGCATCTTAATGTTCTTGCAAACCCTTATAAAGAATTAGTAACGCTGATGCACTGTTTTTCCTCAGATGACATCCTGTGGCAGCTGCTACACAGGGACGTCAGGGAGAGCAGAGCCCATTATAGAGGGACAGAGATAACACCCCAAGACCCACTTCAGTACTGGAGCACACAAAAACAACACGACCCTCACTCGTACAGACGTGCAGTGCAATTTCTTTGTGCGCCGTCATCATCAGCGCCCTGTGAAAGGATGTTCTCCAAAGCAGGAGAAATTATTTCAAAACGTCGCAGTCGCCTTGGTCCAAAGTCCAAAAAATGTTGCAGCAGCTGATGTTTCTCAATAAAAATGAGTGAATGAACCTTGTGCTTGTTTAGTCTTTATTGAAGTTGCCTGCAATGACTTTTTAAATCCAGCAGATGTCGACATTGATACAGCAACACAGTTTCAACAGTTTGGGAAATGTGCCATACGCCCAATGAGGCCCCATCTTCACTAAGCGACTTCCCCCGCAGCACAAGAGGCTGGTGCAACTTTAGCCCCCCACCCCCCACTGCCACACGCCTGCACATCGGTCAGGCAGCTTTGCCCACTGGACAAACACAAGTTCTGAAAGTCTTTTGATTGGCTGATGGTGCAAAGCCCCAACAATGAGCTGCTGTTTACACTACTTACATTTATTTATTTATTTTTACGATTGCCTCCAATTCACGGCTAATTGTGCACAGAGGTGGGGAGAGCAGCCAACATATTTACTCAGGTAAGAGTAGCTTTACTTTAAAATAAATGTACTCAAGTAGAAGTAAAAAGTAGTGAACAATGTTCCCCCTAATTGTAATTGTAACTCCCTGAGCATCACCCGCCCTGCAGACTGTGGCCGCACCAGTATCACCCCTGAGGTCAGCACGAGTTACACTTTATTCA
This sequence comes from Odontamblyopus rebecca, assembly GCA_030686955.1. Lineage (NCBI taxonomy): Eukaryota > Metazoa > Chordata > Actinopteri > Gobiiformes > Gobiidae > Odontamblyopus > Odontamblyopus rebecca. Next base: position 3,053,435 of record CM060664.1, read on the forward strand.
TCAAATTACTGCAGTTATTTCTGTTAAATTACTTTGAATAGAACTGATTTTTTGGTCCACTTGGAACGGCATTTGTACATGTTGCACTTCAGTGTGAGGGTCCTGCTGTGGTCAGGGAAACTGAACATTACAATATTTTGAAAAATAACCTCACATAAGATTAAATTATAGTGTATAAACCTGTAAAACCACATGGAGATTTTCAGCTTGATAAACATCGCCTACATGTAGCTGCAGATTTATTTATTTTTTGAGATCGTAGGACCTATAGGCCACTATAAGACGGGTCTTTCCCAAAATGACCTCCAAAATAATTTTTTTCAGTTTATATCTTGCTTTTTAATCATTAGTCCAAGTCATTTTGTGAGTGTCAGAGCTCTGAGGTGTAAAGCTCTAATCACACAAGAGTAAAAAAGTACTTGACAGTTTATGGGAACTGCCCAGATATTCCTCCCCCTGCTGATGCATCAGGCAACAGAAGCATTTACAGATGAAGAGACGCTAAACGTGGCCATCGGAGTCAGTTTGGACTAAGGGTCTTTCCCGGGACTTTAGGGGGGCTGTCAACTTTCCCAGGACTTACAGTGTTAAATCCTGTCTCGCCCAAAACACCACGGAGCGACTTAATTAAAGACTGAAGGTAAAATGAAAAGCGCAGAAGACTTTGTTGTGAAAAGTTTTATTTCGTGACCGTGTCCACAGCTCTACAGACGTCTTCCTCTGCGTCCTCCCTTCCTCCGGGTCGAGTCTGATGGGATCGGGGTCACGTCCTCTGCAACAAACAAAGAGACGCACCGGGTCACTCCAGGGTTTTCTCTCCTCTGTCGCCTTCGGTATCATTAGGACATCCCCGGTTATCCCCTGCCTTCATATCTGTGCATTTTATGGCAAATTATAATAAAAGTTCGTCCAGTTTTTCACTTTGACAGAGCAGAAAAGACTCCACAGCGTTCAGCCGAGGCGATTAGTGATCATATGGAACTTATTTAGAATAAACACACGATTCTAATGCAAACATTTGGAATTGTCAGAAGCGTTAATAACGATGCTGCTGCTCTGAGCCTGAAGACTCGACAAACGTCTTAGGTTTGCGCGGTCGTGCCACATCTCAAACACGCCGAACCAAACAGGAAGTGCTCCAGGCGGCTCTTCGGCCCCTTCTGACCCACATTAGGATCTTTTACTGCATTGGGGCCCCGTCATTTTCAGGGCTCCTTATGATACCTTAAGGCTTTAATTTTTATATCTGGGTCTTAAAATTTGTGCAGTTTGTTTCACCTCAAAAGTTTAATTTGTCAAACACCATTATTTGGTTAAATAACGTCGCCTAAATACAGAGCGGCGGAACAAATGAGAGAACGTGACGCAGCCCCGGGTCAAAATCCTCCCAACACGAGCTGAGCAGAAGAGGAAAATCAAAGACGATCTCAAATAAGACAATTTGTCCTGGGAAAACGAAACCAAACCTTAAAAACCGCACTTGACAAAACCCTGACGCCCCAGCAGAGGGCGCCACTAACACAAACGAACAGAGCAAAGGAGAAAGTGACGGAGCTCATGTAAAACTCAACACGTCGCACTAAACGGACTCCTCGGAGCTTTCAGTCCTGCTCTGATGTTTCCTCCTCGAGACGATCTCAGCAGAACAAAGTTTGATTAAGGCCGTTCTGTTGTTTCTCTTTACTGAGCGACACATTTCACGCTGTGCTTATGGAGAAGAGTCTCTACTCCGCAGATTCACCTGAGAAACAAATTAACACAAATTCTAGGAAGTTGTTTTTCTTTGCCGGTAGCTCTGAAATATGTTTTTATAGAATTGATCTTAAAAATATTTTAACTTGAAGAAACCTGCAGGAACCCTGAGTTTGGTCTTCAAATGTTCGGAGTAAATCTACAGGATCATGAGCCGCGGCATCGAGAGCCTCACCTGAGCTCAACACTGTGACGACGCTCACGCACACACTTATACAGTCTGTGTGCGTCTGTGTGCGTCTGTGTGCGTCTGTGTGCGTCTGTGTGCGTCTGTGTGCGTCTGTGTGCGTCTGTGTGCGTCTGTGTGCGTCTGTGTGCGTCTGTGTGCGTCTGTGTGCGTCTGTGTGCGTCTGTGTGCGCGCGCGTCAGGGTCAGTGTGCGTCTGTCAGTATCTGTCAGTGTGTTTGTGTGTTAGTGTGCGTGTTAGCAAGTATTAGCGCGTGTGTGTATTGGCGTGTGTGTATTGGCGTGTGTGTATTGGCGTGTGTGTATTGGCGTGTGTGTATTGGCGTGTGTGTATTGGCGTGTGTGTATTGGCGCGTGTGTATTGGCGCGTGTGTATTGGCGCGTGTGTATTAACTCTCACCGATGCGTCCGATCTTCATGCCTGATCGGGCCAGAGCTCTGAGGGCAGACTGGGCTCCAGGGCCGGGGGTCTTTGTCCTGGAAAAACAAAACCAAACCTTAAAAAACTGCACCTGACAAAGCCCTGAAGCCCCAGCAGAGGGCGCCGCTCACACACACACAAACGATCAGAGCAAAAGTGACGGGGCTCATGTAAAACACGTCGCACTAAACCGAGCTGTAAATCCTGCTGTTTCCTGGAGCTGCGCTTTGACCTGCAGATCTGTGGCCGTTTGAGGAAATGGATCAGAAATAACCTCAAAGAAGCAGTTTAGTTTCACATTTGTGAATTTAGACAATTTTTACCAAAGCATCTGTCCTTAAACACGAGGGAAAAATGCTTCAAACCAAATACAACTTTTACAGAGCAATACTCTGATGAGGATTTATTCTCCGATCAAAACACATTATAAAACACATTTATTCACGTGTCAGATATTCTCTACAACATTTTCCTTGATTTTGATAAAACATGCACTGGAATTTTTCAATTGAAATCGGCAATAATTTTATTTTAAATTGTTAGAAAATGGAGATGGGACCAGATCTCCTTCCACAAAACTGAGAAAATTGTGCACAGGGCGAGAACGATGCCGAGATTGTTCCCGTTTTTACATTTGGATTAAAAAATGTCGAGTTTCGGCGAGTTACACTTTTTGAGGCGCCGTCCCAAAAAGCACCGCTACAGTGAAGTAAATGAAAAATGGCGTTTAGAAAAGAGTAAACAGAAAAACAAACTGCACGTTATCAATTCATAGAGAACTACAATCTGTTCATACGTTCGCATGTATAAAATATGCACATATGCAATAAATAGAACGAAAAACGTGTCTAAAAATGTGTCAAATTTGGGAAACTTTTAAAATCTCCAATAAAAGTCATCCAACCTGTCAGACACTTTAAACAAACGCCGCCACGAGTTCAGATTTCCTTTAATAACACGTTAAACTCTGACAGTTCACCTTTGTGTTTCTGCAGCCAAACTTTAAATCTGAAGAAATAATCTGAGCCTAAGGCTCAAAATGAACCTTGTATTATCAAAAAAAAAAAAAAGTAGATTTCATGTTTTTTGGCCGTTCTCGACTGTGTGCTCCACCTTGTGATGTCACGTGGTAATACAGGAAGTGCTCCACTGTGTTTTCACATTTCAGCCCTGGAACTGTCCGTCTCTGATCGCTGTTAACATGAAAACAGCCACTTCATGACATCACGAGGTGGAACAGAGCTCAGCTGGCGGCGGCGGCTTCAGCAAAACTCCACAAAAACAGTGACGGGAAACGATCTGAGGCTGGAAAAGTCTGCGTGAGGCTTTAGGAAGACGCTTTTCCTGCTTTGCTTTTGTTTTACAGAATACAGCCGTGCAGGGTTGGGTGGTTCCTGCGACTTATACAGTTTTCACACTGACCCATAGACCAAATATATGAATCAAAACTGAAAAAAACAAATCATTTGTTCTTAGAGAAATAAGTTATTTCATTTTATTTTTGGTTCTGTATTGAAAACTGAACGATATGGATTGGGTTGTTTTTATTACTATAACTTCTATAACTTGTGCCTTTCAAGATGAAATGTTGGTTCTTAGCTTCTGATTTTATAAAATAAATTTCCCTTAAAAAGGTGCAACATGTTTTTTTTCTTCATTTTGCATTATGCAAAATATGGATTATGCATAATATGGTCATAATTGTATAAATAAACTCGCACAAATCCAAACTTTTCATATATGTTCTGAGGCCGTTTCACATTCTGAGGTTTTGGACGACGTCATCGGCCAAAAATAAAACTGAGTATCTTAAAAACCAGAATCGCACAAACTAAACTTTTTGGCTGCACAAACGATTAACAGTTGACCTGCGTGAAGTCGCCCCCTCAAACTCAAACCTACACCAGAACTACGTCCATCGTTTGTGCTGCTTTAGTTTTGGAGAAATTAACGATTCTTTTACAGGTCAAACTGGGGTCAGACCCACAGGAAGCTTCAAAATGCTCGAAAACGCCCAAAATGGAGTCAGTCATTTGTGCTGTAAAAAGTTTTGTTTGTGCAATTCTGGTTCTTCAGATATTTGCAATTTTTATTTTGGGCCGATGACGTCGTCCAGAACCTCAGAATGTGAAACAGCCTCAAAACAGGAAGAAAATTATGGGAAACATTTGTATTTGGTTTGTGCTGTGTCAATTTTCATTTGTGAGAGTTTATTTGTAAAATTATTCATTATTATTTCTCTGGTAATTATAAGACGTCATTTCCGCTCAGCTGACGGCGGCAACTTTAACAAAACTCTATAAAACTAGTGACGATAAATGATCTGAGGCTGTGGAAAAGTGAGCAGAAATGACGTCCTACAATTACTGCAGAAATAATGAATTTTAGAAATAAACTCACACAAATGAAAACTGTCAGAGCACAAACCAAATGCTAACGTTTTCTATAATTTTCTGCTGTTTAGAGGCTGGACGACGTCATCGACCCAAAATAAAATTTAATATCTTAAGAACCAGAATCACTCCATTGACTCCATTTTGGGCGTTTGAGCATTTTGAATCTTCCTGTGGGTCTGACCCCAGTTTGACCTGTAAAAGAATCCTTAATTTCTCCAAAACCAAAGCAGCACAAACGATTGACAGTTTTTGTGTAGGTTTGTGTTTGACGTTTACGGCGTATGAAACAGTAGATTTTCTGTGTTCGTATCAGTTTTCGGTGTGCTCGGACCTGTTGCCCCCGGTGGCCCTCAGCTTGATGTGCAGGGCGGTGATGCCGAGCTCTTTGCAGCGCTGCGCCACGTCCTGAGCGGCCAACATGGCGGCGTACGGCGACGACTCGTCCCTGTCGGCCTTCACCTTCATCCCGCCGGTCACACGGCAGATCGTCTCCCTGAAAATGACAACAGGGGTGAAAACTCTCCTCCACCTGCTCAGGACCTCCATCTCTGCTCCATCAGACCCTCTACAACTCCTCCTCCCTCTGACCTTCTCCATCAGACCTAGTTTAGACCTGTGTTTGTCCTGGTTCAGGCTTGATTTAATTCTAGCTTTAGTCCTGCTTTAGTTCTGGTCCTGGTTCAGGCTTGATTTAATTCTAGTTTTAGTCCTGGTTTAGGCTTGATTTAATTCTAGTTTTAGTCCTGGTTTAGGCTTGATATGGGTCCTGGTTTAGGCTTGATTTAATTCTAGTTTTAACACCAATTTATAGTTCTGGCTTTAGTCCTCCATCAGACCCTCTCCAGCTCCTCCCTCTTATCTCCTCCCTCTTATCTCCTCCCTTTGACCCTCTGCGCCTCCTCCTGCTCCCTCCGATCTCGCAGGTACGTACTTTCCGGACAGATCGGTGACGTGGACGAAGGTGTCGTTGAAGGAGGCAAAGATGTGGCAGACTCCGAACACGTTTTCTCCTTCGGCGACCTGGGGGCCCAGGCTGATCACCTGCTCCTCCTTCTTCTCCTTCCCTTTGCGTGGAGCCATGTCTGAAAGTCACAGCACAAACTCTGAGCTCGAGACGGCAGCGTGAAGTGAGCCAAGAATAAAAAAGGTATTTCTTTAAAAACAGATTATGTTGATGTAGTAATAATCATAACAGGACTGAATGCAGCTGGAAACTAGATCAAGAACCTGCAGATTTTGTTTTGACCGACTTTATTGATCCACAAGGTCTGCACGTGCACATTTCTTGTATAAAACTGGGACAAATCAGTGGCTTTGTATAAATCTGCTGGGACAGGGGACACAGGGCTAAAAAACTGGGACTGTCCCGGGTAAAGAGAGACATCTGGTCACCCCAGTCCAGGGGTCTCAAACCTTTTTCTCCCACTGAGCAAGATTTACAAAAAGAAAATGGCAAAAAGAGCTACTAGTTTTAGTGGTCACAAGAAATTGAGCATAGGAAAGTCTCACATTTGTAAAATTGTGAGCTTTCCCACAATACCGCAATAAAAATCGTACTGCGAGGATATCGTTACACCACTAATAGTCTGTGGAGATGCAAGCCCACTCACAACAAGGTCACTTTTAGTCGGCATCACGCAAAAAACTTCCATACTGCGACTTTCTTGCAGGTTATTCATTATAATCAATAGAATTTCACGTCTCTCCACGTTTTCATCCACTGACCTGACACGAGAACACAGCAATAAAAGAAAATAGCCAAAATCTCACTTCTAAAACGGTTACATTTAATACAGTAAAAAAAATAAAAGTAAAAATAAGAGTAAGAGAGGAAACGGGGTTTGGAGCGGACGCGGCCCCTCCGGAGGCTGCAGCACATGGACTCAAGCCGGGACCCGGCTACGCAGCATAAACCGCACAAACCCGGCCAAATAATGGATTTAAAGCTTCACCACGGAACATTCACGCTGTAGATTCACACAGAGGTGAGGTTCGTTTCTCCTGGATAAAAGACCGGGTTTAAGCGCGCACATTGGTCTTAATATGAGGCGTGCGGCGACTTTGCCAGACCCGGAGCTCGATTTGACTCAATTTACGATATTTCGGGGAGATTTCAGAGCGGCTTTTTAAAGAGGCTACGATTAAGAGTTGACATTGTGCGAGTCTGTGAAGTGTAAAGGCGAGTTTATGAAGAAAATGAGACGGAAATGTAGTTTTAAGTGTGAAGCAGGGAGCTAAGATGGCGGCTCTGAGGATGCGGTCCGAATCAACACAAATCCGATCAAAACTCAGTATTTTCTGAGTCTGAATAACGAATCAATTTCACATGGATCCGTCGCGTTATAAATGTTAGATTAAATTGAAGTACCTGCAGGACGCGGATGAAGAGAAAAACAACAGATTTAAGTGGATTTTGGCCCGAGCGGGACGTACCTCTGAGTGTCTCTTTACCAAGCAGAAACAGAAAAGGACCGACTTCCGCTTCCGGGGTCAAAAAGAGCTCTGCTGCCCGCGTGCGGCGGCGGGAAAAACTCAGTAAACGTTTAAAAAAGTGAATATAACATGTAAATAATTTTTAAAAAGTGAATATAATAAGTAAATATTTTTTTAAAGTGAATATAATAAGTAAATAATATTTTAAAAGCGAATATAACAAGTATTTTTTTAAAGTGAATATAAGTAAATAATTTTTAAAAAGTGACTATAATAAGTAAATGATATTTTAAAAATTAATATAATAAGTGAAACGTTTTTTAAAAGCGAATATAACAAGTAAATATTTTTTAATTGAATATAATAAGTAAATATTTTTTAAAAGTGAATATAATTAGTTTTTTGTAAGGTGAATTTAATAAGTGAACTTTTTTTTAAAAAGTGAATATAATAAGTAAAAAAAAATTTAAAAAGTGAATAGAATAAGTAAATATTTTTTAAAGTGAATATAATAAGTGAAACATTTTTAAAAAGTGAATATAATTAGTAAATATTTTTAAAAGGTGAATTTAACAAGTGAATTTTTTTAAAAAGTGAATATAATAAGTTAGCAATAAAAAAAAACTTTATATTATAAGTGAAACATTTTTAAAAAGTGAATATAATAAGTAAATATGTTTTTAAAAAGTGAATATAAAAAGTGAAACTTTTTTAAATGTTAAAGGTGAATTTAATAAGTGAACTTTTTTTAAAGTGAATATAATAACTGAATAGTAAAAAAGTGAATATAATAAGTTAGCAATTAAAAAAGTTTACATAATGAGTGAATTTTTTTAAGTTAATAATTTAAAAAAGTTTATATAATAAGTGAATAATAAAAAAGTTAACATAATAAGTTAACTTTTTTAATTAATAGAATACATGAATAATTTTAAAAAGTTATATACGTGCTGAGTGTTGCCACTCAGCACAGTGGCTGAGTGGTCTCCCGGCCTTTCTGTGTGGAGTTTGCATGTTCTCCCTGTGTCTGGATGGGTTTCCTCCGGGTGCTCCGGTTTCCCCCATCAACCCAAAACATGCAGCACCTGAACTAACATCAAGGACCATGTTGTCCACCCTCCTGTGGGCTCCACCTGCAGAGGGGTTCATAGGGGGGGTCAGGTGCTATGAGGATTGGGCAGTAAAATCCCGTTCAGAAAAACTTCATTTGGACAGTTTTCAGTTCGTGTCGCACACTCCTGGAATTTGGTCCCCACAGAAATAAGGAACATGAGCTCTACCCAGAGCTTTAGAAGACGTGAAACAGCGACTTCTGGACAATCAGACATGTGAACACAACTAATGTGTGTTTAACATCACAGCAAACGTCTCTGTCTTGTGTGATTGTGATTTGTGTTCATCGTCTTTAATCTCTGTGCTGTTTCCCATTTTACTAATACGTTCCTATTAATATTCCCTCATCTTTAATGTCTTTGTCCTGTGTGATGCACTGAATGTTTTGTGCCTATGTCCTGTTTTTTGTCTTGTCGTCGTCGTCCTGCCAGTGGGACTCAGGGTGAAAATGATCCTGCGGCGACTCCGGCACATTTACAGCTGCACTGACACATGTGCATCAGTGTGCACCGAAAACATAAACATGTAATAAGTGAATAATCAAAATTTAATATGTTAATGAATATAATAAGTTCACTTTAGTTATAAAAGATATTCCATTACAGATTAGATTGTTGTGTTCCGATATTTCTCCTGGACTGAGACAACTTTGCATTGAAGGTGTTGAATTTTGTGCTTCAAAGTGCAATAACACATTTTTGAGACGTTTAACCCTTTTTATGGACGTTAACTATCGCCCCTGTTGGACAATGAACTTATTTATATGTTTGTTTTCACTATATCTTTGCTTCATTACGTATGAACTCTGATAACCTCTGCAAAATCAAATGTATTTTTTGTTTTCTTATTTACTTTTCTCTGTACTTCACCCTGTGCGTCGAATTAGAATGTTATCTGTGTTTGCCATTGCCCAACGTGTGTCTTTGAAGTTACTCGTTCATGAAATGTGACATAGTGCGGCTTTACCGTTTCTCACTTTGATTTTGTGCAGATATTGTTTGTGTTTGTCGTTTCTCAGTTTGATTTTGTGCAGATATTGTTTGTTTTTGTCGTTTCTCAGTTTGATTTTGTGCAGATATTGTTTGTGTTTGTCGTTTCTCAGTTTGATTTTGTGCAGATATTGTTTGTTTTTGTCGTTTCTCAGTTTGATTTTGTGCAGATATTGTTTGTGTTTGTCGTTTCTCAGTTTGATTTTGTGCAGATATTGTTTGTTTTTGTCGTTTCTCACTTTGATTTTGTGCAGATATTGTTTGTGTTTGTCGTTTCTCACTTTGATTTTGTGCAGATGTTGTTTGTTTTTGTCGTTTCTCAGTTTGATTTTGTGCAGATATTGTTTGTGTTTGTGACAGGTCGGAGCGGAGCTGCTGTGTGCGATTCCCGCATGGACCAGAAGGTGGTGCCGTGGGACCGGTGCCGTGGAGAGAGTTTTTATGATTTCATTTCTTTAAATATAGTTGACGTGGTGAAAGATATAATCCTGCTATAGTCCTGGTTCAGTCCTGATTTTGTCCTGGTTTAGTCCTGGTTTAGTCCTGTTTTAGTCCTGGTTTAGTCCTTGTTTAGTCCTGCTTAAGTCCTGTTTTAGTCCTGGATTAGTCCTGTTTTAGTCCTGGATTAGTCCTGCTTAAATCCTGTTTTAGTCCTGTTTAAGTCCTGGTTTAGTCCTGGTTTAGTCCTGGTTTAGTTCTGTTTTAGTCCTGGTTTAGTCCTGTTTTAGTCCTGGTTTAGTCCTGTTTTAGTCCTAGTTTAGTCCTGTTTTAGTCATGTTTTAGTCCTGGTTTAGTCCATTTTGAGTCCTGTTTTAGTCCTGGTTTAGTCCTGTTTTAGTCCTGTTTTTGTCCTGTTTTAGTCCTGGTTTAGTCCTGGTTTAGTCCTGTTTTAGTCCTGTTTTAGTCCTCGTTTAGTCCTGTTTTAGTCCTGGTTTAGTCCTGTTTTAGTCCTGGTTTAGTCCTGGTTTAGTCCATCTTAAGTCCTGGTTTAGTCCTGTTTTAGTCCTGTTTTAGTCCTGTTTTAGTCCTTGTTTAGTCCTGTTTTAGTCCTGTTTTAGTCCTGGTTTAGTCCTGCTTAAGTCCTGTTTTAGTCCTGGTTTAGTCCTGCTTAAGTCCTGTTTTAGTCCTGTTTTAGTCCTGTTTTAGTCCTCCTTTAGTCCTGGTTTAGTCCTGTTTTAGTCCTGTTTTAGTCCTGCTTTAGTCCTTGTTTAGTCCTGTTTTAGTCCTGTTTTAGTCCTCCTTTAGTCCTGTTTTAGTCCTGGTTTAGTCCTGTTTTAGTCCTGTTTTAGTCCTGGTTTTAGTCCTGGTTTAGTCCTGCTTAAGTCCTGGTTTAGTCCTGTTTTAGTCCTGGTTTAGTCCAGCTTAAGTCCTGCTTGAGTTCTTGGCTGATGCTCGCTGTGTTCTGAGCAGCAGTTGCCATGGCGACGTTGCCTTCTGTGCCCTCCCCTCTGTGATTGGCCGCCGCTCCCGTCCGTCTGCGGCCCCCGGCGCTCCGATTGGCCGTGCGTGGGCGGCGTGGGCGGGCTCTGCGGCTCATATCTGCCTCCGTGCTTCCTCTTGGTCACTTCCACACGGACTCCCGGAGCCGACGAGGAGCCGCACCGAGCCGAGCCGAGCCGGACCGAGCCAGACCGAGCCAGACCGAGCCAGACCGGACCCCGGACCACCCCCGCCGCCCCTGACCCCAGCCGCCGGCGCCATGGCAACGGTCATCTGCACACGCTTCACCGAGGAGTACCAGCTCTACGAGGAGCTCGGGAAGTAAGTCCCTGGAATTCCGACACAGAAGAGGAGGAGGAGGAGAGAGGGAGGAGGAGGAGAGGAGGGGGAGGAGAGGGAGGAGGAGAGAGGGAGGAGGCGAGAGGGAGGAGAGAGGGAGGAGAGAGGGAGGAGGAGAGGGAGGAGAGAGTTAGGAGGAGGAGAGAGGGAGAAGGGTGAGGAGAGAGGGAGGAGGAGAGGAGGGGGAGGAGAGCGAGAAGAAGAGGAGAGGAGAGAGGGAGGAGGGGGAGAGAGGAGGAGAGGGAGGAGAGAGTTAGGAGGAGGAGAGAGGGAGGAGGGGGAGGAGAGAGGGAGGAGGAGAGGAGGTGGAGGAGAGCGAGAAGAAGAGGAGAGGAGAGAGGGAGGAGGGGGAGAGAGAGGGAGGAGGAGAGCAGAGAGGGAGGAGGAGAGGAGAGAGGGAGGAGGAGGAGAGAGAGAGGGAGGAGGAGAGGAGGAGAGAAGAGAGGGAGGAGGGGGAGAGAGAGAGAGGAGGAGGAGGAGAGGAAAAGAGGAGGAGGAGAGGAGAGAGGGAGGAGGAGAGGAGAGAGGGAGGAGGAGGAGAGAGAGGGAGGAGGAGAGGAGAGAAGAGAGGGAGGAGGGGGAGAGAGAGGGAGGAGGAGAGAGAGAGGGAGGAGGAGGAGAGTAGGGGGAGGAGAGGGAGGAGAGAGGGAGGAGGAGAGAGGGGGGAGGAGGAGAGAGGAAGAGGAGAGAGGGAGGAAGAGGAGAGAGGGAGGAAGAGAGGGCAGAGAGGGAGGAGGAGAGAGGGAGGGGGAGAGAGGAAGGAGGAGGAGAGAGAGGAAGAGGAGAGAGGGAGGAAGAGGAGAGAGGGAGGAAGAGAGGGCAGAGAGGGAGGAGGAGAGAGGGAGGAAGGAGGAATAGTCTTACTACAGGGAAAGAGTGAAAAGAGAGGAGGAGAGAGGAGGACAGAAGAGGAGGAGAGATGCGATAGATGGAGATGAGAAGTGGAGAAAGAGAAGAGGAGGAGGAGGTAGGAGGGAATGTAAATTGTGTAGGAGGATGGAGCGAATTTCACCAAACATCTGAAAACAGACGTCTGAACGGAGAGGTGGAGGGGGCGAGCGAGGACAGAGGAGAAACGGAGGAGGAGGAGAGGAGAGAGAAAAAGAGGAGAGGAGAGAGGGAGAAGTGAAGGAGGGGAGAAAAATGGGTCCTGTGGGAGGAGAGAGAGAATGAATGATGGAGGGATGTGTGGAGAGGAAGAAAAGTTGCATTTGTTTTATTTTTAGAGGAGGAGAAGAGAGAGGGAGGAGAAAAGAGAGGGAGGAGAAAAGAGAGAGAAGAAAAGAGAGAGGAGAGAGATGAAAAGAGAGAGAAGAGAGAAGAAAAGAGAGAGAAGAAAAACGAGAAGAGAGAGAAGAAAAGAGAGAGTAGAAAAGAGAAAAGAGAAGAGAGAAGAAATGAGAGAGAAGAGAAAAGAGAGGAGAGAGGAGGAATAGGAGAGGAGGAAGAGAGGAGGAGGAGAGAGGAGGAGAGAGGAGAGGAGAGGAGGAAGAGAGAGGAGGAGAGAGGAGAGGATGGAGAGAGGAGGAGGAGAGAGGAGGAGAGAGGAGAAGAGAGGATGGAGAGAGGAGGAGAGGATGGAGGAGGAGAGGATGGAGAGAGGAGGAAGAGGAGAGGATGGAGAGAGGAGGAGGAGAGGATGGAGAGAGGAGGAAGAGAGGATGGAGAGAGGAGGAGAGGATAGAGGGAGGAGGAAAGAGGAGGAGAGAGGAGAGGGGAGGAATAGGAGAGGAGGAAGAGAGGAGGAGGAGAGAGGAGGAGAGAGGAGAGGATGGAGAGAGGAGGAGGAGAGAGGAGGAGAGAGGAGAGGATGGAGAGAGGAGGAGGAGAGAGGAGGAGAGAGGAGAGGATGGAGAGAGGAGGAGGAGAGAGGAGGAGAGGATGGAGGAGGAGAGGATGGAGAGAGGAGGAGAGGATGGAGAGAGGAGAGAGGAGAGGATGGAGGGAGGAGGAAAGAGGAGGAGAGAGGAGAGGATGGAGAGAGGAGGTGAGGATGGAGAGAGGAGGTGAGGATGGAGGGAGGAGGTGAGGATGGAGGGAGGAGGAGGAGGTTTTGTGTTTTCTCAGGTATAAAACGACATTCACACGTTTATATAATTTTCCGTTTGTCAAGTTCAGAACGTTTTTCTTCTTTTCTTTTTTTTACTGAAATTCAAAACAAACGGCGTCAAAAAAAGAGTAAAAAATCTGAAGTTATGTAAGAACTGATGATGTGGAGAAAGAGAGAGAGAGAAAGAGAGAGGGAGGGAGGAGAGAGAGGAGAGAGAGAAAGAGGGAGGGGAAAGAGGGAAAAAGGAATATAGGAGAGAGGAGACAAAAGGGAGAGGAAGAAAGTGAGGGAGAGAGTGGGGTGAGGAGGAGAGGAAAGGAGAGAGGGAGAGAGTGGGGTGAGGAGGAGAGGAAAGGAGGAAAGGAGAGAGGGAGAGAGTGGGGTGAGGAGAAGAGGAAAGGAGGAAAGGAGAGAGGGAGAGAGTGGGGTGAGGAGGAGAGGAAAGGAGGAAAGGAGAGAGGGAGAGAGTGGGGTGAGGAGGAGAGGAAAGGAGGAAAGGAGAGAGTGGGGTGAGGAAAGGAGAGAATGGGGTGAGGAGGAGAGGAAAGGAGGAAAGGAGAGAATGGGGTGAGGAGGAGAGGAAAGGAGAGAGGGAGAGAGTGGGGTGAGGAGAAGAGGAAAGGAGAGAGGGAGAGAGTGGGGTGAGGAGGAAAGGAGAGAGGGAGAGGGGAGGAGAGGAAAGGAGGAAATGAGAGAGTGGGGTGAGGAGGAGAGGAAAGGAGAGAGGGAGAGAGTGGGGTGAGGAAAGGAGGAAAGGAGAGAATGGGGTGAGGAGGAGAGGAAAGGAGGAAAGGAGAGAGTGGGGTGAGGAGGAGAGGAAAGGAGAGAGGGAGAGAGTGGGGTGAGGAGGAGAGGAAAGGAGGAAAGGAGAGAGGGAGAGAGTGGGGTGAGGAGGAGAGGAAAGGAGGAAAGGATAGAGGGAGAGAGTGGGGTGAGGAGAAGAGGAAAGGAGGAAAGGAGAGAGGGAGAGAGTGGGGTGAGGAGGAGAGGAAAGGAGAGAGGGAGAGAGTGGAGTGAGGAGGAGAGGAAAGGAGGAAAGGAGAGAGGGAGAGAGTGGGGTGAGGAGAAGAGGAAAGGAGAGAGGGAGAGAGAGGGGTGAGGAGGAGAGGAAAGGAGAGAGGGAGAGAGTGGGGTGAGGAGGAGAGGAAAGGAGAGAGGGAGAGAGTGGGGTGAGGAGGAGAGGAAAGGAGGAAAGGAGAGAGGGACAGAGTGTGTAAACAAAGAGGGTTAGGGAGAGAAGAGGGGAATGAAAGAGAAGGAGAAGAGGAGAGCGGGAAGGAAATGAGGAGGTGAAGAAGGAGACATGTGAGACTTTAAACCTGAGATCTTCACTTAGGGTTAAAGCTCCAGTACGAAACATTTCCTCACTGCAGAACTGTGCAAAGTCTGACCTGAGCTATTCCCCCTGGTTTAGTCCTGATTCAGTCCTGGTTCAGTCCTGGTTTAGTCCTGGTTCAGTCCCGGTTTAGTCCTGGTTCAGTCCTGGTTTATTCCTGGTTCAGTCCTGGTTTAGTCCTGGTTCAGTCCTGGTTTAGTCCTGGTTCAGTCCTGGTTTAGTCCTGGTTTAGTCCTGGTTCAGTCCCGGTTTATTCCTGGTTCAATCCTGGTTTAGTCCTGGTTTAGTCCTGGTTCAGTCCTGGCTCAGTCCTGGTTTAGTCCTGGTTCAGTCCTGGTTTAGTCCTGGTTTAGTCCTGGTTCAGTCCTGGTTTAGTCCTGGTTTAGTCCTGGTGCAGTCCTGGCTCAGTCCTGGTTCAATCCTGGTTCAGTCCTGGTTTAGTCCTGGTTTAGTCCTAGTTTAGTCCTGGTTCAGTCCCGGTTTAGTCCTGGTTCAGTCCTGGTTCAGTCCTGGTTTAGTCCTGGTTTAGTCCTGGTTCAATCCTGATTTAGTTCTGGTTTAGTCCTGGTTCAGTCCTGGTTTAGTCCTGGTTTAGTCCTGGTTCAGTCCCAGTTTAGTCCCGGTTCAGTCCCGGTTTAGTCCCGGTTCAGTCCCGGTTTAGTCCCGGTTTAGTCCTGGTTCAGTCCCGGTTCAGTCCCGGTTTAGTCCTGGTTTAGTCCTGGTTTAGTCCTAGTTTAGTCCTGGTTCAGTCCCGGTTTAGTCCTGTTTCAGTCCCGATTCAGTCCTGGTTGAGTCCTGGTTTATTCCTGGTTTAGTCCTGGTTTAGTCCTGGTTTAGTCCTGGTTTAGTCCTGGTTCAGTCCTGGGTCAGTCCTGGGTCAGTCCCGGTTTAGTCCCGGTTCAGTCCCGGTTTAGTCCCGGTTCAGTCCCGATTCAGTCCTTGTTGAGTCCTGGTTTAGTCCCAGTTCTGTCCCGGTTCAGTCCCGGTTTAGACCCGGTTTAGTCCTGGTTCAGTCCTGGTTCAGTCCTGGTTTAGTCCTGAGTCAGTCCTGGTTTAGTCCTGGTTCAGTCCTGGTTTAGTCCTGGTTCAGTCCTGGTTCAGTCCTGGTTCAGTCCAGGTTCAGTCTTGGTTCAGTCCTGGTTTAGTCCTGGTTTAGTCCTGGTTCAGTCCTCGTTTAGTCCTGGTTTAGTCCTGGTTTAGTCCTGGTTTAGTCCTCTTTTCCTCTCCTCAGTCTGGGCCTGGTTCAGTCCTGGTTCAGTCCTGGTTTAGTCCTGGTTTAGTCCTGGTTCAGTCCTGGTTTAGTCCTGGTTTAGTCCTGGTTCAGTCCTGGTTTAGTCCTGGTTTAGTCCTGGTTTAGTCCTGGTTCAGTCCTGGTTTAGTCCTCTTTTCCTCTCCTCAGTCTGGGCCTGGTTCAGTCCTGGTTCAGTCCTGGTTCAGTCCTGGTTCAGTCCTGGTATAGTCCTGGTTCAGTCCTGGTTCAGTCCTGGTTCAGTCCTGGTTTAGTCCTGGTTCAGTCCTGGTTTAGTCCTGGTTTAGTCCTGGTTCAGTCCTGGTTTAGTCTTGGTTCAGTCCTGGTTTAGTCCTGGTTTAGTCCTGGTTTAGTCCTGGTTTAGTCCTGGTTCAGTCCTGGTTTAGTCCTGGTTCAGTCCTGGTTCAGTCCCGGTTTAGTCCCGGTTCAGTCCCGATTCAGTCCTTGTTGAGTCCTGGTTTAGTCCCGGTTCTGTCCCGGTTCAGTCCCGGTTTAGACCCGGTTTAGTCCTGGTTCAGTCCTGGTTCAGTCCTGGTTTAGTCCTGATTCAGTCCTGGTTTAGTCCTGGTTCAGTCCTGGTTTAGTCCTGGTTCAGTCCTGGTTCAGTCCTGGTTTAGTCCTGGTTCAGTCCTGGTTCAGTCCAGGTTCAGTCTTGGTTCAGTCCTGGTTTAGTCCTGGTTTAGTCCTGGTTCAGTCCTCGTTTAGTCCTGGTTTAGTCCTGGTTTAGTCCTGGTTTAGTCCTGGTTCAGTCCTGGTTTAGTCCTGGTTCAGTCCTGGTTCAGTCCTGGTTCAGTCCTGGTTTAGTCCTGGTTTAGTCCTGGTTTAGTCCTGGTTCAGTCCTGATTTAGTCCTGGTTCAGTCCTGGTTCAGTCCTGGTTTAGTCCTGGTTTAGTCCTGGTTTAGTCCTGGTTCAGTCCTGGTTTAGTCCTGGTTCAGTCCTCTTTTCCTCTCCTCAGTCTGGGCCTGGTTCAGTCCTGGTTCAGTCCTGGTTCAGTCCTGGTATAGTCCTGGTTCAGTCCTGGTTCAGTCCTGGTTTAGTCCTGGTTCAGTCCTGGTTTAGTCCTGGTTCAGTCCTGATTCAGTCCTGGTTTAGTCTTGGTTCAGTCCTGGTTTAGTCCTGGTTTAGTCCTGGTTTAGTCCTGGTTCAGTCCTGGTTTAGTCCTGGTTCAGTCCTGGTTCAGTCCTGGTTTAGTCCTGGTTCAGTCCTGGTTTAGTCCTGGTTTAGTCCTGGTTCAGTCCTGGTTTAGTCCTGGTTCAGTCCTGGTTCAGTCCTGGTTCAGTCCTGGTTTAGTCCTGGTTCAGTCCTGGTTTAGTCCTGGTTTAGTCCTGGTTCAGTCCTGGTTTAGTCCTGGTTCAGTCCTGGTTTAGTCCTCTCCTCAGTCCTGGTTCAGTCCTGGTTCAGTCCTGGTTCAGTCCTGGTTTAGTCCTGGTTCAGTCCTGGTTCAGTCCTGGTTCAGTCCTGGTTTAGTCATGGTTTAGTCCTGGTTCAGTCCTGGTTTAGTCCTGGTTCAGTCCTCTTTTCCTCTCCTCAGTCTGGGCCTGGTTCAGTCCTGGTTCAGTCCTGGTTTAGTCCTGGTTCAGTCCTGGTTTAGTCCTGGTTTAGTCATGGTTTAGTCCTGGTTCAGTCCTGGTTTAGTCCTGGTTCAGTCCTGGTTCAGTCCTGGTTCAGTCCTGGTTCAGTCCTGGTTTAGTCCTGGTTCAGTCCTGGTTTAGTCCTGGTTTAGTCCTGGTTTAGTCCTGGTTTAGTCCTGGTTTAGTCATGGTTTAGTCCTGGTTTAGTCCTGGTTCAGTCCTGGTTTAGTCCTGGTTTAGTCCTGGTTTAGTCCTGGTTTAGTCCTGGTTTAGTCCTGGTTCAGTCCTGGTTTAGTCCTGGTTCAGTCCTGGTTTAGTCCTGGTTTAGTCCTGGTTCAGTCCTGGTTTAGTCCTGGTTCGGGGTGAATATGTAAATGAGCGTTTGTGCATTTACATAATTCTCACATTTGAAACTCTTTTTAGAAACAACATCAGATTTAAAGACTCCGCAGTCCCATCGCTCTGGGGGCGTCATACATGTGTCTCTATGTCGGAATATTTGGCGGTTACCACGGAAACGCTGTCAACGCGTGAGCCAGAACGTTTTAAGATCGTCTGAAAACTCAAGAAACAAAATACAAAATGGATTTAAAGCTGCACCGCGTAACTTTGGGTTTGTCATCGGATTTGTTTCCATGGAAATTTTAAAGCTTTTCCTGAAATGTTCCACAGTGGCATTAAACGTGCAGCATCAATCTCACATTTATCAAATTATGTGCATTTTTATTGCTTGAAAAAAATAAATAAATAGGAGCAGTGTTTCCTCTGCACAGATCTGACACATAATCTGGCTCGCTGTTGTCACTGATTTTGTCTCCATGGAGATAGGATACGTTTAATGCAACACTGCGGAGCATTCCGGACAAAGCAACCACATGTCCATCGCGACGGGGAGGTAACGGGCAGCAGAACGGGGCAGCTGAAAACCTCAAAACGAATCACGCTGGGGGTGACATACACGCGTGTCTATGGTGGAATGCTCAGCGGTTACCATGGGGACTCGAGGCAAACGTTAGCAAAAACACAGACAAAAAAACGGGTTAATTTTAGAGAAAAAGGACAAAAGTGAATGAAAGAAAAGTCAGTGCGAGCGCTCATGGAGTTTACGAGTTTGAGTTTCAGCTGAAGGTGAGAGCGACTCACGGAAAAAACTGTTGGCTAATGCTAATGCTAACGCTAATGCTAACGCTAATGCTAACGCTAATGCCAACGCTAGCTTGTGACTGTACTGTTATCGGCACAGATCCTCTCACCTGTTGGAGTTCAGATCAGTCCGTTTTTTCTGCTCAGATTGTGTTTAAACAAGTGCTGTCGATTGATTTTTTTTTTTAAATCACACTTTAGAATTTTGATTAATCATGATTAAGTGCATTATTTAAAAAAAAAGACGAAAATATTTTGACAAAAATGCACTTTATTATAAAAAAAAGTCATATTATTGACATTTTTCTTTCGCCGGTAGTTTTGTTGACATCATTGCCGTTGGTTGTCGTGTTCAGTTTGTTGTTGGTACAAGTATCGTCGTTTCTGCAGCTGAATCAAACCCGTGTTTCGCTTTAAGTTGGTGTTTTAAACTTGTTGTGCTTCTGTGGAAAGAAAGTTCTTAGTTTATCTAAAGTCCTGTGGGGCAGTTTTTTGCTGATAAATTTGCCCTGAGCCCCAGTCACCGTCTCATCTGTCGTCTTCATATCCGTATGGACCTGATCACTGACCTAATAACCTGCGCCGCCTTCAGGTCCATCCGCACTTTCCACAGGGGAGAGTTCAGAATAAACTGGGGGATTAATCTGTGAAAAAACATTAGTGCGATATTTTTTTGTTATGAACGCATTAACGTTGACGGCCTTAGCTAAAACACAACTCAGACAAAGATTAAAGTTTAACAAACAATCAGACAGAGCAGTGCCTCCAGTTAGCATCACACGCACAGGGAATGTGGGGAACAGGCCAAAGTAACGCTGAAACTACGTGTTATTAGGGTCTTTTTTGTTCGTCCGGTCTGGGTCCACTGAAGGTCCAGACCGTGACTCCAGACTCCAACGTTTCCGGACGTCCAGTCCTGACGTTCCCAGGACCTCCGGATGAGGGTCACTCTAGTACAAATGAGGTTGTTGTCAATCGTGATATCGTATCGTCAAAGGTGTCGTAATAATATCGTGGAGCATCACAATATATCGAATCCCAAGTCTCTTTGCTTAAATGAACAGTTCTGATGCAGAAAGAGCTAAAAAAAAACAGAGGGAACTACATAGACCATGATCCTTTGCTCCGTTTCAGTGCAGACGACATGAAGAAATAACTGTTCTGAGCACTTTTACATCTTCATTCTGTGGATTAAGTCTGAAGCATTTTTAGAGGAAAAAGGATTCAGACCTGGTGCAGACCTGGTTTAGTCCTGGTGCAGACCTGGTTTAGTCCTGGTTTAGACCTGGTTCAGACCCGGTTCAGTCCTGGTTCAGACCTGGTCCAGTCCTGGTTCAGGCCTGATTCAGACCTGGTTCAGACCCGGTTCAGTCCTGGTTCAGACCTGGTTCAGTCCTGGTTCAGTCCTGGTTCAGACCTGGTTCAGACCTGGTCCAGACTTGATCCAGACCTGGTTCAGACCTGGTCCAGACCTGGTTCAGTCCCGGTTCAGACCCGGTTCAGTCCTGGTTCAGACCTGGTTCAGACCCAGTTCAGACCCGGTTCAGTCTTGTTTCAGACCCGGTTCAGTCCTGGTTCAGACCTGGTTCAGACCTGGTCAAGACCTGGTTCAGTCTTGTTTCAGACCCGGTTCAGTCCTGGTTCAGTCCTGGTTCAGTCCTGGTTCAGACCTGGTTCAGACCTGGTCAAGACCTGGTTCAGTCTTGTTTCAGACCCGGTTCAGTCCTGGTTCAGTCCTGGTTCAGGCCTGATTCAGACCTGGTTCAGACCCGGTTCAGACCCGGTTCAGTCCTGGTTCAGACCTGGTTCAGACCCGGTTCAGTCCTGGTTCAGACCTGGTTCAGTCCTGGTTCAGTCCTGGTTCAGACCTGGTCTAGACCTGGTTCAGTCCTGGTTCAGACCTGGTTCAGACCTGGTCTAGCCCTGGTTCAGTCCTGGTTCAGGCCTGATTGAGACCTGGTTCAGACCTGGTTTAGACCCGGTTCAGACCTGGTACAGTCCTGGTTCAGGCCTGGTTCAGACCCGGTTCAAACCTGGTCTAGACCTGGTTTCTGTCGTTCATGTCTACAGCGTTGGAGTGGACCTCTTGGCCTCAGCCCACTCTCTGCCCACTCAGCTCCGCGCTCTTACATAACGCTGTGGGCGGCGGCCAATCACAGCACGGCTCTGCCAGAAGCGGCCAATCACAGCACGGCTCTGACAGAAGCGGCCAATCACAGTGCGGCTCTGACAGAAGCGGCCAATCACAGCGCAGCTCTGACAGAAGCGGCCAATCACAGCACAGCTCTGACAGAAACGGCCAATCACAGCACGGCTCTGACAGAAGCGGCCAATCACAGCGCGGCTCTGACAGAAGCGGCCAATCACAGCGCGGCTCTGACAGAAGCGGCCAATCACAGCGCGGCTCTGACAGAAGCGGCCAATCACAGCACGGCTCTGACAGAAGCGGCCAATCACAGCACGGCTCTGACAGAAGCAGCCAATCACAGTGCGGCTCTGACAGAAACGGCCAATCACAGTGCGGCTCAGACAGAAACGGCCAATCACAGCGCGGCTCAAACAGAAACGGCCAATCACAGCGCGGCCCAAACAGAAGCGGCCAATCACAGTGCGGCCTGGGACGTCAGGAAGCATCTCCACCAATCAGAGAACATTTCGACATCACTGCATGAAACATGGCGAACACCAGAGACCAGGTCTGAACCAGGTCTGAACCAGGTCTGAACCAGATCTGATCCAGGTCTGAACCAGATCTGATCCAGGTCTCACAACATGTGATCTTTCTCAAACGACTGTGAAAGCTTCAGCCCCAGTTTAGTGCCCATTTGGATGTGCGGTTCTGTTGTTGTCCTGGGTCAGTCCTGGTTCAGACCTGCTTTAGACCTGGTTTAGTCCGGGTTCAGTACCGGTTTAGTTATGGTTGAGTCCTTTAGATTATTATTATTTTTATTATTATTCAGAGAAGAGGCTGAACTTTGTGCCATTTTTTGTTTCATGCGGTTGAACACAGATCTGAACCATAAACCAGGCAAAACATTCAGGACTGAACCAGGACTAAACCAGGACTAAACTAGGACTGAATCAGGACTAAAGCAAGACTTCGGGAGGGTGTTGGTCCCACTGGGCAAATGTGGGATTCCCTGAATGAGTGAAGCACCCTCTGGGCGGGTGGGGGACCTCCTGGGCGGGTGGGGGACCTCCTGGGCGGGTGGGGGACCTCCTGGGCCGGTGGGGGACCCTCTGGGCGGGTGGGGGACCTCGTGGGCGGTTGGGGGACCTCCTGGGCGGTTGGGGGACCCCGGGGCGTGTGGGGGACCTCCGGGGCGGGTGCGGGACTCCGGGGCGGGTGGGAGACCTCCTGGGTGGGTGGGGGACCCCGGGGCATGTGGGGGACTCCGGGGCGGGTGGGGGACACCGTGGACGGGGGGGAGACCTCCAGGGCGGGTGGGGGACCACCTGGGCGCGTGGGGGACCCTCTGGGCGGGTGGGGGATCTCCTGGGTGGGTGGGGGACCCTCTGGGCGGGTGGGGGACCCCCTGGGCGGGTGTGGGACTCCGGGGCGGGTGCGGGACCCCGGGGCGGGTGCGGGACTCCGGGGCGGGTGGGGGACCGCCGGGGCGGGGGGGGGACCCCGGGGCGGGTGGGGGACCCCGGGGCGGGTGGGGGACTCCGGGGCATGTGGGGGACCTCCTGGGTGGGTGGGGGACTCCGGGCGGGTGCGGGACCCCGGGGCGGGTGCGGGACTCCGGGGCGGGTGGGAGACCCCCTGGGCGGGTGTGGGACTCCGGGGCGGGTGGGAGACCACCTGGGCGGGGGACTCCGGGGCGGGTGGTGGACCCCGGGGCGGGTGGTGGACTCCTGGGCGGGTGCGGGACTCCGGGGCGGGTGGGGGACCCCGGGGGGGGGTGGGGGACCCCGGGGCGGGTGGGGGACTCCGGGGCGGGTGGGGGAGCACGGGGGGGGGGGGGGGACTCCGGGGCGGGTGCGGGACCCCGGGGCGGGGGCGGGACTCCGGGGCGGGTGGGAGACCTCCTGGGCGGGTGGGGGACTCCGGGGCGGGTGGGAGACCTCCTGGGCGGGGGACTCCGGGGCGGGTGGTGGACCCCGGGGCGGGTGGGGGACCCCGGGGCGGGTGGTGGACTCCGGGGCGGGTGGTGGACTCCGGGGCGGGTGGTGGACTCCTGGGCGGGTGGGGGACCCCTGGTGAGTGACCTCTTTGTGTTGCAGAGGAGCGTTCTCCATCGTGCGCCGCTGTGTCAAAGTTCACACGGGACAAGAATACGCCGCCAAGATCATCAACACCAAGAAACTATCTGCACGAGGTCAGACCCAGAGACTGGACCGGGACTGGGACTGGACGGGGACTGAGCTGGACCGAGACTGGATGGGGACTGGACGGGGACTGGACGGGGACTGGACCGGGACTGGACCGGGACTGGACGGGGACTGGACCGGGACTGGACCGGGACTGGACCGGGACTGGACCGGGACTGGACCGGGATGTCTGTGGTCAGGCCTCAGCTTCTCTCAGGTTCTTCGTGTTTGTTCTCAGACGCTTCATTCTCCTGGAGTGTATTTCCAGAGACTCGAAACCAGGACTAAACAAGGACTAAACCAGGTCTAAACCAGGAATAAACAAGATCTAGACCAGGACTAAATCAGGACTAAACCAGGTCTGAATCAGGAATAAACTAGGTCTAAACCAGGACTAAACCAGGAATAAATCAGGACTAAACCAGGAAAAAAACAGGACTAAACCAGGACTAAACTAGGACTAAACCAGGTCTAAACCAGGACAAAACCAGGACTAAACCAGGGCAAAACCAGGACTAAACTAGGACTGAACCAGGTCTAAACCAGGACTAAACCACGACTAAACTAGGACTAAACCAGGTCTAAACCAGGACTAAACCAGGACTAAACCGGGACTAAACCAGGAATAAATCAGGACTAAACCAGGACTAAATCAGGACTAA